>CM061532.1:151634230-152234230 GCA_030545055.2 Neoaliturus tenellus
CCTGATGACGCTATTGAGAAAAAAGCACTTGACTGGAATCCGCAAGGCGCAAGAAGAAGAGGCAGGCCCGAGAAACCTGGAGAAGGACAATTGAAAGGGAGGCGCAGGAAGCTGGGAAAACGTGGAGGGAACTGAAGGCGCTTGCGAGGAACAGAGAGGATTGGAGAGCTCTCCTGGATGCCCTATGCTCCCACAGGAGATAAAGGAAATAAGTCAAGTCAAGTCAACAATAAATTAACTTACTAAATTAAGTTACTTAAAAAAGTAAAATTATGAAAAGTAAAGGTGAACTAACAACGGCATATGAAACAACAAAAACCCATATCCCTTCATAAAATAATTCTAAATTTGTGGTTTTAACAAATCTTCAACATTTTCTACACTAATTATCCATTTTCTCAGTTTATTTAAGTACTTTCCGTTATCATTTACTTGTGAAATGGATCTGAAGGTTCTATTATATAATCTAGGAGCACTGAATGTGTAAAAATGTTGGTAATGGGCGAGATTTGGTTTAGGCAGTGGAATAGTGTGATTAAGACGTAGCTCATATGGTTTAAAAATATTTTTGTCCAATGTACATTTTTATAAAACTAAACCGGATTTAATATATTTGGGTTTCAAAATTTAAAATGTCTGCCATTATGAAAAAATGGGAAAAAAATAGACATTGGTATTAAAGGTCCATTGAAGTTACATCATCCGTCACTGAAATAAAAATTCTTAAGTGGGATAAACAAAATGGTGGATATCTAGGTAAATATATTTCAAGATAGACCTATACAGTACCTTAATTTGTACTACTTTGATCCAATTAACCATATTATGAAGCTTGGTGACGTACTTTAAAGATACCCTTATAGTAAAACCCGTTTTTATTTTGAACGGAACAACAGCAAGTAAAATGCTCTATTTAAAAGGCAAAGGAGTTGTCCTCCACCATCATCTACAGAAGGACAAGTAAGTCTCTGCGTCACTAGGGACATCTAGTCTTCCAAGCCGAACAATTATCAATCATGAGTACACGGTGTTTCTGTACAATGATGATAATCACTAACTCTGCCAATATAGTAGCCTACGGATGAATGAAAAGTCTAGTGGCATACGGATGTATAGAAAATTTTCAATAATTGCATATCATGTTAATTTTACATCTTTACTACTTCAAAGTGTAAAGATACACATAAAGCTATTTTTAAGACACATTTAACCGTCGTAGCGGAGCCGGGGCGCGGCGCTTACCCATCTGAGTTTGACAGTCAGTTTTGCCAACTGTAGGGCCTAAGGTTATATTCCCTTAGCGATCTACGGAATATCCCTACTTAGTAGTTCGCGCAAGCAGTGTTTAATTAATCTATTATTATTATACTAGGGGGGCCTGTGCAGCGCAATGCGCTGCATTTCTTAGGGTACTTGGTGATCAAACTTTGCCCCATGGGAATGAGCAGAGTTGCTTTGAAAAAAAAATTCATTATAGTGAAGATCAGATGGAACATTATTGGTGTTTCATCGATCGATCTTCATTACCAATTCTCCAACTTCCCAAAGTGATAGTGTTGAGATGTGATGCTCGTTCTTTCAGGTCTAAATTAGCTCAGATTACGTATTTTGCCAATATGTCTTAGGGCCTTTGTCTAAGCCCTCCTAAAAAATTTAGAATAAATTCACAGATGTTGGATCCACATAGTTCATCAAACATAAAACGTAAATGACAACAGAATAAAAATCAACATTTCATTACTCCCCGGTCCTGTATGATTTATGCAGCACTCACTGTTTTTGTTGTACTACTGTATGAGATAGTCAATGACATAGTGAATGAGTCCACATTACTATTTATGCCTAAATCCTCTTTAACTTAAATTTCCATGACATTACAAAATTTAAATAAAGAAATCACAAAATTAAGAGAATTTACATCTTTGTTGGTGTGGTCGATTTTGTTTTTAGTGGCATTTTTATTTTGGTTAAAATTTATCTTTATAAAAACCATTATTGTAATAAGCTTGTTTTCTATACTGGAGGTAAAAAACTTTTAAATGTTTTCTCTTTTACACAGTTTTTTTTAACATGTGTAGCGTTCTGCATAAAACATGTTTATACTATAATAGTAAACAAAAATGTTATTACACTTACAACGAACTATCCCTTTTCCGTATAGTTTACAGCAGTTTGACCCATGCACACAAATTTAGTGTTTTATTTTAATATTTATTTGTTACCTTTCATTATTGTTTCAATACCATGTCAAAAATTTCAATTTCCAAAACTGTTTTCGTAAACAAATATGAATTTTTCTAGGGTTAAGTTACACAACTTATTTTTGTGCCTAAATACGCGTCAATAAAACTTTCAAGCAAAATCTACCTGCTACATGTTGAGAAAATGTTAAAACCTCAGATTAGACACTCCTCGTATTAAAGTATCAAATTGTGTTGATTTTTCAGTATCAGTTCAATTTGCTTCTATTTAGATTTTAGAATATGTGTTTGTTTGTTTAACTATCAACAGCTGTTTTATTTAGCAATTCAATATAAATTGTTCCCCATGTTAATCTTATGGACAAAAAATGAACTTTGAAGGCTTCCCTTGGGCTTCAGAATTAAAATATCAAAAATCTAAAACCTTATTGCAAAACTACGAACTGAGACCATTCTTTTGACACCTCAAACTTTAAAATTGGTCCAGAAATAAGGGAGGAGAAGTGTTAACAAAAAAAGGGCATCACGTATATAGATTATTATTTAGTTTACATTCTGGTATCATACATGAACATACGTTGAAAATGTAAATATAGAAAATAGTGTTATTTTTTAGAGTAAGTTAAAGTGAGATAAAACTTTGAGCGTTAGGTGAATGGATAATTATTTAGGTCCTACACTTTTTTTCTCATCAATTTTTTTTAACTGGGGAGGGGGGCCGGCCCCCCAGGCCATCCCTGAAACTCCGCCCATGTCCCTGAATAACTGCAAGTGTAATTTTCAGACTACATAGAACTATCTTTGAGTAAAGACAACTACAACAGGTCTGCTTCATAGCCGTTTTGTGTTCTGTATGTGAAGTGTTAAAAAGGAATTTAAGCTATAAATATTTAATATTGCACATCTGATTAAAAGAATGGATGAAGCAATATTGCTACGAATATGATTTTTATCGTATCAGTGCCAAAATAGTGATCTGTTTTAAGGAATTGTCCAATATATAAACACCAGTGAAGTTCCAAACATTCAATTAAATTAGAATGATAGCATATTGGGATTTTTAAAATTAATTACTCCTTGCAGCAACCTCTGTACATTGAAATTTATGAAACGACAACATTTTCTAGTTCGAACATTTCCCTAGCAGAATTTTTCAGGGAGTACAATAAGAACGCTTACCATGCGTTTTCTGAATACTAGCATTAAAGCTTATCAACACTGTCCAAAATAGCATTTTTATGAGGATATCAGTTTTTTGTCATAAGGGGGGCGGCCTAAATACCGCGATTTTTTCCTGCCCAATAAATGAGTTGGTCAAAACCAAACATTCCAAGCGAAATAGGGCATAGCTCGATGAGAAATTACGCCTTTTAATTTGATGAAGAATTGGCAAAATTCCTTTTTTGACACATCAATCTTGAAGATCGGTTCAGTTGTCACTGAGAAGTTAAAATAGCAACTAATGCACGTACGTATAGGTGGAGGAGGATAATTAATCTTATTTGGCACCGTATAGTCACTTCTTCATTGGTTTGGATCAATATTTTATGTCTTCATGTATTTGTTTCTTTTATGCATTCCACAGTTTACAATATTTACAAAGAAAAATTTCTCTTAAAAAGGCGTTTTGAAGATAAAGTCTTCCTAGTTGGTTTAGTTTTGTGTGTTTTTATTGAGTTTGCTGTTAATTTTAGGGTTGTAACTTAACCAAAGAAAAATTACACTGTTGTAACAACAAAGTTGCAACAGTGAGAATAATAACAGTTCTCCAGTTCTAAAGATAACAATATTTTATTTTTTAATACAGTTATACAGATAATTCAAATGCATTTATTGGCTTGGACGACAGTCAACATAATTTTAAGTAAAACAATTTTCTGTTTTACACAATCTATAAGTGCCAGCTGATCAAATCAATGAATATGATAGCAGATGTTTTGGCTTGGTTTATACAACGAATTAAAATTATAATGTCAAATGTTTGCTTTGTTTACCTTTTAAATTTACGAAATGTAAACAAAATGATTGAAGAAATCTCATATTTGTTTTATTTTGTGATAAAGTGAATGAACTCGATCTTTGTACACAAAGGTTTGTACTACGTACAAATACGAAGATTCCTACAAAGTTTCATGTGATTCTCATCAGTGATAAAGGCTGTAGCTTTGCTTAAAAATATAAACAGTTTGTTGTGCGTAGGAAACCACATTTCTGACATTTTTTTAGGCTACTTTTGAACGCATATATTTTACTTCATTGAGCGGTTTTAAAGTAAGCTTGGTGATTTTTGGTGTTCATTGACCCAGTTAAACGGATAGAAAACGAAAAATGGGTTAATTGTGTTCTTTTTGTGCCCTTTTGAGAAGTGAAAATTGGCCGTATTCTGCTTCGTGTCTATATAGGCACGCGTCGTCTGTTTGGTTGGGTGGGACTTGGCGACGTGACACGACCGTGCCACTGGGTTATTAAACTTATTTTTCAACTGAAACTGATGTGTTTGTTTACCATTTTCAGGTCAAAAAATTATTGTGGTTTAATGTTGATATTCGTAACTGAAACACAGTTAATGCAATTTGAAAAATGACAGACAGGCAAGGTGTGAAGGCCCAAAAAGCAACTTTATAAATTAAATAAAACACAATGGATTTTACGTGTTGAATGTAGCCTATTTGATTGTAGCGAGAAACATTTGAGGTTTTAAGATGATCAAAGCTATTCAATTAATTATCCAGGCAATTTAGTTATGAGAACTTCTTATTTTGATATGTTCAAATTCAATGAATTTGACCGGTATTTATAATGAACGACTTTCTTTTTTTGTTGATTTTAAACATATACTAGTTGTTGCCCGTCGATACTCGACGGATATAGCTCATTTAGTGGTAAATGAAACGCTATAATAGTGCAAACATGTAAGGTAGTCTATAAAATGTACTTCTTTGAACTGCCATACCAAGAACATCAATAGTACATTTTATAGAAAATACTACGATTTTAGTTAGAGTTATGGAAAAGTAAGTTAGGCCTATTCCTTAAAACTAATAATGTTGCATCCTTGTACTTATATAGGCCTTACTCTTTTAGTATTTTATAAACATATCAATTTAATTGTTTAGGTAGGCGCAAACAGCGACCACAGAATTAAATAGACTGGCTATCCCATAAGCCTGTACGTTGTCGGATGTGAAGCTAAAGTCGGCCATCTTACCTGAGTACAGAAACGTAGAGCGACGCTGGAAAGGCGAAAAATTCTAAATGCGCTCTTATCATTTACACCGCAGTTTAAATAGCTTAAAATGCTCGAAATGCTTTGAAATTTGACACAATTATAGTTTAATAGTGTGTGACGCTAATGGTGGGGTTTTAATTCGAAAATAAAAACTGCATGACACTTAAAAAATTAAATAAATTCCAATCTTTTTGTACATTTTAATTAGTGACATAAAAAAGTTACATTGCGAGGAAAATTTTTGTTTTAAGGTCAGGTGCGTGATGTAAGCGAGAGAAATGTATCCAAAAAGTTATATTTTTCGAAAAGTATTTTTTGAAAAAATTAGCTATTGTAGTTTTTATCATATGACAGGTAGAACACGAGCTTCGTGACGCGGTAATGCGGCCTCTCGGCTGCGCGGCGGCCCGCTACAAACTGGAGAATTTTCCGTGGTTAGCTTAGCTTAAGGATTTGATTTTTAAAGCATTACATGATAACATGTTTACAAAAGTAGGTCTTGCATGTTTGTATTTAACATTTTATCTACTAACTACATTTACTTGTAATTAGAATTATAAATAGTCTATAACTATGTATTGTAGGCCATATTATATTTGAAAAACAAACAACAATTATAATCAGTACATCTATTTTTTACATTAATTCAATTACAAATCAATAAATAAGACTATTTTTTAATAACATTACTGACTGCTTTGCTACTACAAAGTGTTTAAGTGAAAACATCATCTACACAATACCAAAAAGGTTATAAAAACAAATAAAACAATAAACCACAATAAATAGTTTACCTAATAAAATATGAGTTTACCGTACGGGACGTATTTCAAAATACAAAGACAATTGAAATAATCAAAATATAGAAATATAAATGATAAAGTACAAATAATGAAGTAAGAAGAATAAAATGAACGTCTGCCATAAGTTTCTTAATTTTTTACTGTCCCATAAATGTGATTGTTTTAGTTAGGTGGTTTCTGATTTTTTGTTTGTGTACAGTAGGCTATCATTGTAATTTTTAGTGTAATGATGTATCCTGATTGTGAAAAATATTTTGCATATTAGTTTTGTAAGCAAGACGAAATGGTTTTCAAAAGGATCTTGATCTAAAAAGTGGTCACTGTGAAAAAGATTAAGGCCAATATAATGGTTTAACTTTAGTATTCATCACGTCTACGACATTTTTGTGCTTATCAAAGTTTCTGTATCAACAAAAAAAAATTAACAACCGATTCACTCAACAAACAAAGCTTTGTTAGTTCGGAAGATGGTTGTATTAATCCTCCTCGGTCCTTAAAAAAGTTAGGACTGCGGCATAGATCTTCGTTTGCAGGAAATCTGCAATAATGCCTTTCTATACACACTGATAATAAAATATATCTGATTTAGCCTACTCAGTTGTATTCATTTAAGTGTCCGATATACTAAGTTAAAAAACAATTAATTTTTCAAACCATTACCTACAGAGTAATGGTAAACAGTTTATACAGTACTCCAAAGGTAAAGATTAACATGGATGGGAAATTCAAACCTTTATTTTCAATCCTTGGGTGTGTTGTTCTATCGCTGGTCTAATTTGCAATAAAAACCTATCAGAAGTACAGAATTATTTGTAACATTTTTTTAAAGGACGGAGACACTAGTAGGATAAGGCCTAAGTTCGTTTTGTATGATAGTTCAAGTAAAGCTATTTAAAAGCAGAAAAAACAGGGATATATTTCTTGATGTCGCATGGGATTCTCAGCCGTGAACACACTATTTCGCAACAACAAACTAACATTGAAACTTCTCCTAGTCTGATATGAAACCAAACTTACTTATGGTAGGTGATACCTCCAGCCCGACCTTTGTTAAAGCACCCATATGCCACACAATTAGTTGGCATGACGCAAGGGTTAAAAGCTGTAAAAAAGGTTCTGGCTAGGTTGCGGCTGCTGCCGGCTGCCCTGGGAGCGCGCGGCACTAGGGTGACTCATCGCAGCGACCGCCATATTGGTTGAGTTTCTGGCTCAGACGTTGGTTACACCTTTGCGTTCGCTTCGGCCAGTCTATTTAATTCTGTGGTCGCTGGGCGCAAACCTAATTAGCCTAAGGAAACCGTTCTATTAGGTTCAACAACATCAGAAATAAGTAGACTAATATCCACTTGTAGGCCTATTGGATAAATTGTTCTTAACAGTTTTTTTTCAAGAATTAGGAAAGGCCTACAGTGTTGTAACTTATGATGGTTGGCTTTAACAAATATTGGTATTAGGGTAGGATAGAACGTAGAGAAACCATTTATAGCCACTTTCATATCGCGATATTTATGCTGTAGTGTGCAAGTTTCAATAACTATCCAAATTTAAAGAATACAAATTTATTTCACAGAAAATTACATAGTTTTAGTTGGAGTGTCTGTCAAAGTAGGCCTATAGGCATATTCCTTAAAAACAATAATGCTGCACCCTTAGTACTATCTAACACAGACACTCTTTAGTGTTTTATAAACATTAAAAAATCGATTGTTTACTTAGGCCTAAACCTTAGTAACCTAATCAAAGCGTTATATTAGTTAAAAACATCAAAAAATAAGCAAGCCTAAACTATCAATTTGTAACTTGTTAGTTTAATAAATGAGTTTTTTTAAGGGGTTTGAACAGGCCTATTAATATTTTAATGTATCTATTTTGTTAAAATAAATATCGGTACCATCAGTAAAACATTTATTAGTGACGCCGTTATTGAACACATTACAAAATGTATATTTGTGAAGATCGGTCTGGAACCCGGGCCGTCTGATTTGGAGTTAGTCACGCTACCGACTACGCCACAAATAATGTTGTTAAGCGATTTAAATGTAAAGCATTACAACGTTGCAAACGACAAATTGATTGCACAAAGAATTTCCGATACATCAGTTTCTTTTAATACAAATGTAAGCAATTTATTTAAACTAAACCTTTACAATTTAATCTTAATTTTAAAGCAATCAGCTATTTTACATAATTAAGCAACTGTCTTTCCATTTAAAGGATAATACATTATAATAATTGTGAACGTTTTTAGGTACTGACCATAATAAACCAAATCCTTCATGAGCTTTTGTTCATCCACTCTGTATTTAGACAAAATACCTCATGTGTTCAATCAGCTGATTGAAAGAGTGTAAAATAAATTTACTGTAAAGGTTTGAAAATGTTGATATTTTTAATTTAAGGAAGTAAGGTAACGTTAATTACATAATTAAGCAACTTTATTTCCATAAATGACAATACATCATAATAATAGTAAACGTTTTTAGGTCCTGGCCATAATAAACCAAATCCCATGAGCTTTTGCTCATCCACTGTATTTAGACTAAATACCTCGTGTGTCCAATCAGCTGATTGGAAGCGTTTAAAATAAATAAATTATTGTAAAGGTTTGAAAATGTCGATATTTTTAATTTAAGGAAGTAAGATAACGTTAAAGTAAATAAAATCTGCTAATATACAAAGGTTTACGTTTTATTTGGTACAACCCGCATGTAAATCGGTCCTGTAGAAGTCACAGACGAACTGTCCAAAGGATTGGAAATGTTGGCTTTTTTCCCCATGTTAAATCTCCATAAGAAAAGTTAATTTTTCTTTTTTGACCGATTTAACGTAAATAGTTTTGGAATACGAATAAAACCTGCTAATATAGAAACGGAAACGTTTATTTTGGTACAACCCACATGTAAATCGGTCCAGTAGAAGTCACAGACGAACTGTCCAAAGTTTTTTTACCTTTGTGTTTTAAATATATAGATAGGAAACGCAAGTCTGGAAAAACTTCGATATACAAACTTAAATCTTATTAAAACCTTTCCATATATATATATATATATATATATATATATATATATATATATATATATATATATATATATATATATGTATATATATATATATATAAAACTAAAAACTGCTTATAAACCTATCATAAAAAGTGCAAACAAATGTTTTTTACTTTTTAAATGCAATTTTTTTAAAATACAAATGAAAAATGCATGTAAAATGAACCGATTCTCCCCTCCTCACCTGCCAATCAATGAGAGAAGTACAGAACATTTAAATCCACTTAGCACTTTTTTAATCATTAAATATTAGATTTTTTTATGAAACTGTCCATTTCTTCAAACATTAACAATTGATCTAACTGGATTAAACAACACAATTTTAAATTTATAATATAAACTATTAGAGATAGATTGCGTTTTACAAAGAACTTGCTTATGAACGGTTTATAAAATCTTGTTATGAAAAAATAATAGTTAAAAACAAAATTTTACGTCCAAATCAGTCAACTCCAAAAGTATATAAATACTCGCCTACGGCTCGATGGGGGCTCCGCCCCCATGCCCCCTCAGGGGTTTGCCCAGAAATTCGTTAATTGTTGTTTAAGTCGCATATAATGAACAGAATACATATAAATATAAGAGTTTGTAAATGAGCAAAATAGCAAAATAAATGAGTTTGTAAGTTTATTTATAACATAAATTAACTCCCACGACTGCAGAAATAACCTAAATTTGAACTTATGCAACTAACTCAATCTAAGGAATGAAAATATATTCGCCTACGGCTCGTTTTCAGAGACTCTTTCCCCAAACCCCCTTCCCTAATTCCCCCGAATTCTATAAAGGTTAATGGAATTGTGAATAAATTTATTACATAGGTATTGTATAAGTATCTTCTATATATTAATACGCAAGCATGTTTAATTTCCTCCTTTTTTCTCAGATCATGTACATCGTAGGAGAAATTCGAGCATACCGTTAGAAAGGTATAGTCCTGTAGATGAGCAGAATCAGCTTCTAATTCACATCGTACTCCAGGGCTACGCCCCACAGGCTTTCAAAGTTCCAATGTTAATCTTATGGAGAAAGGAGAATTGGACGAACCATTAGACAGCTGTTGTAATAATAACTGCTAGAAAATTAGGAAGAACAGATGTTTAACAGATGCTGGAACAGAAATTGAAAATGTTTTCAATTTCTTAGGTCCAGATCAACTGAAATTTTGATCGAATTTCGATCAGGAGGCGATCTCTAGTTTACTTAAAACTATAAAATACGTATAAATAAATATATGAAAAAATTAAATGGATAAACGGCATAAAAATGTGCAGTAGATCATCGAAAACAATGAAAAATTCCATTAAAACAAAATAATTGGAAATCTTAACAAAGTGAACTTGCCAAAACCCCTTTTATTTACAAAAATACTATTCAGTTACTATCCTTCAATTAGTTGTGTTGAAATTCCAGGGAATAACATAACGATCCAGTAATATTGAACATACAATGATAAATACATAATGTAATATTGGCATTCATTACAATTCCTTCATTTCAGTTTTTAATGATGTAAAACTTTAAATTTACCTAATTTCTTAAACATTACTGTCAAGGCAAATAAAAAAAGGCTCTGTTGATTGACACTGATTTCAATACAGAGGGGACCAGACGTAATTTTGAAGCAACTTTAAAATTTAATATCTTAAACCCTAATCATACTGATTTAGAATAATAAATAGCATGACATTATTTTTTTTAACTGGGGAAAATTTAACATATATTATGTCTGAACATTTTACATATAACAGAACTTACCAAACATGTAAATGTCTAAGAACCTCATTTAAAATAATATACCATTATAAAACATCAATTATCACGTGATTAGTTTTACTAAACATTTAAATACATGTTCATTAATCTCCGTCATGTTGTAAATTTAATGAAAAAACATTTTGGACCAAACTGACAATTTTTGTTGGAAACTTATTTAAAAGAGTCTAAGACATTTTTGTGCCGAGACATTTTTGCTTAACCTAAAATGCTCAGAGAAGAATGAGGAAAATCTAAATTTCAACCTCAAATATTCAATAAACTGCTAAAATTACGCGTACAAGATCAAATTGTAAAGTTTTCTTTAAACCGTGTAAAACTAAAAAAATTATTTAAAGTGAGAGTTTGTATTTGACATCAGTGACTTCCGGTCTGGAGAGGTAATTTCAGATACACCCTGTACATTGAAATTACTCTCGGTGGATAGACCACTTTACCTATAAAGGAACAATTGGTTATGTTATAAAATTTCTTAAAAAGAGTGTTTCGGTAATCCGCGACTCCCAGTATGTTGGCAATTTTCTTAATAATACCGGTCGGTAAGTTTAGTTCTCGCTTGGGAATCACTCTGTAGTAAGTGATATATAGGAGATCTACTTTACCGACTTTTCACGAATTTCTGATACCCCGATGAGTGAGTCAGTCAGTTACACATTCGGGAGTATATAATTTAGACTCGTCTGCGGCTCGATGGGGGCTCCGCCCCCATGCCCCCTCAGGGTTTTGCCCCGAAATTCGTTAATTGTTGTTTAAGTCGCATATAATGAACAGATTACATATGAATATAAGAGTTTGTAAATGAGCAAAATAGCAAAATAAATGAGTTTGTAAGTTTATTTATAACATAAATTAACTCCCACGACTGCAGAAATAACCTAAATTTGAACTTGTGCAACTAACTCAATCTAAGGAATGAAAATATATTCGCCTACGGCTCGTTTTCACAGACTCTTTCCCCAAACCTCCTTCCCTAATTCCCCCGAATTCTATAAAGGTTAATGGAGTTGTGGATAAATTTTGTATGTAGGTATTGTATGAGTATTTACTTAAAATTATAAAATTCATATAAATAAATATATGAAAAAATTAAATGGATAAACTGCATAAAAATGTGCAGTAGATCATCGAAAACAATGAAAAATTCCATTAAAACAAAATAATTGAAAATCTTAACAAAGTGGATAAAACTTGCCAAAAACCCCTTTTATTTACAAAAATACTATTCAGTTACTATCCTTCAATTAGTTGTATTGAAATTCCAGGGAATAACATAACGATCCAGTAATATTGAACATACAATGATAAATACATAATGTAATATTGGCATTAATTACAATTCCTTCATTTCAGTTTTTAATGATGTAAAACTTTAAATTTACCTAATTTCCTAAAAAATTACTGTCAAGGCAAATAAAAAAACTTCAAGTTTCTAAATACAATAATACAGTAGTTACTAACAAAAGTATGTTAAATAATGGTTAAAATATTAAAGTTACCATACACATCAAAGGACGTATGTTTTAGCCGTAGGACCAGGTCAGTAAATAACAATCAAAGTAAAACAATCAGTTGCTTGATATAGCAATTCGTTCCGACTCACTTTCAATAGAAGAATACGTGATATTGAAAATCATCATGATAATTTTTAAGTTTGATAATTTAATTGATATTGGTACTGTACAAGATATGTCTATGTGCAAAGTTGAGGTTCTGAGTAAAAATTATACGTCTACATGGGATAAAATTCCCCGCAAAAATAAATAAACATTTAATTATGTTTAATTGTGTGGACTGGGGGGCAAAAATTCATAGAACCAAACTTGTAGTAACTTGAAAGATGTTCGCGAGGATTGCCTCAGATGTTATAATTTGGCCGCTAGAGTAGAAAAAATAATGTCATATTTATTTTGGGTAAAAGTATTTGGTCGCTAAATTTTGAAATCAGATAGTTTTCTGGGGCAGGAAATAAAAAAACTTTTTTATTTTAAATGAAAATACTGTACTGCCACCTTTTTAAATTAAACATTAATTTATTACGCACTAAAATATAAATCAATTGTGTAATCTGCTATTTTAGTTAAAATTTTTGTTGAATTGTAAAATTTAAATTAGCATGCTATCAGGTAAAGTCTTAATGATGTACTTCCTAAAGCCGGGTCCGCATTGGCCGAACATGTTCGCCGAACAAAGTTCTTCCGAAGTTTTGTTTGTTTGTTGCTAACCATTTAGTATGTAAATCATATGGCCGGTTAATTGTTCGTTAATAATGTTTGTTGGTTTTTGTGTTCGCCGAACAAGTTCGCCACGAATGTTCGGCCAGTGCGGACGCGGCTTAATGAGTTCGTTAGAAATTAAGTGCCATCCCAAATAAAGAACCAATTTTTGGGAGGACTATCGTGCAAATATGATACTGTCTTACCGGGTGTCCCATACCAACCTTGCACCTCTTTTAAAATTGTACAAAAAAAAAAAAAAAAACAAACTGTGCCGTTGTAGGTAAACACATTTTGCTTTGTTGATTGACACTGATTTGAATACAGAGGGGACCGGACGTAATTTTTAAGCAACTTTAAAATTTAATATTTTAAGCCCTAATCATACTGATTTAGAATAATAAATAGCATGACATTATTTTTTTTTAACTGGGGAAAATTTAACATATATTATGTCTGAACATTTTACATATAACAGAACTTACCAAACATGTAAATGTCTAAGAACCTCATTTAAAATAATATACCATCATAAAACATTAATTATCACGTGATTAGTTTTACTAAACATTTAAATACATGTTCATTAATCTCCGTCATGTTGTAAATTTAATAAAAAAACTTTTTGGACCAAACTGACAATTTTTGTTGGAAACGTATTTAAAAAAGTCTAAGACATTTTTGTGCCGAGACATTTTTGCTTAACCTAAAATGCTCAGAGAATAATGAGGAAAATCTAAATTTCAACCTCAAATATTCAATAAACTGCTAAAATTACGCGTACAAGATCAAATTGTAAAGTTTTCTTAAAAACCGTGTAAAACTAAAAAAAATATTTAAAGTGAGAGTTTGTATTTGACATCAGTGACTTCCAGTCTGGAGAGGTAATTTCAGATACACCCTGTACATTGAAATTAATCTGGGTGGATAGACCGCTTTACCTATAAAGGCACAATTGGTTAATGTTATAAAATTTCTTAAAAAGAGTGTTTCGGTAATCCGCGACTCCCAGTATGTTGGCAATTTTCTCAATAATACAGATCGGTAAGTTTAGTTCTCGCTTGGGAATCACTCTGTAGTAAGTAATATATAGGAGATCTACTTTACCGACTTTTGACGAATTTCTGATACCCCGATGAGTGAGTCAGTCAGTTACACATTCGGGAGTATATAATTTAGATTTATACAACTGTGTAAAATACCCCCCGTCGCAGCAGACCTGCGTACTCAGCGAAGTAATATTAATTTTGACCAGTTAAACGTACTGTAATAACAAAATTACATCACGTGCTCATAAATAGGGAAATAAATGTCTATTCTCCTTATGATAAATATAGGGAAAGAGTATGCAGGTATGCTGCCATGGGGGACACTAAAAGTAGGTTTTTAGTATAGAAAAAATTTATTTCGACCATATAAAGCCATATGGTAAGTTTCATCAATATCTGTCCATAAATAAAAGAGTTTGCCTATTCTCCATATGATTAACATGGGAAAAGAGTATGCAGGTTTGCTGCCATGATAAGTTCAAAAACCAAGATTTTTTACCTTAAATGGATGAATCTCAACAAAATGAAGCTAAATACCAAGTTTCATTCAAAAATATAGGTTAATAAGTGAAATATCAACACATCCTTATTCTCCATAAGATTAACATTTGAGCCCCAAAAGACAATGTACTGTCTTTAGACTTTGTAATATCTCGGTAACCAATGGAGATAGAGCAAAGCTTCAAAATACTAAATTGTGTGTTTTTTTGAGCTAAATCCAATGGTCAAAATAAGAATTAAAAATTTTTTAAATTTACTCATGAAAAATGCAAAAAACCCATTTTTGGGGTACAAAACCCCCCAAAACTACCCCTTCCGGTAGGTCGATATGTCTGGTTTTCGAACTCATCCGAATAAACATAGGATTACACATCTCTACCAAATTTGGTGTCGATCGGACCATTTTTACGAGAGTTATCGTGTCTAGGGACACATACATATATATATATATATATATATATATATATATATATATATATATATATATATATATAATTTTTAATGACTATTATTTTTGGTCTCTGGGCACCTCAAAACGAAAAAGTAACATGGTCCCGGGCTTAGGTCTTTCCATGAGACCTACGGTAATAGCTTATTCCCTATGGGAAATTCGCTAAAACAAAACGTAAATATAAGGAAATAAAATAAGTAGAAATATTTTATTGTGAAGCTAAATTGCTTTGGAGAAATTTGGACAACATGCTTCATAAGGTAAAAAATTATTGATATGTACATGCCCAAAATAACAGAAAACTGAGGCAACTTTTTCCGAAGGTGGGGGACCCTAGAGGGCAGTTGAGAACAGCAAAACAATTACTGTCTTTCTGTCTGACAAAGCGTTAACATGGCAAAACTGACTCGGCCTGGAGAGGGCGCGCGAAGGCGTTTTGGTATGCACTTTATTGTGTTTAGGTATTTTACTTAAAACCATCAGGGTTAGCATCGAGATTTAATTAGTTGTTAGTTTATTTAATACTTAATAATACTATTGGAACTTAGAATAATAATGTTTAATGATAAATATTATATTTATAAACAGTTTCTTAAAAAAATTACTTTGTGTAGTTGGTTATTTGGCATATCATTTTTAAGTTTAAAAAAATTAGTTCCTAGATCTTACTTGCGAATGGCTTATTTTGCTTTTTTTAACAGTATTATTAGTTACGGTATTTTGCTTTGGGGCTGTGGCCATGAAATGAACAGAGTCCTTTTGTTACAAAAGAAAGCTATTAGAGTAATTTCTTTTTCCAGCTTCAGGGCTCATTGTAAACCCCTCTTCAAACAGGAAAAGATTCTTACTGTTTTTAACTTTTATATTTTTTCTTGCTTAGTGTACGTAAAAAATAATCTCAGCTCAGCCACCTTAAGAGGGGAAACTCATGCTCACTTGACAAGATACAGGAATTTGATTGATTTACCTCATGTCAGGCTCACTAAAACACAGAAATCATACTCTTATGTTGGTCTGAGAATGTTTAATAAGTTGCCTCTTAAAGCTCATTTTGTAAGTATTCAGTCTTTTAAATCTAGTCTCTATGATTGGTTGGTTGATAATCCTTTTTATAGCCTAGAAGGATTTTTTAACTATCCTGTTATCAGCATAAATTTTTAAAGATATATGTTATGTATTTTATGTTATATGTTATTTTTATCTTGTTGTATATGTTCTTGGCAATTTAGGATGAGACTTAATGGTCAGCTTTTATATCTATCTATATATATATATAATTCCGTAAGCGAATCGGTCCCCACGAAATATCTCGAGTTAGAGGAAAGATAGGGTAACGTATGATGGCTCATTTTAAAGCTTGAGAGCCAAGGACGCAAGGAAAAATACCAGAATTATCGAAAGTTACATGGGCTTCGCCCTATTGGACCTTGAAGTTCCAATGTTAATCTAATGGGAAGACGATTTTTAGATCGACACGTGTGATTAAGCAGATGCTCCAGTGTTTTATCATAAACTCAGCTGGTTATTATGCAGATATTTTGAGTTAAGATAACCGCATAGTTATAAATTTTTAAAATTGACAATGTACTATAAAAAGGGGAACTTATTAGTCATAAACGGATTACGGATCCATAGGAAATTAAATCTTCGTTACCCCATCTATGTTATTAAGGAAACAGAAGTAAATTGATTGGTATATTCATAACAATTTTTTTAAAAGTTAAATTTGGCTTGGACGTGGCAAGGATGATGGTTAATTGTCTTTACTCAATGAATGTATAGTTTAGTTATTACGTTACTGCTTTATATATTGACTATTAACTAGATAGAGTTGAAGAGTTGAATCGGTTTTTTGAGTGTTTGTTTATTTTCGACTGAATCATTCTATGTAAACTACTAACATTGAATAACCTCAATATGAGGAATATTTTGTTTTGGTTTTATCCATTTTCTGTTTTTTTTTATTTTATTTTTTTTTACGTAGGTCGTAGGGAAACAATAGACGTAGACGGCCGTTAATCCATAAAGACGTCGAGATTTTCATGTAAATGGTAGTGTGCGAAAACTAATAGAATATCAATCAGTGTTCTACTTCATTGACGAACAGACAAAATAGACTACAATCAAAGTACGAGGGACGTCGTTGGCGCGAATTGTAAGGGGACATGGAAGCAAGAGGGATCCATGGGGGAAATAGGGAAACGGAGGGGGCACAGGCGGGTACGGAGGTACGGGGAGGGACGTCGGAGATGGCGGCACGGGACCATGGGAAGGACAGGGGTTTATGGGATATGGGGCACGAAGGGCACGAAGGGCATGAGACAGGAGACAGGGGAGCATGAGGGGCAGGGGGGAGGCAATGGCAACATAGGGGCACAGGGAGAAACGGCAAGCATAAGGGCACGAAAGCCTTTAGGGTACGGGGATGCGGGGGCCTATCGGGCACTCTGGGGAGGCATGAGGATGCACTGGGGAACGTGGCGGCAGGGGTGCGGGGGCACAAGGAGCATTAGGGGCGTCAGTGGCAAAAAGGATAGATGGGCAGGGGGCAGGTTTCCACGAGGAACGACGTCGGGCAAGGGGGTAAGGAAACATAGGGTGGCCGGGAGCACGTGGTGGCGCGTGGGTGGGAAGGCACAATGGGCACTAGGGGCGTCGGTGGCATGAGGCACGGGGGCAGATGGACATGGGGGCACGGAGGAGTCTTGGGGGACATAGTGGGCAAGGGGACCACGGGGAAGAACGGCAAGAATGTGGGCGCGGGACTAACGTGGGTGCGGGGGTTAGGAGGGCAAGGGGATAACAGGTCCACGGATAGGAAGGGTGGGTATGGGGCACGGGGGTATGGGGGCATGGGAATGGGAGCACAAGGGGGAGGGCCTACTAGAGACGTCGGTGTCACAGAAGTTGATTGGGCATTGGGGGCATTTGATCATTTGGGAAGAATGAGGAACATAGATGGCACGGAGGCTACGGGGAAGAACTGCGGGCATGTGGGCACGGGAAAATGGGGGCACAAGGGCATGAGGGGGCAAGGGAGTACGGGGGCATGTGGGGTGCTCGGGCCCTGGGGGCATAGGGGGTACACTGTGAAGGAGTGTATTAATGGACTTATGCCGTATTGAAATATTTTATTTATTTCAGTTACTACAAATTCATCATGAACATGTTTAAGTTTAAAACTTTTTACCGCGTTCGTTAGTATAATGGTGCAAATTTTTTTTTTACAAAATAGACTATTGTATTTTAATACAGAGGAAATTATTGTTAAATTACTGATTTGATACCGATAAAAAAGTTTCGTTAAGATTAGGAAATAATTTAATAGAAAATCCAAACGTGTAAAATCACACTCTACAGTTTTGAGGAAATACAGTATTACGGCAAGGAGGTGATAAATCGACACTTACTTTTGAAGACATCATCGCCATTTTGATTTTTAGGGGCCTTTGCCCCTACACGCCACTAGTTTTATTGAAGATTGATTCTTCAATTGCCTACTTTGACGTCAACTATACAAGCTGTGTATAACTTGTTAATTGTTGTAATACACTCTTGGTTCTTGATCCTAAGCAGAAAATACTCGTAACTTTAACATAAGAAAGTTAATTTTTGATATCCTGCAGGGACATAATGTACATTCTTAAACTAAATGAATAATTACTTGATTTTTACAGACTAAAGATAGTTTTATATTGAGTTTTAAAGTAACATTTTACTCAAAGGAAATGGCTAAAAATATACAATTAAGTTACATAAAATACCGGGTGTCCATAAAGTCCCTTAAAAATTATTTAAATGATATAACAATTGGTAGTAATATAACGTTTTATTTTCAGTATTAACAAGTGACTTCTTAGGTGTTTTTACGGCTATGTTAAAACTCAATACATTTCTACATGTGCACCTGTAAATCTTCGGGGTGACGTTTTAGTTTTCATTATTAACAACGGTTATTAATTTCCGTTAACACTAATCCTCCGTAATGGACGTCACTGCATTTGTTATTCTCTGTTTCAGAGTTTCTACATTAGGAACTGGGTGTAGAACAAACCAAATCTATGACAACCCCTACATAAAGAAATCCAGATGGTGCAATGAGGTAGCAATTTAGTCGGACCATCACGATAATTATTTTTTTTGTACTGTACATTGTATACTGCATTGTTGTAAATCAGATGAGTATAGTTGTTAGAAAATAAATAAAAAATAAATAAATAAAAATAAATAAATATGATAAAATTAATTCACTTAAAAAAAAAATAACACTCGTGTGGATATATTATGTTGTCTGAATATCAAAGCTATGAAATCAGACAAGGATTTTTAGAACATCCGATATATTACAGTTTTATTTTAATGATAGTTTTAGCAATTTAAAAAAATTTTAGCCAATCATCTATAGAATTTCTACTAAAATGTTTTTAAACAAATATGACATTGAAAACTGTATCTATCCACTCCTTATGCCAAAACTGTCAAACGGTCAAATGAGTTTATTTAACTATTTTACATGTAAAAAATGCAAATGCGTGCTATTAAAAGTGGATTCCTTAAAATTAGTTGTGGTTACAGCTCTGAGCCTTGCCTTAGTAAAAGGTATAAAAAGTATTTGGATAGGTAAATTCGAGAAGAACCTAGACAAATATTATCAGTGGCATTTAATTCGGATGAAATTGTTTGACTAATAAATAAATTTAGTATTTTTTAGCCTAATTTTTCACACATTACGGTAATGATATTGGTTTTTAACTTAAGTTAAGAGGCATGAGCAGTGTGCTTTTTCATAGCTTGTATGTTTAGCAAGAACATCTGATTTCATGTTGACATATCCCTCTCGGGCCTTTATGATACACAAATTGTTTTATCCACATCTCTGCTGTCAGTTTGACAAGTTTGATCTTGTCGGTTTCGGTCATTATTGACAGCATGTCTGTACACGTCCGTTCTTGTTCATTGCCAACATCGCTATCATACTCGACATTTTCGTTTAGTCAGTTTTTGTTAGCCTATTACTTGCACCATTCTCACACACACTTAACATAAGAAAAACTAAACTGTTTATAAACTATTCTTAGTTTTAGAAAATGTACTTTCTGTCACTGTTGATATTCGTTAGACAGAATTAAAGGTTGTCTTAGAAATAATTAACTACCAACGGAAAAAACACACACACACATACCGTATACAAAAAGAATAAATATTTTTTGTTACAAATGGGTATCAATCTAAAACGTGTTGACTAAACGGAGTTTCCTTTACGATATTACTCATCACCTCACCTATTTAATAAACATTTTCCTCACGTTGCTTCTGTCTGGGATTTTTTTGTATCTATGCTAAAAGGTGTAATAATTTGTTGTTTGAACTTTCTACAAATAGGTTCATTCATATATACAACTAATCAATTAGTCAATATAATTCAGATGAGATGTATAGAATTTCGTAACAAAGACGATGTGTATTTCGTGTTTGTGACCCACTTCATCGAATTACTATCTAGCACAATTAGCTGTATATTGTTTATCTGTGTTCTGAATACCAAAGCGTGCGCGAGTTGAATTAATTCTGGTTTCATCAGGAGTTCATTAGTAATAATATTTGTTAGTGCAGCTTGTGGCATTGTCGTCGTGAAACTCTACGTCGGAGTTTCTACGAAAGCCAGATGAGGAATTCATATCGAGAATGAAATGAATAGTAGCAAAAAATTGGATTTGATGAAGAATCTATTGGGTTGTGCAGTTCAGAGTATATGAGGGAGTAACAATATTCAGTACAAAATACATATGCATTTTTAACATGCTCATGTGCTCAGTTAGTTTATTTTCCATTTGTTTAACATATATTTTTACAACCTTCATGGCACATTGTATGTAAGATTATGTAAAGAAACGTTGTTCAAGATAATTGTGTAGCAGAGTGTATGTTAAATATTATATTTAAGATGATAAACATATAAAGATTCAAATAAACAGTTATCTAACACAACATTTATTCCATATGACAAAAAATTAATAACCCCCCAAAGAAAATGACTTGTCTGTTAGTATGTATAATATATCTCTTAATTTTACAATGTTGAAAATTCGCATCCTGTTATAGTTTATATAGTTTTGTGACTCAAATTTTAATTAAAATACACAGATGATAACAGTAGTTTAATCATTCCTTCTTTCCCAATATGACCTCCAATTACTTAAATAATGATCATAAAATTCACCATGTAGTTTCATTACTTATAAATTAAGTCGTTACTAAAGATTTAATTAATGACTTAAGAAGCAAGTTAAAACAAGAGAGAGTTCCATAAAGCTACTTTATTCAATTATTTTATTCATACATGTTATTTTTCTATACAAACCCGTCTTCAAAGCACATATGAAAAATATATTTAACAAAAGAGGCTACTTAATTATGACTACGTCTAAATAACTTCTTTCACAAAAAATAATGAAAAATAAATGTTGTATTTTAATTAGGCCCTACCTCGATAACAAATATTTCTTAATACTTAAAGAAGCTTACGCCACATTAAATTAAATTGTACATATGGGTAAAAAACATCTAAATAAAAATTAAATGATTCAGCAAGGCTGTAGCTCAAGGAGGATTCTTTTACTGTCAGATCCTTACGAACTTGATATCATTGGTTAGATAATTAAATGTTAAAATTTTTGTCCAATGTACATTTTTATAAAACTAAACCGGATTTAATATATTTGGGTTTCAAAATTTAAAATGTCTGCCATTATGAAAAAATAGGAAAAAATAGACATTGGTATTAAAGGTCCATTGAAGTTCCATCAACAACAATCCGTCACTGAAATAAAAATTCTTAAGTGGGATAAACAAAATGGTGGATATCTAGGTAAATATATTTCAAGATAGACCTATACAGTACCTTAATTTGTACTACTTTGATCCAATTAACCATATTATGACTGGCCTGGCGAGGTGGCGAACGCATGGCCCAGCCTCTGTTTGGCAGAGGTTGCAATAGCCCAAACCCCGACACCCATATGGAGACCGTGAAAGACACAGGAGCAATTGGCAATGCTCCAAATGAACCGGGGAAACAAAAACAAACCATGATCAGAATTTCATGCACGGGATGGCTGACACAAAAAAAGGAATTCCAAAAGTTTTGACTCCGGGGTCAACAACCCGAGCTGAGACTGGCGGACCGGAGGTCGCTTCGTCGCCCTTCGGTCGAAGCGCAAAAACATGGAGGTCACCACCACCTGCGGCTTCAGGAAGGCCTGCAGGTGATGAAGGACCAGGAGTTGGTGCAGATGGTGAGGTTCTGGGGGCTATCGGTGGTGGGGGTAGCATCATCAAAAACGCCCCTCCACCAGCTCCTTTCAAGTCCCCTGAGTCTACGGTGGGTCCGGCGGCTGGGATCGAAGCCCCTGAGTCACAGCCATTGCGGGACACTGCCGTGGACTTAGCGACCCCGCCAAACACAAAAGGGTCAGGGGGAAAACGCAAAGGCCAAAGCCCCTGCGATTTGTCACCACTATTGTGCGAGGCTGACACCGAAGCGGACGTGATCCGCAGACAGGTGGATGACTGCGATCTTGCTGAGGAGGAGCAGATCGCGGCCATTGAAGCAGCCCTTGCGCGAATCAGGGAAGCGATGTCTATCCAAAAGAACATTAGCAATAATGTTCGGATCGGCATCGCCAATGTGGAAGAGGCGGTGAGCATCATTAAGATGTCACGAGCTACCCGGATGGCTGCTATTAAAGAGGAGCGCCGGGTGGTGAATCGGGAGATGAACAAGTCGCCCAACCAGGCACCTTTGAAGAAGCGTCAACGGACCACTTCGCTGAGCCCGCTAAAAGCGGCTCAAAAGGTTGGCCCAGGGGAGATGTTCACCCGAGGCACGATGACCTCACTTCCCTCAGAGAAAAAGGGGATGTCATCTGGGAGCTCTCAGGCAGAAGTTGAGATGACATCTCCTCCCTCAAAGAAGAAGAAAGGAAAAGGGGAAAGGGGAAAGGGGACACCGAAAGAGCCAGCGAAAGCGGGTGGGTGTCCTCCCACTCAACAGACCCTGGTTCCCCCCAAAGGGATGGATGAGGATGGCTTCACGCAAGTGAAATCGAAGTCCGCCTTGAGGAGGGAAAAAAAGAAGCTGAAGGCCGTAACAAAAAAATCTGCGGCCATGCCTCAACGTGGCGCCCCCGCTGGAAAGGGGGGGACACAAGAAAAAAAAAACAGCTGCGGATAGGCCTAAAAGGACTGGTGCTGGTGCGAGAATGAGGAACGTCCTTATCATCAAACCGGCACCAGGAAAGTCCTGCGCCGACATTGTTGGTAAACTGCGGAGGGACGTCCACCCTGAGGACTCGGGTGTGGAGGTCCGGCGTCTCCGCAGAACCAACGATGGTGGTGTGCTCATTGAGCTGGGCTCCGCTGGCGGCCAACAAGAATTTGCTCAGGTGGTGAAAACTGCTCTGGGTGAAGGCGGGAAGCTGCGGAGCGTTACTCCCCAAGTCCGGGTGGAGATCATGGATCTCGATTCTTGTACCACCCAAGACGAGGTGAGAGACGCTCTAAAGCGAGAGTTTGGGGATGGTTTGGGAGATTGCAGAGTTTTCCTAACCAGACCAAACGCCCGTGAGCAGCGGTTGGCAGTGGCTGACCTAGATGCTGCAACTGGCCAAAAGCTTTTGCAGAAGGCCAGGATCAAGGTCGGCTGGGTGATCTGCCGGGTGAGAACTCGGTTGGAGATCCCACGCTGCTACCGCTGCTTGGAGTACGGCCACACCCGGGGAGGGTGCAAAGGGCCCGACCAGAGCGCGGCGTGCTGGAGGTGCGGAGGCATTGGTCACAAGTCCTCCTCTTGTGACAAGACGCCCTCTTGCGCATCTTGCAAAAAAGCAACCGACGGGAGACCGTCTGACCATGTTCAGGGCTCTGGCGCTTGCCAAACTTTTAGAGACCTCCTGGTCTCGAAGAAGAACGACAGGCGCCGGAACTGAAGGTCATTCAGGGAAACCTAAATGGGAGTGTCGCGGCAGACTCCCTGGTGGACCAAATCGTACGCGAGACGGGAACATCCCTCGTCTTCGTGAGCGAGCCTTACAGGGCTAAAAGTCCATTATGGTTCCCTGACCGCACAGGATGGGCCGCTTTGTGGGTACCAGACCCGCGAGTGGTTCCCATCGAGGCTAGTGGGAATGGCGAAAATTTTGCCTGGATCACTAGCAAAGGGATCACTTTCGTGAGCTGTTATTTTTCTCCAAATGACAGGATTCCACGATTTCGTGAAAAGTTGGATGCCATGGAGGATGCGATTCGGGAAATCCCCGGTCCATGCCTCCTTGCTGGAGACTTCAATGCCAGAGCGAGAGAGTGGGGAATGCCTCACACAGACACCCGCGGAAGGTGTTTGTTGGAGATGGCATCTAGACTAGGGTTGCTGACAATGAACGAAGGGAATACGCCTACTTACCGTAGACCTGGGTTTGGGGAGTCAATTCCCGACATAACCCTTGCCTCGGAAGGTTTGGCGTCCCGTGTTGTCGGCTGGAGGGTGATGGGCGATTACTCAGGTAGTGATCACGAATACATCACTTTCGAGCTGGCTGAAAGGAGGCAAGTGCCACTCAGCAACAGCCTGCGCCCACTCGGATGGAACCGCTCTAGGCTCGACGAAGAGAGACTGATACGGTTCCTGCAAAACGGGGTGGGAAACGTCCCCCTGATGCCTGCCGATCAGCCAAGCAGGGCAGACGCAGAGGCAGTCGTGGAACACACATCTCACCTCATACACCGTGCGTGTGACGCGTCGATGCCCCGCAAGAAAGCACGTACAGGGAAGCGCCCAGTGTATTGGTGGACAGAAGAGATCGCCGCACTGAGGCGATCCTGCCTGAGACTCAGGCGGCGGGCCCAGCGAGCTCGGTGCAGACCCGAGGCAGCATTGAGATCAGAAGAGTACAAAGCGGCCAAAAGAGCTCTGGTCAAAGAGATCAGACAAAGCAAGGCGCGCTGCTGGAGCGCACTGTGTGAGGACGTTAACCGGGACCCCTGGGGACAGGGGTACAAACTGGTCACGAGAAAACTCGCACAGGGTCCCGGGTACGTGCCGATCGAGGCCGAAAAGATGCGGAACATCGTGGATGGACTCTTTCCTGATCACCCGGTCAGAGCCGATGCACCCTTGCCGGTTGACGTTGATGAAGTCCCGTTGTTCACGCTGCAGGAACTGCAGAGAGCCGTCAGCTCCTTGAAAAACAACAAGGCCCCTGGCCCGGACGGAGTACCTTCAGAGGTGTTGAAGCTGGTGGTGAAAAACTGCCCTCAACTCTTCTTGAACATGTACAATGTCTGCTTGAAAGCGGGGGTGTTCGCATCCCGCTGGAAACAGGCCAAGCTCGTTCTCCTGAGCAAAAACCGGGGTCCGCCGGATGCTTCATCATCGTATCGCCCTCTGTGCATGCTGGACACGGCAGGAAAACTGATGGAGAAACTGTTGAAACCGAGAATTGGAGAAGCTGTTCGAGCGGCAGGGGACCTCTCAGTCCGGCAACACGGATTCCGAGAGGGCCACTCTACAATCAGCGCCATTTCTGAGGTGGTTGATTCAGTGAAACGTGCGAATCAGGCGTGCCACGCGGCTCGACCCATTGTGCTGCTCGTCACACTTGACGTGAAAAACGCCTTCAACTCAGCACGGTGGTGCGACATTCTGTTTGCACTTGAGTGGAAGTTCAGGTTACCTGGGTACCTCCTTGTCATGGTGAGGGACTACCTAAGGGACCGGCGCCTGCTGTATGAGACAGACCGGGGAGTCGTGACCAAAACCGTAACTTCTGGGGCAGCTCAGGGTTCGGTGCTGGGACCGGATCTCTGGAATGTTTCGTACGACAGCCTGCTCCGCACGGAGATGCCACACGGAACATACCTCGTGGGATATGCCGACGACGTGGCGGCAGTCATCACCGAACGGGACATCCAACTGGCACAGCTCAGACTGAACCAAGTCATGCGCCTGGTGGAGAGCTGGATGCGTGATCATGGCCTGCAGCTGGCGGTCTCCAAAACGGAGATCGTAATGCTGACTAGGAGGCGGATACCCACGATCATCCCGATGCGGGTGGGTACCGAGGTGATTGAAACGCAGAGAACGGCTAAGTATCTGGGGGTGGTGCTGGACAACAAGCTCACCTACTGGGACCACATCAGGATTGCATGTGACAGGGCAGCTGAAGTGACCTCTAGACTCGGAAGACTGATGGCAAACGTTGGTGGACCGAGACAGGAGAAACGGAAGCTGCTGCTGTCAACCTCACAGGCGATCATGCTCTACGGGGCGGAGATCTGGGCAGACGCGACGAAGGTAAAGAAATACCGAACTCGCATGCTCGCGGTGCAGCGGCGTGGTGCTCTGAGGGTTGCGTCCGCTTACCGAACGGTCTCTGAAGCGGCCGTACTAGTCGTAGCAGGGGTTGTCCCTATCGACCTGCTCGCCCAAGAAAGGAAGTTCATCTCGGCACAAGTGCCGGAGATGGAAAGGGCGGAGGCCGCTGAGCTGGCCCGCGGCCGTACAATGGCCACTTGGCAGCGACGATGGGACGAAGGGACAACCGGCAGGTGGTCATGGCGTCTCATAAGGAATCTGGAATCGTGGGTCTGCCGCGACCACGGAGAGGTGAACTTTTACCTCACCCAGTTCCTGACAGGTCATGGATACTTCCGTCTGTACCTCCACCGAATGGGTAAGGTCGACTCGCCCAGGTGCAAGTACTGTGGACACAATGAAGACGACGTGCATCACACATTCTTCGTGTGCCGTCATTTCGAAGAAGAACGGTTCGTCCTTGCGGAAACTCTCGGTGGTGACTTGTCCCCGGACAACATCATAGGGTGGATGCTGCAGAGCGACGACAGCTGGAGAGCAGTGGCTGACTTTGTCCTGTCTGTACTTCGCCAGAAGCGGAGGGACGGATGTTTGGAGTGACCCACCAGAGGAGTGACAGCAAGAGGTTTGCTGGAAAGTAGCTGAGTCATCCCAAAAAAGGGACAGAGGCCACCATTGTGATGTTGCAATGAGCAGACAGCTCGGGTCTATTGCAGTGGTGGTGAGAGAGGGGGTTTAGTGGGTATTCCCTGTCTTGGCAGGGTGAGTCCCACACTGTTCCAGTTGGTGGTTGGCCAACTTGGTTCGTGCGTAAAAGCATTCCCCCTCTATAAAAAAAACCATATTATGAAGCTTGGTGACGTACTTTAAAGATACCCTTATAGTAAAACCCGTTTTTATTTTGAACGGAACAGCAAGTAAAATGCTCTATTTAAAAGGCAAAGGAGTTGTCCTCCACCATCTTCTACAGAAGGACAAGTAAGTCTCTGCGTCACTAGGGACATCTAGTCTTCCAGGCCGAACAATTATCAATCATGAGTACACGGTGTTTCTGTACAATGATGATAATCACTAACTCTGCCAATATAGTAGCCTACGGATGAATGAAAAGTCTAGTGGCATACGGATGTATAGAAAATTTTCAATAATTGCATATCATGTTAATTTTACATCTTTACTACTTCAAAGTGTAAAGATACACATAAAGCTATTTTTAAGACACATTTAACCGTCGTAGCGGAGCCGGGGCGCGGCGCTTACCCATCTCAGTTTGACAGTCAGTTTTGCCAACTGTAGGGCCTAAGGTTAGGCCTATATTCCCTTAGCGATCTACGGAATATCCCTACTTAGTAGTTCGCGCAAGCAGTGTTTAATTAATCTATTATTATTATATTATTATTTAGTTTACATTCTGGTATCATACATGAACATACGTTGAAAATGTAAATATAGAAAATAGTGTTATTTTTTAGAGTAAGTTAAAGTGAGATAAAACTTTGAGCGTTAGGTGAATGGATAATTATTTAGGTCCTAAACTTTTTTCTCATTAATTTTTTTTTAAACTGGGGGGGGGGCCCGGCCCCCCAGGCCCCCCGAAACTCCGCCCATGTCCCTGAATAACTGCAAGTGTAATTTTCAGACTACATAGAACTATCTTTGAGTAAAGACTGGAGTAGATTAACTGATTTCTACAACAGGTCTGCTTCATAGCCGTTTTGTGTTCTGTATGTGAAGTGTTAAAAAGGAATTTAAGCTATAAATATTTAATATTGCACATCTGATTAAAAGAATGGATGAAGCAATATTGCTACGAATATGATTTTTATCGTATCAGTGCCAAAATAGTAATCTGTTTTAAGGAATTGTCCAATATATAAACACCAGTGAAGTTCCAAACATTAAATTAAATTAGAATGATAGCATATTGGGATTTTTAAAATTAATTACTCTTTGCAGCAACCTCTGTACATTGAAATTTATGAAACGACAACATTTTCTAGTTCGAACATTTCCCTAGCAGAATTTTTCAGGGAGTACAATAAGAACGCTTACCATGCGTTTTCTGAATACTAGCATTAAAGCTTAGTACATCAACACTGCCTAAAATAACATTTTTATGAGGATATCAGTTTTCTGTCATAAGGGGGTGGCCTAAATACCGCGATTTTTTCCTGCCCAATAAATGAGTTGGTCAAAACCAAACATTCCAAGCGAAATAGAGCATAGCTCGATGAGAAATTACGCATTTTAATTTGATGAAGAATTGGCAAAATTCCTTTTTTGACACATCAATCTTGAAGATCGGTTCAGTTGTCACTGAGAAGTTAACATAGCAACTAATGTACGTACGTATAGGTGGAGGAGGATAATTAATCTTATTTGGCACCGTATAGTCACTTCTTCATTGGTTTGGATCAATATTTTATGTCTTCATGTATTTGTTTCTTTTATGCATTCCACAGTTTACAATATTTACAAAGAAAAATTTCTCTTAAAAAGGCGTTTTGAAGATAAAGTCTTCCTAGTTGGTTTAGTTTTGTGTGTTTTTATTGAGTTTGCTGTTAATTTTAGGGTTGTAACTTAACCAAAGAAAAATTACACTGTTGTAACAACAAAGTTGCAACAGTGAGAATAATAACAGTTCTCCAGTTCTAAAGATAACAATATTTTATTTTTTAATACAGTTATACAGATAATTCAAATGCATTTATTGGCTTGGACGACAGTCAACATAATTTTAAGTAAAACAATTTTCTGTTTTACACAATCTATAAGTGCCAGCTGATCAAATCAATGAATATGATAGCAGATGTTTTGGCTTGGTTTATACAACGAATTAAAATTATAATGTCAAATGTTTGCTTTGTTTACCTTTTAAATTTACGAAATGTAAACAAAATGATTGAAGAAATCTCATATTTGTTTTATTTTGTGATAAAGTGAATGAACTCGATCTTTGTACACAAAGGTTTGTACTACGTACAAATACGAAGATTCCTACAAAGTTTCATATGATTCTCATCAGTGATAAAGGCTGTAGCTTTGCTTAAAAATATAAACAGTTTGTTGTGCGTAGGAAACCACATTTCTGACATTTTTTAGACTACTTTTGAACGCATATATTTTACTTCATTGAGCGGTTTTAAAGTAAGCTTGGTGATTTTTGGTGTTCATTGACCCAGTTAAACGGATAGAAAACGAAAAATGGGTTAATTGTGTTCTTTTTGTGCCCTTTTGAGAAGTGAAAATTGGCCGTATTCTGCTTCGTGTCTATATAGGCACGCGTCGTCTGTTTGGTTGGATGGGACTTGGTGACGTGACACGACCTTGCCACTGGGTTATTAACACGTTCGCTACCCGGTCCGGCCAATCCCACAGCCCACGAAAATAATCATGGACTCATGGACTTCCCTGTAGACCGGCCCTAGTGGTTGTGACTTATGCCACAGACCACGAATAGAAACCGTCCAAAATTAGTTTTCACACTTCAAAATATCTTAATTTCATTAAATAAAAAAATATATACAATTTTCTCTTTATTTTTGGCATTTTTTGAGTGCCGCACATTTGCGGTGCATGGTCAGAGACTAAGTGATGCATGTTAGCGTCGGCACCTTATTTTTAGTCATAACCTATGAAAAGCGAAAAATAAAATACGGCTTATACATAAAAACATTGTATTGAAATATTTAGTTTACAAAAAGAGTTGTTTACAATTCATTTATGTAGTATAGTTATAATGTTTTACAAGTTTACAAAATGCAAATATTTATACATTTTTCTTACACAATAAACTTTTTCAATGTGTCATATAAGAGATTAGATTAATATTTGTGTAAAGATATATCAAATACGTTAAAAAATGTTACTTTCAAAAATACATTAAATAAAAATGTACGTAAAACATTTTAGTGACGTCAGTGATCATTTTAGCCACAGACCAAGCGCCGCACATATGCGGCGGACTATCCCGTAGACCGCGCCTAAACTGTCTGACCATTAAAATAGACCACACTGAAGAAATTTCGTATTTAGTATCATGCAACCATCGCCGCAGATATGCGGCGGCAGTCTATTTTAATGAGCCCAGCCGCCGCAGATATGCGGCGGTGGGCTCTCAGTAGAACTCGACCGCCGCAAAATTGCGGCGGCGGGCTGTGGTTACGATTTTTTTTTTAACATTGTGGTAGCGAACGTGTTAAACTTATTTTTCAACTGAAACTGATGTGTTTGTTTGCCATTTTCAGGTCAAAAAATTATTGTGGTTTAATGTTGATATTCGTAACTGAAACACAGTTAATGCAATTTGAAAAATGACAGACAGGCAAGGTGTGAAGGCCCAAAAAGCAACTTTATAAATTAAATAAAACACAATGGATTTTACGTGTTGAATGTAGCCTATTTGATTGTAGCGAGAAACATTTGAGGTTTTAAGATGATCAAAGCTATTCAATTAATTATCCAGGCAATTTAGTTATGAGAACTTCTTATTTTGATATGTTCAAATTCAATGAATTTGACCGGTATTTATAATGAACGACTTTCTTTTTTTGTTGATTTTAAACATATACTAGTTGTTGCCCGTCGATACTCGACGGATATAGCTCATTTAGTGGTAAATGAAACGCTATAATAGTGCAAACATGTAAGGTAGTCTATAAAATGTACTTCTTTGAACTGCCATACCAAGAACATCAATAGTACATTTTACAGAAAATACTACGATTTTAGTTAGAGTTACGGAAAAGTAAGTTAGGCCTATTCCTTAAAACTAATAATGTTGCATCCTTGTACTTATATAGGCCCTACTCTTTTAGTATTTTATAAACATATCAATTTAATTGTTTAGGTAGGCGCAAACCTAATTAACCTAAGGAAACCGTTCTATTAGGTTCAACAACATCAGAAATAAGTAGACTAATATCCACTTGTAGGCCTATTGGATAAATTGTTCTTAACAGTTTTTTTTCAAGAATTAGGAAAGGCATACAGTGTTGTAACTTATGATGATTGGCTTTAACAAATATTGGTATTAGGGTAGGATAGAACGTAGAGAAACCATTTATAGCCACTTTCATATCGCGATATTTATGCTGTAGTGTGAAAGTTTCAATAACTATCCAAATTTAAAGAATACAAATTTATTTCACATAAAATTACATAATTTTAGTTGGAGTGTCTGTCAAAGTAGACCTATAGGCATATTCCTTAAAAACAATAATGCTGCACCCTTACTATCTAACACAGACACTCTTTAGTGTTTTATAAACATAAAAAATCGATTGTTTACTTAGGCCTAAACCTTAATAACCTAATCAAAGCGTTATATTAGTTAAAAACATCAAAAAATAAGCAAGCCTAAACTATCAATTTGTAAACTTGTTAGTTTAATAAATGAGTTTTTTTTTTAGAGTTTGAACAGGCCTATAGATATTTTAATGTATCTATTTTGTTAAAATAAATATCGGTACCATCAGTAAAACATTTATTAGTGACGCCGTTATTGAACACATTACAAAATGTATATTTGTGAAGATCGGTCTGGAACCCGGGCCGTCTGATTTGGAGTTAGTCACGCTACCGACTACGCCACGAATAATGTTGTTAAGCGATTTAAATGTAAAGCATTACAACGTTGCAAACGACAAATTGATTGCACAAAGAATTTCCGATACATCAGTTTCTTTTAATACAAATGTGAGCAATTTATTTAAACTAAACCTTTACAATTTAATCTTAAATTTAAAGCAATCAGCTATTTTACATAATTAAGCAACTTTCTTTCCATTTAAAGGATAATACATTATAATAATTGTGAACGTTTTTAGGTACTGACCATAATAAACCAAATCCTTCATGAGCTTTTGTTCATCCACTCTGTATTTAGACAAAATACCTCGTGTGTTCAATCAGCTGATTGAAAGAGTGTAAAATAAATTTACTGTAAAGGTTTGAAAATGTTGATATTTTTAATTTAAGGAAGTAAGGTAACGTTAATTACATAATTAAGCAACTTTATTTCCATAAATGACAATACATCATAATAATAGTAAACGTTTTTAGGTCCTGGCCATAATAAACCAAATCCCATGAGCTTTTGCTCATCCACTGTATTTAGACTAAATACCTCGTGTGTTTACAATCAGCTGATTGAAAGCGTGTAAAATAAATAAATTATTGTAAAGGTTTGAAAATGTCGATATTTTTAATTTAAGGAAGTAAGATAACGTTAAAGTAAATAAAATCTGCTAATATACAAAGGTTTACGTTTTATTTGGTACAACCCGCATGTAAATCGGTCCTGTAGAAGTCACAGACGAACTGTCCAAAGGATTGGAAATGTTGGCTTTTTTCCCCATGTTAAATCTCCATAAGAAAAGTTAATTTTTCTTTTTTGACCGATTTAACGTAAATAGTTTTGGAATACGAATAAAACCTGCTAATATAGAACCGGAAACGTTTATTTTGGTACAACCCACATTTAAATCGGTCCAGTAGAAGTCACAGACGAACTGTCCAAAGGTTTTTTTACCTTTGTGTTTTAAATATAAAGATAGGAAACGCAAGTCTGGAAAAACTTCGATATACAAACTTAAATCTTATTAAAACCTTTCCATATATATATATATATATATATATAAACTAAAAACTGCTTATAAACCTATCATAAAAAGTGCAAACAAATGTTTTTTACTTTTTAAATGCAATTTTAAAGATACAAATGAAAAATGCATGTAAAATGAACCGATTCTTCCCTCCTCACCTGCCAATCAATGAGAGAAGTACAGAACATTGAAATCCACTTAGCCCTTTTTTAATCATTAAATATTAGATTTTTTTATGAAACTGTCCATTCCTTCAAACATTAACAATTGATCTAACTGGATTAAACAACACAATTTTAAATTTATAATATAAACTATTAGAGATAGATTGCGTTTTACAAAGAACTTGCTTATGAACGGTTTATAAAATCTTGTTATGAAAAAAATAATAGTTAACAACCAAATTTTACGTCCAAATCAGTCAACTCCAAAAGTATACAAATATTTATAGAACTGTGTAAAAAATGAAAAATTTACCTTACAAAGGATCTAAAATCTCTTAAATTTATTCTATTGCAGGGTGTGATTTACTTATGAATCTTAGTTTTAGTTAATCTCAGTAAGTTATATATTTAGTTTATAATTATTCTTCTTCATGTCTTCGACTGAAATTTGGTAAATTGCTATAAAAAAAAGTAGTAAACATGACAAAAATGTATTTATTTTAGGTAGCTACTCATAAAAAGCACATTCAATATCGAGTTCGATATGAGTTTGTAGGTCATGGTGGACTTGACCTAACTGTCATGCTAAATAACATCACACTATTTTTAAGAGGTACATAAGAAACAAAAACATCAAGCATTATTAAACAATCTGCTGATGTGCGAATTGCATAATTTCTATCAGCCTATAACACTACGACTATAACGACTGTTGTCGTTTTGTCAAATGCCGAGCTTTCATTGGTCGACAGAACCTGTATGTTTATGTGGCTCCTGAACGTTTAAGAGCTCATTATGCAATGGGCTTGAACTTGGTTTAGTAATCCACCTATTTATCATGATGTTACTTGTAATATTTTTGCTTGTTGCAACGGTTGCAGATAAAAAATATTAAAATATGAGGAAGATAATTTATATGTTTATAACTTCTCATTGTAGAAACAGACTGAAATTCATCAGAATTTCATTAACTACACAACCTATCCACATACTCGGATGTTTGAAAGGTAGGATGTATTTACTATTTACTATTTACCCTTTTGTACGTATTACGAAGCCCACAGGAACATACCTGTCAATATCACCGGAAAATCTTTGACAAGCTGCCTCACATTGATGGGATTTGCTGGTGTATTATTTCCATGTAATCGAGGAATGGACAGGCTATATAACGCTCTTCCACATTATGAAACACACAGTAACGTACTTGAAATATATTGAAAACTCATTGACAAGTCCCTTGATTGATCGGTTTTGTATTTCCATGTATTTATGTGGCGAGTAGACTATTTTCTCGTATGTATTATGAACGTTTATACGATATTTATACCTGTCAATTGAGCTAGAAATTAATTAAAATCTTGATAGTGTGGTCGGATTTGATGTGGTAATATTCTCATCTTAATGTACTTAGTAGATGGGCAGGTGATATAGCGTAACCCTCGTCGACATGATGAAAACCCCAGGATAATACTTGTCAATATTATTACTCATTGACAAACTGCAAGAAGGTGTGACAGCACAGCTTTTGTCATATAACACTGAAAATTATCGTGTTTTTTGTCTTTCTACGCTTGTGGTATTTTACAATGTTTTGAAGGAGAACGGTCTAACCTTTAGATTCAAAGGCGACATTTAAACTACTTAAAAGTTTGAGTTAACTTATTACGTAGGTTTTAGGCAGATATCCCAATAATTCATAGGAATTTCAATACAAGCAACTTTGCTTTTGTATTATGCAGTTCATGAAATAATAAGACATTTACGTCTCATTATTTTGTATTGGGACGTAAAGATGTCTCTATACAAAAGCAGCGTTTATTTATCCTCGCTAATAATTTATTGTCAGAAGCTTTGGGGTTTTTTTTTATTTTTTTTATTTTAAATTGTTGTTAATAATTTTATATCACAACATTTGGTCATCAGTTTCGTATATTCTTTGTCTTTAGTTGTCATTTAATCAGTTGCTAAAAATTTGTCCATTATTAACAGCTATACAGAGTAAAACCAACGGATTAGATCAGTTCCTGAAAGAAATTAAAACTCTTACAGGTCTACTGTTATTATAAAGGAGTTATTAATATTTTGTATGGACTATTTATGATATTAAGTTTGAATAGTGATTATTTTGACGTTAATTTTATAATGCATAGTTAATTTTTATCACATGAGAGCTATATCAATGTACTTAAAGAAGTCTCATGGGGCATATAAAGCACATTTATTTATAATTCTATAATAAACTTTGAAATGTCTTCTTTGTGTTGATGTTTGTTTATTTTTATTTTGGGTGAACCGGTACTGATGGGTTGGTTTAAAACTGTGCTATTTTTAAATATACATAGTACCTTATTAATTGACGACCTAAAAATAAGTAGTACCGTATTCTTGAAGTATATTTTATCTGTTAATAAATTTAAAACATGATCCTGTAAATATGAATATAAACGAAAGGGAAAACTTATGAGTCAGAGTTTAGGAAAATCTGGCAACCTTTACAGGGAAGTCCAAGGGATGGTACGTAAAGCATATTTCTAGCAAAAATATGAAAAATAAAATAAAAAACAAAACGTAAATATAAGGAAGTAAATGGATGGCCTGATGCCAGAGTGAACCAAGTCTATTTATTTAATTTTTCAGAACAAGCCGGAATATGTTTTTAATGTTTGATGCTGAATTGCACATACTTATTGAACTATATGTAGTTCTTATGTGCATAATTTTAAAGGTAACATAGTTTTTTATCCATAACATTAATTAAAATATAATAATAAAAAATATTTAACAAAATAAAATTTTTTTTTCTTTTTAAGTGCCCCGACATGGTTCAGTCTGGTTCAAGACAAAATTGACATTGCAATTAAGTGCTAAAGTGAACTAATGATTAATGGTTCAATAAACTACCTTAACATTTTAATTTCATTATGAATCATTAATTTGCTTAAATGTGTTTAAGTTGTTATGATTACGTTCATGTAAAATATTAAAATTTTATGTTTTCTAGAAAATTTTTGTTGAAAATTAACATTTTTGTGCGGTTTTAAAAATAAAAAAATGTAAAACAACGCAAAATAATAAGTCTACTACTGTACTTATTCTTGAAACTGTTTATTTTTAATCATTAAGAACTACAGTATTGAAAATTCAACATTTGACAAAACAAAGTTAATAACCTATGGATCCCCTATGGATTGTTGCTTACGATATTTAACATTGTAGTTGAAAATGATCAGTTACCATTATTTTATTTCACAAATAAAATTCTGTATTTATTTAAAATCAAAAATAAACTTATTGTCTGTAAGCTTGGTGAAATTCAAGTAAACTAGTATCATAAAAAAAGGCAGACTTTCCATTCCCTCGTCTGCCAGAATGAACCAAATCATACAATTTTCTGAACTTTGTTTGCCAGAGTGAACTAACTCCAAAATATATGTTAGAACATGGAAGTCTTGACTGTTTCAATGTAGATACCTGTTATTATCACTATTAGAATCATATAAAATTACTCTGTGGCACAAAAAACACTCATCACAGCTGAAAATATCGAGGCAAAAATTTGGTTCACTCTGGCATAAGAATGAAAGCTACTGTGAACTAACCAATTGCAGGTTAGCAAAAAAGGGCATAAATAGGTAATAAATGTCGTAATTTCCATCACTTGTATCATTTGAAAGGTGTGGAATAAAGTCATCACTAGAATCTTCAAATAGGTCCGATAAACTAGAGTTAATTAACTCATTATCATCAAAAGAAGTTGAAGCACTGGGAACTAACTCGCATGCTTCGGCCATGTTTTTCAAGAGTTGGTGCAGTCTGGCACACAAACAGTAGTAAAATTCCCTGTTTGGGAAAACAAAAAAACACATTTCCCTAGCAACCACAACTGTTATTGAGATGGTTCACTCTGGCATAAGATTATAATGTATTTCTTAAGTATAAAATTATATTATTTAAAAAACAAACAAAATGGAGTTGGTTCACTCTGGCATCAGACCATCCAAATTAAGTAGAAATATTTTATTGTGAAGCTAAATTGCTTTGGAGAAATTTGGACAACATGCTTCATAAGGTAAAAAATTATTGATATGTACATGCCCAAAATAACAGAAAACTGAGGCAACTTTTTCCGAAGGTGGGGGACCCTAGAGGGCAGTTGAGAACAGCAAAACAATTACTGTCTTTCTGTCTGACAAAGCGTTAACATGGCAAAACTGACTCGGCCTGGAGAGGGCGCGCGAAGGCGTTTTGGTATGCACTTTATTGTGTTTAGGTATTTTACTTAAAACCATCAGGGTTAGCATCGAGATTTAATTAGTTGTTAGTTTATTTAATACTTAATAATACTATTGGAACTTAGAATAATAATGTTTAATGATAAATATTATATTTATAAACAGTTTCTTAAAAAAATTACTTTGTGTAGTTGGTTATTTGGCATATCATTTTTAAGTTTAAAAAAATTAGTTCCTAGATCTTACTTGCGAATGGCTTATTTTGCTTTTTTTAACAGTATTATTAGTTACGGTATTTTGCTTTGGGGCTGTGGCCATGAAATGAACAGAGTCCTTTTGTTACAAAAGAAAGCTATTAGAGTAATTTCTTTTTCCAGCTTCAGGGCTCATTGTAAACCCCTCTTCAAACAGGAAAAGATTCGTACTGTTTTTAACTTGTATATTTTTTCTTGCTTAGTGTACGTAAAAAATAATCTCAGCTCTGCCACCTTAAGAGGGGAAACTCATGCTCACTTGACAAGATACAGGAATTTGATTGATTTACCTCATGTCAGGCTCACTAAAACACAGAAATCATACTCTTATGTTGGTCTGAGAATGTTTAATAAGTTGCCTCTTAAAGCTCATTTTGTAAGTATTCAGTCTTTTAAATCTAGTCTCTATGATTGGTTGGTTGATAATCCTTTTTATAGCCTAGAAGAATTTTTTAACTATCCTGTTATCAGCATAAATTTTTAAAGATATATGTTATGTATTTATGTTATATGTTATTTTTATCTTGTTGTATATGTTCTTGGCAATTTTGGATGAGGCTTAATGGTCAGCTTTTATATTTTATTGAAGATTGATTCTTCAATTGCCTACTTTGACGTCAACTATACAAGCTTTGTATATCTTGTTAATTGTTGTAATACACTCTTGATTCTTGATTCTAAGCAGAAAATACTCGTAACTTTAACATAAGAAAGTTAATTTTTGATATCCTGCAGGGACATAATGTACACTCTTAAACTAAATGAATAATTATTTGATTTTTACAGACTAAAGATAGTTTTATATTGAGTTTTAAAGTAACATTTTACTCAAAGGAAATGGCTAAAATATACAATAAAGTTACATAAAATACCGGGTGTCCATAAAGTCCCTTAAAAATTATTTAAATGATATAACAATTGGTAGTAATATAACGTTTTATTTTCAGTATTAACAAGTGACTTCTTAGGTGTTTTTACGGCTATGTTCAAACTCAATACATTTCGACATGTGCACCTGTAAATCTTCGGGGTGACTTTTTAGTTTTCATTATTAACAACGGTTATTAATTTCCGTTAACACTAATCCTCCGTAATGGACGTCACTGCATTTGTTATTCTCTGTTTCAGAGTTTCTACATTAGGAACTGGGTGTACAACAAACCAAATCTATGACAACCCCTACATAAAGAAATCCAGATGGTGCAATGAGGTAGCAATTTAATCGGACCATCACGATTATTATTATTTTTTTTTTTTGTACTGTACATTGTATACTACATTGTTGTAAATCAGATGAGTATAGTTGTTAGAAAATAAATAAAAAATAAATAAATAAATAAAAATAAATAAATATGATAAAATTAATTCACTTTAAAACAAAAAAAATAACACTCGTGTGGATATATTATGTTGTCTGAATATCAAAGCTATGAAATCAGACAAGGATTTTTAGAACATCCGATATATTACAGTTTTATTTTAATGATAGTTTTAGCAATTTCAAAAATTTTTAACCAATCATCTAAAGCCTTTCTACTAAAATGTTTTTAAACAAATATATGACATTGAAAACTGTATCTATCCACTTATGCCAAAACTGTCAAACGGTCAAATGAATTATAACTAGAATCTCACTGTTTATTTAACTATTTTACATGTAAAAAATGCAAATGCGTGCTATTGAAAGTGGATTCCTTAAAATTAGTTGTGGTTACAGCTCTGAGCCTTGCCTTAGTAAAAGGTATAAAAAGTATTTGGATAGGTAAATTCGAGAAGAACCTAGACAAATATTATCAGTGGCATTTAATTCGGATGAAATTGTTTGACTAATAAATAAATTTAGTATTTTTTAGCCTAATTTTTCACACATTACGGTAATGATATTGGTTTTTAACTTAAGTTAAGAGGCATGAGCAGTGTGCTTTTTCATAGCTTGTATGTTTAGCAAGAACATCTGATTTCATGTTGACATATCTCTCTCGCGGCCTTTATGATGCACAAATTGTTTTATCCACATCTCTGCTGTCAGTTTGACAAGTTTGATCTTGTCAGTTTCGGTCATTATTGACAGCATGTCTGTAGCCTACACGTCCGTTCTTGTTCATTGCCAACATCGCTATCATACTCGACATTTTCGTTTAGTCAGTTTTTGTTAGCCTATTATTTGCACCATTCTCACCCACACTTAACATAAGAAAAACTAAACTTTTTATAAACTATTCTTAGTTTTAGAAAATGTACTCTCTGTCACTGTTGATATTTGTCAGACAGACCTAAAGGTTGTCTTAGAAATAATTGACTACGAACGGTAAAAAACACATGTACAAAAAAATATTTTTTGTTACAAATGGGTATCAATCTAGAACATGTTGATTAAATGGAGTTTCCTTTACGATATTCTTTATCGCATCACCTATTTAATAAACATTTTACTCACGGGGTTTCCGTCTGGTTTTTGTAGTTATGCTAAAAGGTGTTGAACTTGTTGTTTGAACTTTCTACAAATAGGATCATCCATATTTACAAATAATCAATTAGTCAATAGATCAGATGAGATGTAAGGAATTTGATAACAAAGGCGATGTTGATTTCGTGTTTGTGACCCACTTCATCGAATTACTATTTAGCACAATTAGCTATGTATTGTTTATCTGTGTTCTGAATACCAAAGCGTGCGCGAGTTGAATTAAATCTGGGTTCATCATGAGTTGATTAGTAATAATATTTGTTAGTGCAGCTTGTGGCATTGTCGTCGTGAAACTCAAAGGGAGTTTCTACGAAAGCCAGATGAGGAATTCATATCGAGAATGAAATGAGTAGTAGCAAAAAGTTGGATTTGATGAGGAATCTATTGGGTTGTGCATTTCAGAGTATATGAGGAAGTAACAATATTGCAGTACAAAATACATATGCGTTTTTAACATGCTCATGTGCTCAGTTAGTTTATTTTCCATTTGTTTAACATATATTCACAAAACCTTAATGACACATTGTATGTAAGATTATGTAAAGAAACGTTGTTCAAGATAATTGTGTAGCAGAGTGTATGTTATATTATATTTAAGACGATAAACATATAAAGATTAAAAGAAACAGTTATCTAATACAACATTTATTGTATATGACAAAATATTAATAACCCCCCCAAAGAAAATGACTTGTCTGTTAGTATGTATAATATATCTCTTAATTTTACAATGTTGAAAATTCGCATCCTGTTATAGTTTACATAGTTTTGTGACTCAAATTTTAATTAAAATACACAGATGGTAACAGTAGTTTAATCATACCTTTTTTCAATGTGACCTCTAATTACTTAAATAATGATCATACAAAATTCACCATGTAATTTCATTACTTATAAATTAAGTCGTTACTAAATATTTAATTAGGGACTTAAGAAGCAAGTTAAAACAAGAGAGAGTTCCATAAAGCTACTTTATTTAATGATTTTATTCATACATGTTATTTTTCTATACAAACCCGTCTTCAAAGCACATATGAAAAATATATTTAACAAAAGAGGCTACTTAATTATGACTACGTCTAAATAACTTCTTTCACAAAAAATACTGAAAAATAAATGCTGTATTTTAATTACCTCGATAACAAATATTTCTTAATACTTAAAGAAGCTTACGCCACATTAAATTAAATTGTACATATGGGTAAAAAACATCTAAATAAAAATTAAATGATTCAGCAAGGCTGTAGCTCAAGGAGGATTCTTTTACAAGCGGTAAAGTATGATGAATCCAGTTTTGAATAAGAAATTGTTTGTTAAGACGACAAAATGAGAAATGTAATAATCCTCGGAAAGTAATATTAAATGTCCATTCTTCGACCTCGTTATGGATACACATATCATAGTTTGAGAAATCAATTACTTACCTACGATTGCTTGGCCTATTTGACTGTGTACTTTAATGTTTGTGAGGTAGTGAAATAACAGGCCAGACTAACTTGTGTTTAATCATTATCATTAATTAACAGGTCAATTCTAAATGGCAACGTGGTTCGAATTAACCCCTTTGGTAAGTAAACTGACAACCTGTATAACTATCAGTTAAGCACCACTTGGCTACCGAGTCAGATTTATCAAATAAATAGACAAAAAATATTGTCTTCAGGTTACCTAGTTTTTTTTTTTTTTTTTTTTTTTTTTTTTTTTTTTTTTAATGCATGTCTGACTCAAATATTATCGTGCTCTCTTGGTTATCGTTCTTCATCCGTCTGAATAACATAAGGATGGATAAAATTATTTATTTGTAGAATCCAATACCATGCTACCTTTGACTATAGACACTTTCACGTAAGTTAAATGGTGCTACTAGTATATTAATGTAATAATCAAATACCAAGCCTTCAAACAACCACGTTATCCACCATTTAACTTAGCACAAATTTTCTCTTTGTAGCAGCTTCATCAATGCTTTTTTTTATACTTAAGCTGTTGTCAATATTGACATTGCAATACTAAATATGTGTAAAACATTTTAAAATTTACCATAGTCTATAACCGAGCACCCTTTATATTCATAACTTTCTTTAACTCTAATAATGGCAATCGAGTTAAATAAAATATTAAAAATAAATCATATTAGGTCTCTAGATTTATCTTCTGGTATGGCACAGACTTAACAGCAGTCACGGTTATGTCCTTAAAATAGTATTTTCTGACCTCAAAATGTAGGATAAGTTTGCAAGTTTCGTAGATGTTTCTTTATCCTAAGTGATCATCCACATTACCTTGGATATCAGAAGTAGTTTACATTAGTAGACTCAGATACCTCTGAAACCTCTTTGAGGATAAATCATCCAGCAAAAGGTGATATGACCTTAAACACTTTATCAGGAACGTCAAAGCTACGTTACGGTCTTCAGTTGGGTTAGTCTGTATAGTCCTAGAGAAGGAAAATAAGCTGTGAAGAGTCAACACAGCAGTGTTAGCTGTGTAAGTGGGAAGCTATCTGGAATAAAACCCCACAGGAGTCTCTGAGAGGAAATCCGGAGGAAAATATCATAGTCTATCAGCATTTTTAACTTCTAAATGGAAGTGTTAAAGCTGAGTAGAAGTCTCCAGATATCTCTTGGACGGAGGGTCTACTAGTAGTCAGTGTCATGATCGGGGATAACAGCAGTAGTTGACCTTGGAGATGGAGGGACTGAGAGCGAAGCAAGCGAAGAGAAGTAGAATAGCGAGGACTAGGAGATAAAAGGACCACGACACCCTGCAGTTCCCTGAAACATTGTAACAAAACATAAGCAGAACGATTATTGCAGAAGATTACTTTTTAATTGAAAATCTATACAGTTCTTTGTTAATACGCTAAGGGGTTTTTGTGATTGTAACTCCTCCTACAGATTTCAAACGATTTTCAAATTTTAGTCTCGTTGGATAGGGTTTGTTCTGTAATTGTTTTCAACAAAAAATGATCAGTATTGGAAGTAAAATAAAAGCGCATCCATAATTGAAATTTAAATTTTTTTCATGAGAAAATTCTTGGGTTTAGAATTTTAAACATGTGTTAATTTACACCTGTGAATAAGTGTATTTTATTGGAATTAAGTTTTATTGATAATTAAAATATTTGATTAGTAAGGTGTAATCAAGAATTCTAGGATACATTGGGTGTAATCAACGAGGTTAAACTAGATATTGAGTGCTATCTAGATATTGAGTGCTAAGATAGAGAAGTTGGGCAATTGGAGCCATTTTACTCATGATTCCCGTTTCCTTGGTAACGAGTCTTATTTACACTTTTCCACCAGTTATTTGCCATTTTACTGACACCCACAGTATCTAGAATATATATATCCAACTCATGGTAATCGAATTCAATAGCCTGTTCACAGACCATCAGACCAGAGGGGTTTAAAATCAAACCACAAATAATGAGATGTATTATAGTCGGGGGCAATAGAACAGGCGTGTCAAGGTCAAGTTTTTCAATAAGCCAGCTGATTTTTTCTCATTTAATTACGTGTTAAGATTTATTTTACTTGACCTTCACCCGCCTGTTCTATTGACCCCGACTATAAAAGTATAATCTGTAATTTTTGAAGCCAGTTGTGACCAATCAGAACAGCTGAAATTGGTAACCAATGAAACGCGTGTAAAGTGTAGGATCGTTTCCAAAGAAACTGCGGGAATCGATGGCGTCAATCAACAGGGGACGATGAATTGAATATGTGTTTATCACTCCATGTGTAGTTTAACCTCGTTGGGTGAATTCTAGATGTCTATTGATTTAGAACAAACGTAAAACTTTAAGCAAGTACACGAGTAGTCCTAATTATAATTTATTGCTCTATTTAGAGCAACATGTACACTATAATTAACTGTAGAGTTTGAGTCAAAATGGATTTTACTCTGAATAAACATATAAATTTGTTGATTTAAGTTACACAGTCTAATTGCGGATTAGAACCAACGACTGTTAAAAAACCAATTATTTGTATTTTAATGCAAAAATGATTTAGATTAAATAGAGCGTCTTCGCTGACCCGGCAAACGTCTCAGTAGATAATATTTCTCACACCAGGAAGAATATCCGGAAGGGATGGATCTACAATGAAACAAAACGACAGAGAAGAACAGTATTTAAAGAATAGGCCTGCCGTTTCCCCTGTTCACCTAACCTACACCTGTGCACCTATAAGCTCTCATTAATAATTCATTACTTAAGCTTAAAGGTGCTCGGTTCGATCACCAAACACCGCTAATATTTAAGGTTTGAATGTAAGTTTATTAGGTACCGGTAGGTGGTAGGTTAAAACATTATGGAAACATTTTAGTTACATATATCAGTCGATGGTAGTTGAAATGTGTTGAAATCTTTCAAATCTAAGTCTTGACAACTAAAATGTTATCTACAGACTCACCGAGACTGTAGACTTGTGAGGAGGCGCCACAGCTGTCCCTGACCTCCCGGCTGTCCCAGCCCAGAGGGTACACCAGCAGGCCGCCACACACCAGCACTCCTGCGCGGGAAACATGTTATTTAGATACCTTCTGGAAGGTAAATTTTCTCCCTGGTACTACAGAATCCGTAATCTAGGTAACTCCTCTATGTGGTAACTTGATCATCTAAACTAAGGGGAAAAAAGATCGTTCGGCCACTCCCGTGGTTCGGAAGTCTTGTTAAGCCGGTGGTACACCTGCATAGAAAACAAAATTGTGTAGGCTTTTCAGGTGAGAAGAACTTTCAGTTACTTTCTGATCTCCCTCAACAAAAGCCATACAATGTTAATTTCTTTACATACACTGAAATAACCTAACCTACAATGTTTACAGTGGAGAAAGGTTACCAACAAGAATATCTATCAGCCAAAAAGCCTTCAGTTACTTATATTAGTAAACTTCTTATATAGAATTAATTTGTAGGAGAATTTATATAATATTTTTAGGAGAATTAATTTCTTCAGAAAGCAAAGTTCCAATCATTGGCTCTAAGCTCAAGATAAAAAAGATCTCCTTAAACGTCGAGATGCTGAAAATGCAATTGAAGAGAAATATTACTCTGAGTTTTTACCGAATTTCGAGGTAGTTGTAGTTGAACTAGGTTACGGTAGTGTCTGAAATATTGATTTTTCTTCATTCAAGGTTGCCATACACGAAAATATTCCTCGTTCAAATTTGTTTAATGTAATTATACACTGTACACACTGAGACTGATAACACAGTTAAGTTTGCCTGAGTAAAGTTGCAAATATTTAAAACAAAAAGTAAAATATTTTACACTTTAAAACTTTTTAAACAAAATTATAAGTGTAGCATTATAGTGACAAACACAAGAAACCATTTTAAAATATTATCTATTTAAGTTAAAACATTAAATTTATAAACCAACGTAGAGATGTTTTAAGTATCTCTTTAACAATGACGAAGAGCATGTCCTAGTTTCCACATTGGCTCGGGTATGGCTCTGAAGGGAACTATTCCAGCTCCAGGCTCGACGATATGTGTTATCTAAAGACACGCTTGAGAGATAGTTTAATTAATCAAACTCTTACAGCCCTTGCAACATTTATTTATCAGTTTACAGCATTTTCGAATTGTGAAAACTGCCAGTAACTAAACTAGCAGACCCTTACAATACCTGCTCATAATAATTAAACTTCCATAAAAGTAAAATTGCAACTCAACACTTCACGCAGTATTTTATTCGTAAAATTGCTCAGAGGTGAAGGTGTTGTTTGAAAAATTGCAAATTGTTACAGTTGGAATTAGCCTTTTCGACGTCTTTCTTCCCATTTAGCAAGAAAATAACCAACTTTACCGACGTGCTGAATACAACGGGCAGGATAACTCGCAATTCACTGCACACAAAGGAAATGGGCCCAGGAGTTGGCTGTTACAAGCTTTATGTGCCCTCTAGAGCTAATAATGTTGAGTCATCGCACAGCATTTTGAAGCGTTACAATATAAAACATCTGTGTTTGATTTAACATAAAATTACCCTCCAATGATATTGTTATACTAACAAATATATTTATTTTATAAATTTAATATTACTTTAAAATTAAATAAGTTTAAATAAATAATATATTCGAATAAACAAATTTAAATTTGGAGACATACAAAAATTGATTTAAAAAAATTATACAAATTAATTCAATGTGAGAAACATGATATATGATCGAAACAACACTCGAATAACTTTTGTATAATATAAAACTCGATTAGTTATTTACTGAAAATCGTGAAGCATAGATACTCACATTACAATATACTCACTATTGTAAAATTTTTATGAAATTTACCGTTTTGAGAAATTTGAGATAAAAAATTTAAAATGGCTGCCATTTTGAAAATAGCCTAAACATAGGAAAAAATAATTATTTTCCTGAAAATTGACATTGATGGTGTGATAAAGGTTCAAGCCAAATATGAACTTAATACAACTATCCGTTACGGAAATAAAAATTACTAAGGGTAAAAACAAAATGGCAGACGACAGCTTAACGAAGCGTTTTAGGTTTAGGCGTTATGTTTTTTCCAACGTTTTTTCCGAATACCCTGCATTTATTAAGTTTCATAACAAACGGTGCAGTGGCTTCCGAGTCCATATTGATTATAAATAATTACATACACCATATACAAACATCCTCTTCTATAAATATAGATACATACGTTTATGTAAGTTATTCGTGTACTATTATAATTAAGTTATAAATTCGTTTAATCAATAACAATTTAATTAAATAAAAACTAAACACCGTTACAAACTTTTGACATACGATATGATATTTTGAAAATCACATCTTGTGTAGCCTATATCTACATTTTTAACCTAAGTAACTTACCAATATTAGGTTTCATATAGTTGTAAGGCATATTTTTCATCCAAAACACTCTGACATTGTAGTACAATATAGATCCACCTTTAAATCTGATTGAGAAGTGACCGTGTTCGGTTTAGCGAGGATATCGTTGTAGGAGGATTTAAAAATAATCTCATATTATTTTATCACTATAGATACCTGCAACCAGCTGAGCGCCCCCGGCCAGTCGCGCAGTGGCGGCGTGTATGACGTACTCCATGCAGCAGGCAGAGAGCGCCACCACCCCCAGGATGACGGCGAGGGCGGAGCCAACCCCTACCAGGACCGTGCTGGCCTGCCACCAGCCGCTGGGGATGTCCCGCCACCTGGAAATGGGATAGGTCTGGGAAAAACTGTAGAAATAGAGATGGTGTAAGAAATATTTTTCCAACCACTGCATGGGCATAATGCTCTAGACCGGCAATGTTAATTCCCTCACGAAATCAAATAGAATTTAAGGCCAGCTGTTGTTACTGATTCCACAGCTGTTGGCCATAGTTGTCGCATAGTAATTGCTGCTTCTTTAGTTTGAGGTTATGATTGATAATTAACAATGTTTTCTAACAGAAGAAATATCAAACATAACCTAACTGGCATTTTGTATACAATAAAACATTTCATATATTGCAACTGGTAGTAGGCAAACTCTTGTGTGTATTACCCGAACAAATAGTCATTGGCGCTCTTGAAATGTTTGGAAGCACTCGTGCGACCATAATTCTGTTGTGGCAATGATGCACTTTGCGCTTTTAATACATAAACAGCTATATCAGTTATTATTTAAATCAGTAGAGTTACTGACAATGAGTAAGTATTGTGGGGAAATGACTTGTAGACTAGTGTAAAGCAACACAAAGAATGCAAACCCTCCCCTTTTAGGTTTTACTTTGCATTGAAAGTAAATTTAACAAGTTGCGCAGAACAAGATGAGCGCTAAAGCAAACAAAACTAATAATAATACCCCCGTCGCAGCAGACCTGCGTACTCAGCGAATTTCCAAACGATCTTGAGATATTGTATTTTCCCCATTAACACCATACTAATGGGTATGTAGGTTGGCTGCCTTGGGATGTCATTTTGAAAATGTTAGTTTTGTTAGGAAATGTAATAGTTTTTACGTTAGGTAAATGTCAAACTGTATCTATTTTCGGCACTTTTTAATTTTCCCCATAAACCCCATGGGGGTGAGTAAGTAGGTTTGCCGCCATATGGGTGTTGTAAGCAAATATCAGTTAAATCCTTCCTAGTGAATGAACATACCAAATATTATCAAGTTATGGTGTTTTTTTCATTTTCCCCATAAACCCCATAGGGGTGAGTACGTAGGTCTGCCGCCATGTGGGTGTTGTAAGTAAATATCAGTTGAACCCTACCAAGTAAATGTACATAACAAATTTTATCAAGTTATTCCAATAAATAAGCGAGATACAGGGTTTTGTTGGTTTCCCATAAGATTAACATGGAAAACCTATTTTTGGCTTTTCTCCGTAACCTGTTAAGCCAAGTTAAAAATTCAAAATATGAAATTGTTTGTTTTTTTAAGCTCTTTTAGATGGTTTTCGTTAAAATTGTTGAATTTTGAAAATTAAGCTCCAAAAATGCAAAAAAACCCATTTTTGACCCCTTTGAAACCCCATAAAACCCCGTTCCCATAACCCGATCATGCTGGTTTTCGAACTCATGAAAATAGACCTAGCCTTACACCTTCATACCAAATTTCATCAAAATCGGAGGTCCCCTTCAAAAGTTATCAGTACCACGGACACATAGATATATATATATATATATATATATATATATATATATATATATAAGTACGGGACCCAAGATAGATCCACTCCTCGAGGTGGTGGGGACATGATATCGTGCGTATAGTGGTACTCCGGTGACACCTTTTGAAAAGCGAACTCCGGAGTACGCTTATGTGAGAGTCTTTACGTATAAAACTTTACGTGCTTGCAGCCCTTGCCGCTCTCTGTTGCAAGACGCGCGCGAAAAGGAGGGGAGGTAGCCCCTGGCGGCAGCCGCCGAAATCAACCAACCCTTGCTATCCAGCCGTCCGCCTGTCCCAGGCGTCCGCCATGTTGGAGTTCGTTGTTGTGACGCTTTACACGAAGGGATGGACTTCACGTATATATCCTAAAACTGGTTTCTCACTGAGGGCCCACGCACACGTGACATTCCTGCCGATCGCCGCGGCCCGGTTTTGTAACAATAGGTGGTCCTCGCTGTTATTTCTGTTGTTGAAAGGTGCAGTCCCTCGGTGAATTTAGCGACCTATTACTCATTACTTAATACTATTACTTGTAACCCATAAAGGTCTTATTTGGAAAAATTTTATTCCTATGGTGTTGAACAATCCAATACATGGTGAAGCTACAATAAAAAAATAAAACAAAGAAGAACACATATATGAATACTATCAGAAACATAAATAAGAGGATTATCCCGTTAATAAGAAAACTGTCAATTTTAAATAAATATTAATTTATTTAAATGTTTTTTAGCACTAAGCATATTAAAATATATTTGAAACCCCCCCCCCCGACCACAGACGAAGAAACTCATAACACAGACGGCCGTCACTATTTTCAAAGAATAAGAACAATGATAATACAGTATGGCCGTTACCATGTAACCTGCGTATAATCTGCATGTAACAGTATAATTTTTAAACGGTACACTGATTAGAATGTATTGTTTGGATACAAATAAATAATTAAATAAATAAATAAATAAATAAATACTGGCCTAAATCTTTAGAGCTGTAGACCAATTCATGCGATGTTTGGGTTGTTTTGAAAATAGTACGCTTCACCAATGTTCAGGTCGAACAAAAAGCGTCACTAGTACCCCCCAAACGGAGCTGTCAAAATAGACCACTTCGTCTGACGGCCGGAGGTCGGTGGCTAACCGCCGCGGTAAGCCGTCGCTGTAGAATATCCCCCCATGCTTAGCGGGATGGGTCGTAATGGGATTATCATATAACTGTTTACATTATAAACTTTATTAAATTAATTTCAATTGCATAGATGTACTCGTATCCTAATATAATTTAAAATATCCTTGTCCTGTCCTGGCTGAGTGAGATGGCTGGTTGACGCATTGAAATGATTTGTTGTTTTGAAAGTCACAAGTGGTAGTCTTGAACCCCCATCCCAAACCCTTTCTTAAGTTAAGAGTTCCCATTCTCAGGGAACTCTTAGATTTCTTATTTCTAGGAACGCAGATGATCAATATGTTCAAATATCCCTATAGTTTAAAAATAATACCATCTTATTCAAATGGTGTTTAAAATTAAAAAAAAGTGTTATAAAACATTACGAGTCCATCTTCACCTTTGAGTTAATAGCGTAGTTGGCAATGTTAATCATACGGCTTTTGGGCAAAACGCGGTATTCCATTCCATTGTTTTAGGTTGCTGTTTTTCAACAGATTTTTTTCAAACTTTGTAATTTTTTAGATGAATGGTAATAGTAGGTCCCTCATGCCTTAAATTTCTGAAAATATTAAAATATTTCTCTTAGTGACTTTGCAAAGTAACTCAATTGTCCTTACTTGTAAGGTTGTTTCTAATAATATACTCTTTATTTTTACTGAAATATCAGGAATGATAGTCTACGATTACTGTAGAGTATGAACCATAATCTAGAAAAAATATTTATTTTACCAATACCTTAAATATCTCAAAACACTGTCCGAAACAGGGGAATGCTAGGCATGTTTCCAGTGTTTTTACAAGGGTGAAGATGACTCATAAATTTAAAAATCCATTGAGTGGTGGAAATTGTATTAGAATAGGGGGCCCGTGCGCAAATTGCGCATTTTTTTATTCTGTATGAGAGAAACTCTCCTACAGTTCGTGAATGTTGGTTAATAAGTGACAGAGATATATTTTAGTTTACTATCTGGCTTTAAAATTCATCTGTAGGTAATCAGCTGTTAAATTACTAAGGCACATTAAAGATCTTGTAATGAAAGTTGTTCAAAATTTTAAAGCGCTCTCTAAAAATAAATCAACAGCCAGGGGGGCGAAGCCCTGAACGAAATTAAGTTTTATTAAGTCATCATTCGCCCACGTGTTACATTATAAGCTTTAAAGTGACACCTCAGTCTTAAAAATCGGTTAAGTAGGTTGAGAGAAAAAGGGGTGTTACATACGAAACCCTTATATAAATAACTATATTAGTTACTGAATAGCACTAATAGTAATTAAAATTAATTTAGTCTAATACAGTTCCCAATGTAAACATATATTCAATAAACCTAGAGTAAAACATCCCTTTCAGTTAGGGTGGAATATTCTACCGCGGCGGTAAGTCACCGACCGTCGGCCTTCATTTTCATTTTCCATAGCAACTCTTGACATAGGCGTCATTTGGGGGGGGCAAGGGGGGGCAGTTGCCCCCCCCCCCAATAATTTCGGTGATTTTTTATTTTTTATTGGAAATTAAAATGTTAGGTTATGTAATATGGTGAAATATTTGTATACAACAATTATAAACTTCTGAATCACACTTTAACAAAATGGCTACTTTGTATTATTTACACAAAGCTCTTAAGGCTGCGGTCTACCCTAACCAAAACAACAACAATGACGAATGCCGCCTCGCGGACGTAGCGCTAGGTGCTGCAGAGGTTTACGGGGATCGTGTTTCAGAATTAACTGATTAAGATAGAGATTAGCTGTTAACTTTTTCTAAAAGTAGAAAAAAGGATCTAGTCGGCTATCTTTTTAGAGTTTTTAAATAAAATTTCTAATTTCAGTAATAACTGTCTAAAATCATGTGTTTTTTAGTTTTGTAAATGCAGAGGTTTACGGGGATCGTGTTTTAGAAATAACCTCTAAAGATAGAGATTGGCTATTAACTTATTTTCAACGTAGAAAAAAGGATCTAGTCGGCTATCTTTTTAGAATTTTAAAATAAAATTTCTTATTTCAGCTATAACTGTCTAAAATCATCTGTTTTTTATAGATTTTTAACTGAAGTTTTCTATTGGTTTTAATGAACTAATTACAAAAGTGTAACAGAGGGAAATTAGTACCGTTATTCTTCTTTAATATGACACTTTATTTATAGCTCTAGGCTTCATGTTGCAGAAGATAACACGATTCTAAAAAACCCTTGCATTTGGGTGCGCGTCAGGGGTAGACCGGGGTGGTCCCGGGCTTATATACTCAAATTTTACATGCATTAGGGTATTGTTTTCATGGGTTTGTAAGATTATATTATAAGTTCAAATTTTATGGACATCTTATTGTCACAATGTAAACTTAATTAGCTTTTATTGACAGTTTTTAGCGAAATTTAAGATGTTTGGCGTATTTGTGGGAAGGGGGGAGGGGGCATGACCTTATGAAAATCTTGCCCCTCCAATCAGAATGCTGAAATGACACCTATGACTCTTGATAAACATTTTTGTAGGCCTACATCTACTTTGTCATCGTTACCGATGGCATAATTATATACCGATGGTATAATTCAAGGATAATTAGTTACAAGTAAAACGGGTTCATTATTTTAATTACAAAAAAGTCTTATTAGTATTATAGTTGGTTTCTTTACGCATTGTTAGCTAGTTCAAATACGTAACATCTATTTTCCGTGATTCAAAACCAAACAGGAGCTGATAAATCGGAATGTAACGAAACCCTTGCACACTTAGGTATTCGCCTTCACAAAAGACTTCTAGAATTAGGTGGTTTAATTAAGTAAAACTATTAATCCATAATTCAAAACCAAGGAGGGACCTGGGTAAAACGACAACGGGTCGTCGGAGCAAATTTTACCTGCGGCCTCACCACACCTGCTTTGCGGGGGTGTGACATGGTATCGTCGCCGCGGCTTGAGGCGATTGAATATTTGCAATTATAATTATTTGTGAGACAGATGCCTCGCAAACATATTACTTTGTAATATAGTTAATGAGGTACGTTAGAATGTTTATAAAATGTTTCAGTATAAAATTATAGAAATTATAGTTATTTGTGAGACAGATGCCCCGCAAATATATTTCGTTACAATATCAAATTTCAAATTAAGGTGTCCTGATTATTTACATATTAACATTATATGGTCCAAGAAAAATAACTAAAATAACGACTATCCATAACGAAAACCACTCATTAAATAAATTAAAACCCCTTCGAATGAAAAATGAAACAGATCCTTAACTTAAATACAACAAAAAATAAACGCAGCATAAAAATGAAGCTACGACAATGAAGCGGCTGAAATTCACCCTGTCATCCAGCTCCCTGGTGTTGACGGCGGGCTGTTGATGGGGCTCCACGGAAGGGGAGAAATATTGGTTGATCGCATTAAGGGAGACATATTCCTCTCCCGGCTCTCCAGGTTTCTTCCTGGGGTTGGTGGGTATGGAACGGCAAATTCAAAAGGTTGTAGTCCCAAGTCGGAAAACAACTCCTCAAGTGGTGAGGTGTCCAGCTCTTAATACATCTCCATCTAAGTCGGGTACGGGCGGTACTGTGGGGTTGCTTGCCCCCTGGGTCGTTGGCGGGTCTAGTGGTTTGATCCCCAGACAGACCGATGGGGATATCGACGGCTCCGCACATGGTTCATCGTCTATGGCCATCTTGACGGTGATCCACAGTGTTATCTCCGACACTTTGCAACCGCGTCGGGGACAGCTAGATTCCACGTCTCCATCCTGCAATGGTGTGCCGGGAACTAAAGGAGGGGGCGTTAGTTGTATAACCGGATTGGTGTTAAGCTCCACACTACACGTGGTGATCGCCTCGGTGTTCGGGAAGGGCTCAGCATCATCAGCACAGCCGAAGGGCTCCACTGGAGGGCCGTCTCGCGGTTTGGGTTACGAGATGGAGTCTCGGGGCTTGGTGATGGTGCCGACAATGCGACCGCTAGCGACTTTATTAGGCGGAAACGATTTTTCCTCCTTCTCGGCTTTTTTTCTTGATGAGGTACCTTAATGAAGAATACCCGTGAGCACCATATTTAATTGAACACTGAATGAAACATAGAAAAACAAATCGAATAAGTAACTTTCTATAAAGATAACACGGGATAGTATTTACAATTTCGTTCACTAGCGGTACTAGCAGATTAGTACAAATTATTCAACGACACTATTTAGGTCCTTTATATGCCAACTGCCAATTTATTTATTGTCTCCGGGATCTTTGCGCTCATACACCCGCGGTGACAATTTGCGTTTGATGAGAAAAGGGCCTACAAACGGCGTGAGTGAGGCGACAAAATGTTTGGCGGCAGACGATAACACATAGTTTTTCTTCCAAACTTTGTGGCCTACTTTAAATTCCATTGGTCTCCTACGCAAATCGTAATAGTGCTTCTACTCAGTTAATATTTTCCATTGCGGTATTCCGGACCTTAATTAACGTGTAAGTTAATCGCTTTACATACTCGGGGACTGTGGTTAGATTAGGGCTATCCTTATCGCAAGGCTCCCACCTTAGAGACTTCGGTTACGTGATCTCGCGGCCAAAATTTAAGAATGCCGGCGATAATCCCGTAGTAGAGTTCCGGGCCGTATTGCAAGCAAATATATTTCTGAAATATATTAATCCCATTTCTTATGATCTTCTTCACAAAATTGCCGAATAACTGTCTTAATTGTTCGATTTGTTTGTTCAACACGATTGGCTTGGTGCGGGTGTCTTCCCGATTGCGGTCAGTCCTGATTCCAGTCAGTCCCAATTGCGGTCAAGTCTAGTTTTATGGGGGCTAGTCGATTTTCAGGTGGTGGAAGGGTGTCCAGATTGCGGTCACATTTTGAGAGACCCCTTCGTCGCGTTTTTAGAATATCTTACCACTTATATAACAGAATGATTTGACCGTAATCACAAATGGAGTCTAGTTATATTTAGAGCAACAAGGATTCTGAAATGTGGTATATGTTGCTGACTCATATTTTCATGTGGTAGTTATGTAATAATAATACATTGCCATTGTCACTAAAAAAGGTTTTCAAATTTTACCATTTCTCAGAATGATTTAATTAAAAGTTAGAATTTTAATTAGTTTTATAAATTATAACTGTTTTAAGATAACTTATTTTGTTAAAAACTAGATAACTGTATACAAACTGCAAAATATAAAAATATAAAATTGATTAAGTTTATTGGACTTTATTGGATTTGTTCGATCTTAGAAATGTTTACGTTAACTTGAAAATTCCGTACCATTTTGGTACTCACAACGCTATAGGTACCATGCAAAAAGTGATTTTCTTTTTACCTTAGACTATTGTCCCAATTTAAGCGGTATAAAATTATCCTGTATTTAAATTATTTTAAAATCTCAGTAAAAACATGTAAACTTAACTTTTTAATAACTTAAAACTGATTACAGTACAAATCTATATATTAATAGGCAAGCATGTTTTATTTCCTCCTTTTTTCTCAGCTTGTGTACATCGTAGGAGAAATCCGCGCATACCGTTAGAAAGGTGTTGTGCTGTAGATGAGCAGAATCGCGTTTTAATTCGCATCGGCCCACGGGGCCCTACAGTCTTTCAAAGTTTCAATGTTAATCTTATGAGAGAAGGATAAATGACTGAATCATTAGACAACTGTTGACCTAACAAATGCTAGCAAATCAGGAAGAACAGATGCTTAAGTTGTAACATATTGTTTTAACAAGTTAGATCAGCGAGCACAGAACAAAAATAGAGGGGTCACTCGTATCCAAATAACATTACATTTGGTGAAGCCAATTTCCCCCTCCACTTTTGTGGGCAAAATGAGACAAACAGATGATTTTTATTTTTATTTTGAAAACGTAAACAAGTTAGTAAGCGAGGATTTTTTATTGATTTTTGGTTAGGAAATATTTTTTGCGTCATAGTTTGAAAACATGAGTTGAAACTAACTTACTCATATATGCTTACTAATTTGTCTCGTATAACCTATATTTTATGGGAAATTTTACGATCTTTGGTAATTGAAATGAATTAGGTTGAAGAGAAAGAAAACTCCGGCCTGAGGCGCGTCTCGGCCGATGAGCGCTGCCCCTACGAGCATCGCTCACCGTAGGCACATGAATGATTAAAATGAAACGTTTTCACTGTATACTAGTTAATTTACTTACTTTTCTGCTCTAATTGTAGGCTTTAAACTACCTATTGAGTTAGGTCGCCATTTCAATAAAGGTATTAAGGTATTAAGGTGTAATACTATATTAGTTTGGGTACATGAAAAGAAGAAAGCTTTTGCTATAAGTTTTATTTATACAAGTAAATATCCTTATTAACTTATCTAAAATACATATCAAGGTCTACTGACCTAAGAAGGTAACAACTTTCGTAAGGTGGCGTCTAACACGATGGCTGTGAAGTTTATCATTGTATTGTTTACTGTAGTGAAACAGCCTTATATTAAAATACTTCCCACTTACAGATTTTAAGAGAAGGATCAAAGGGTTTTGCTCTAACTCTTGTTCATGGTAATTATCAGTGTTGAACAGTGTAAGGCCAATACAATTGTTTAAAACTTTTGAAATTAAAACTTCAATGACATTTGCTGTAATTGTTATTTTCTTTGAATTTAAAAAGTTTTTGACAATAGCCTCACAAATGAGACATATTTACACCACTCCATCAGAGGGTTGGATAAGCCCACCTCTATTCTTACTATATATTAGGCTATTGTATTTTGGATTTTCTTTCATCAAAAGCTCTAAACAAGATTTACATGCAATTTTCTTCTGAATTTGTCTCACTACAAAACCAGCAACATATTCCACTATATCGCAGGCGATATCAGCGGTAGTGTCAAAAATAGTAAACAGAACTTCTCCTTCAACGTCATCTCCTTTTTCTTCTGCAGATGGAGTCTCGTAGGTAACTTTTCCTCCTCGCCATCCTGGTATGGATGTGTTGATTTCTTTAATTTCGTCATTTCTTTTGTTTTTTCAAAGAGAAAATAAGCGACTTGTTAAGTGCTAAAGAATTCCCCGTGTTTGTCTCAACAAGCTCCTTGTGTAATAGAATTCTCTTAAATGAGCCAGTAAACTCTCTACAAGTAGGGTTATTATTGTGCCCACCTCTTGATCTTATGTATCCAAAAAGCCTCTCAAGGTGATCTTGACTCACTTTGTACATTGGTAAATATTTCAGGGGTTTATTTTCACCGTTAACATATCGTACATCGATAAAGTGCTATTAATGCATACAAGTAGACCAAGAAATCCAGTTTTCGTCTTGAAACTAATATTGGCACACCACATCCATCTTTGAGTTCAGATATGTCCACATAGAAATAAATCAAAGTGTAGAGGGGCGAAGCCCAAAACGAAATGACCTTTTTAAGCACCATTCACACATTCGCTAGATCATAAGCTTTTAAATGACACCTCAATCTTAAAAATTGGTTGGGTTAGCCGAGAGAAAAAGGGATCTAACAACCGAAACCCTTACTGAAATAAGAAGATAAAATCACACTGGCATATTTTGATATACTATTTATTTTGATAGATATTAAGAATTATGTGCATTTAAATCATGACAATTTGTTTAATTACCTGTGGTAGGTTACACAGTTCAATTTTCCCACGATTATTGCAACCGTACGCCACGCAACTTTGTGGCATGTTTGGCTTGAATAAACAACTGAACGCTACAAACAACTAAACTCAAAGCTGACGGTGGCGCTCGGGGCTAGAGTGAATCACCGTTCCCCCCACTACTTTTGTGGGCCTAACCGCTGTCAGAATTGGCTTCACCGCTGCGCTCAGCTGGCCTCTCTATTTTTGTTCTGTGCTCGCTGAGTTAGATCCAGACGGTCGACATCAACTAGAAAACATTTTGGTTGAATTTCAACCAGGAGGCGATCTCTAGTTTTCTCAAATAAAAGTCAGATTTGAGACAGGACTGGGGAAAATCGCTGTAATGTAATAGACAAGGGCTGTTTCATTACCGGGTAAAACGATGTAAAAATTAGTAACCAAAACGTCACTAGCCTGATCAGCTGGTACATGTTATTCTTATGGACATCAGATTGATTACGTCACCGGCCTGACTCAAAAGCGGCATTTTCCAACATTAAAGGGAATGAAACAGCCCTTCTTTTGTTCATATGTTCTCCGCAGTCCTGGATTTGAGATATAAAATTTATTAATTCTGTGTTTTTGCCTATGAATTCATAGCTGCATTTCAGTAGGTCTAATTGCCCATTAAAACCGATTCACCAGGCAATTGATTCACAATAAGTTTGACTCCTTTAGTTGACTCATTCCTTTCGGCATATAGTTTAATTGGGTATTACCAATCTAAGCAAATCAGAGGCACGCTATTTTAGTTTTGAGTGTTATCTCCAGTACTAAAATATAACCTCCTTGGGTGGATATGTTTCTATGATGAGTTTTCGCTTTACAGCTGTTCACTTTCATATCAATCAATTTCCTTAACCATGTTAATCAAATGGGAAAATGGTGAACTTTTGAGGGAACGTAGGGCCCTTCCCCTTAAATGAATATTTACCAATTTACTTTAGAAACAACTTCACGCCGAGCTCTATCCAATGACACAAAAATCATAAAAATCTGTTAAAAAATGTGGGAGGAGTTCCTTGTTCAAAAAGCCATGGGGTTCAAAAATGTGACCGCAATCTGGACAAATGCCATTCTATTAGCCCACGACATTTTTGGGGTGACTGCAATCTGGACCGTTTTACCCCTGACCGCAATCGGGACTGACCGCAATCAGGGCACAACCTTGGGGCGAAAATTCCGGCGTAAATTTTATTTCAAAGCCGTAATCTTTCGATAAATCTTTAAAGAGTTTACTACTGTACTGGCTGCCGTTATTACAAAGAACCGCATGAGGGGTACCGTGACGAAAAATAACTAGATTTTTTACGTTTTTCCGACAGTATTAGCGGTTGCGCGTCTAAGAGTAGCAAACTCTAACCATTTCGTAAAACGATCCTGGAAAAATAACAGATAACAGTTTCCTTTAGAAGGACGTGGTTGAGACCCGATGAGATCAGTTGCAACCTCCTACCACGCGCCTGCAGTTGGTCTGATGCCCATTGTACCCGTGGTTTGCAGCTGCTTCACCTTGTGTCGTTGGCAGACGTCGCACTGCACGAACTCGCTCACGTCCCTCTGCATCACGGGCCAGTAGTATTGATCTGTAACACGCGCTAATGTTTCTCGCGGCCAAAGTGACCGGCAGTTGGGGTCGAATGACATTTTACGAGAACGCGATCTCATTTGGGGTCGCGAACGCATAAATTCCATACACTGTAGGAACTTTTGTTTTGGTCCTCTTGGTTTTTGTAAACCTTCGTTGGCTGCCTTCGATACAGATCAGGGAACTCACTCCACTAAAGGAGGGGCAGGTTATTTACAAGTTGCTGAATTCCCAAGGCCGCCGCACAACAGATATGAACAGTGACACGTCAATAATAACGAGAACACATACTTCTATTCACTTGGCCGCTGAACCGTATAGCATAACATGAGCATAATTGGAGACATATAACTTTAATTTAATTCAAATTTGTAAAATTATAAATTTTATCTATATTAGTCGCTAACACAGTAAGTAAATTGACAAATGAATGCTGATGCTTGGTGGTAAATGTGTGCGTGCATTATTAATTACTACCTTTAATGTAAGACATAAGTTATGATAGGTTGAATAAAAGATCCAAACGGGCTTTATAAAGAAAACCACATAATTTAATAAATAAATGATTACAATGTCTTGCAAAATCAGAGGTAGTATTTAGGTAAAAATATTAAACCTAAAAACTGCTATCACAGAGTAAGGAACCTTTAAAGGATCCTTACTCTGTGCTGCTATCCACAACACAAAAGTCATTGCATATTTCAAAATAGTAGCCCTGACCTCCACAAAACTGTTTAGACTAGGTAAACCACCCGTCCTTCTGGGAAATGAAGAAAGCGTCGGTAACCCTTGGATTGTCTTTTCAGAGCCACCCGACGCGACGGGGAACCCCGTCTCTCCTCAGTTCATAACTGCTTTTGTACCGACACTAAGTGGATTTTCGGAAACCCTAATATTTTTCGGCGGCCTTGTAAATTGTTGAATACCATTTCGCACCATTTACCTACTTCGTTTTTTAACTAATATAGAAAACGAGACACTTGGAATAGATTTTAAATTGCTTTATACCGATTTTAAATGGATCTTTTTTAACCCTAAGGTTTCCGGTGGCCATGAAATTGTTTACAATTTCGCACTATTTGCTTAATCTGTTACCGTATCAAACTCATGTGAAGTACGTGACACTTACAATAAGCTGGTAAAAGCTTTTTACTGGTATTCCTAATAGTTCAGGTGGTCCTGGTTTTACCTAAAATAAAACTGATTTCAATTTATATACAAACATTTAAGACAAAGAGGAAAATTAAAATTATAAAATATTGTTATCAAACTGTTAGTTTATCAATCATCGCTCAATTTTTGTTAATAACAATAAACAAAACCCGAGTTGTTTTCCGTTTTTTTTTTCTTCTTAAAAATATAATACATTTTAATTGGCTGTTATTTTTTACTCGCTCATACTTTTGAATTCAGACTCATATATTACTAGTCTGTATTTAAACGGCGTTATATTTACCAAAAAAGTTTTACCAGCTGCAAAAATCGAATACAAAATTCGCTTTCGGCAATTCATATGTTTGTAATGCTGTTACTATTTTTAAAATATATGTTTTAGTACGCTTTTCAATACGTTTTATACTGCATTTCAAATTAACTTTCTGTTGTTTTAAAATTAGAAGTTAAGTATGATTTTCAATACGTTTTTGTTTATACTTTAAATTAAATTATTAGATTGATAAACTAGACATTTTGTTGTGGGATACTTTTTTAACCAGTTTGCGGGCATGTCTTGTTTTACGAGGGGGTAAACAAGGCTCTTGGGGTGGGAGGATTCCAGTTTGCGGACAGGTCTCGGTGAATGATGTAAATTTTTCCCCTTCTGAGATTGCCAAGCCACTTACATATTTTTAATATATTAACAGAATGATTTGACCAATCATAGAGTACTTTACAGACCAAACATGACTTCCCTTTACTCGTTAAATTATATTCCATTTCACTAAAGCAACTAAAACACAATTTTTAGGCCTACTAAGCTACGTAAAATAAAAACGAATAAATATAAATAAACATAAACATAAATGTACAAAACATGGTACGGCATTTGATTTCCCTGTTTCGGACGCCGTTTTTCAACCGATTTTCTTTAAACTTGGTAAGTGTTTAGTAGAATAGGTAGTTATATTAGGTCCCTCATACCTCGAAATTTTAAAAATTTAACAAATATTACCCTCTGTGACGTCGCAAAGTAACTCGATTTTCGTTAATAATATTTGTTGAATTTCCAAAATTTAGAGGTATGAGAGACCTAATATAACTATTCAACTAAACACTTACCAAGTTTAAAGACAATCGGTTGAAAAACGGCGTCCGAAACAGGGAAATCAAATACCGTACCATGTTTTGCATTAAAAGCCGTATAGTAAAAATTGCCGATGGGGCTACTGGCCCAGGGGTGAAGATGACTCTTTAAGGGGGTGGTATGTGCGAGTTTAGTACAACTTGGAGGTCCCAGATCATTGGCATTAGTTGGAAAGTGACTTGAGCGACAGCCGATACGTCGGACGGCGAAACATTCTAGAGCCATTAGCCTACACCGGACGCTGGAATCCCCGCTGGACCCTCCGCTACCTGCTGATAGGCCGCTGTGCCAGGATCGTAGTTTCGGTGTGGGATTAGCGAACCCTTTTGAGGATTAAAACTAAGATCGCAGTTTCGATGCGCCGAGAGTTGTTTACCCGATAACCAAGAATGTAGGAATGCGGTTGGAGCGGAGGCGGGGAGTTAAGGTCAGCGCCCTTACATGTACAGGGATTTCCCCTACGACGAACTCCATAGCTGAGCTCTAAAAGACAATCGCAAACTAAACAGCTCTCATTTAGTGTAATAATTCGATTCCTCTTTTGAAAGTGTATAACAGATTTTTTTTCAACATGAAGAGTATTATTGGTAGAGTACATCGATTACGAATTTTCTTGATAAAGAGAAACTAAGAAAATTAAAGAGTGTATATACATTTAAAGTAACCTTAGCACTTACTAGTAACAATTATTAGATTTGATAATTTTTTTCTTTTTCCTTTTTGTTAATTTTTTCAATATGCGTCATGTAAACAACATGAAATAAAAATTATAATAACACAAACAACTACAGCGTGCGTTTACTACCTGCTTCCTTGGGTAAATGGTTTTTATGACAGGATTAAAATATGTGTCCGCAAACTGGATAAATCTAATTAGTTCATTCCACTACATTTTTGGGTTGTCCGCAATCTGGAAGATTTTGCCCTTGTCCTTAATCTGGACTGCCCGCAAATAGGACACAACCCACAGGGTAGGTATGACTCGAATACCGGACAACTGCGGACACGGACAATTAGGGACACGTCTTAAAAGCGGAGAATTGCGGACACTAGGGATTAATGCTACCTGACAAGGGTTTGACAGGTCTCTAAAAATAATTCACTACCGGACAACTGCGGATACATGTTCTGGAAAGAGTCTGATTTCCACCTAAAGAACAGATACATAGGCCTACATGATATATGATTTTAAGACTGATTTCCATCACACTTTACACAGGCTTTGGACTGTAAAAATGGTAAAATCATTTTGGCGTGTTTAAAATCAGCATAAGTATGCTTCATCGTTCCTTATGACTGCTAATTCCTAATATTTGTTAATTAGGCTTTGTCATTATAAATATTTACAATTATACATATTCGTTACACTCAAAGTTTTGTGTCAAATCCCAACTGGATCTACTCTAATCTTTGGATATGCGAAATGGTCTTCAATAATGATTTTATATATTTTTTCTCTTCATACACCTGTACAGTTCTCTCTATCATTTTATCTAGTTTCATGTATCGCTTCTTCCTCTTCTTCCCTTCTAAATTTAGTTCCATCTTCATGAACACGCAGTTTGTGTTTTCAGCTTCTTTCTTCAAACAATCCACTAGCGTGTTAAATCTAGGGTGAGCGTTACCAATGAATGTGATATAAATAAAATAAACAAAATATAAAACAGGAAACGGTATTTAATGGGACGAGCATACGTGTTGTTCGAAATTGAGCAAATTATTTTAATACAATACAATGCAAAAGTTACTTTTAGCTCTAAATCAATGACATCCAACCAATTCAATATTGTGAATATATTTAATCACCAAAAACTACACGCATTTACAGCTGATTATTAACAGATGTTTAAAATGATTTATTCAATCCCAATGTAATTTTAATTGGAAATTTTGAGATTTTAATGGTGGATAGCACCTTTACTTTCAGTCCGATTCTCATCAGGTTTTGGCGGAAACAACTACAGACCAATCCCTATCCAACGACCCCAAAAACTTGAAAAATCGGTAGAAAATTGTAGGAGGAGTACTCAACAAAAAAAAACTTAGCGTATTAAATAAGTATAGATTATATATAACGTGTCCGCAGTTGTCCGGCAGTGAAATATTTGTAGAGACCTGTCAAACCCTTGTCACGTAGCATTAATCCCTAGTGTCCGCAGTTGTCCGCTTTAAAGACGTGTTCGCTATTGTCCGTGTCCGCAACTGTCCGGACACCGTATGACTCAACGCCGAGCGTCCGAGCTGCCAAAACCGGTCGTGCATGGGCGGGGCAAACTCCCTGCCTGCGAGTCGCTTAAGCGGTAAATAGCCTATTTGGTTCAGTAACACGTTATCAAATTAGCATATTGTCCCAAGTCACATTTATAAGAAAAACGGTAAAAATTTGTCCCAATTGTTTTTACAGTTAATTAAATCTGCTAATGAGGTAGCATTTAGTCTGAAGAAAAATTGACAAGGGTTGAGGAACGCAGCTTAGGTATATAGTAAAAGCAGGGCCAGTCCGAGGGTTGTGCGATTCATGCAGGCCGCAGGAGGCACCGGCCTGGGAAGGGCGCAGATTAAAATTACGGTGCTATTTTATACTTACAACAATTAACGCCTTAACAACCATGTAGCCTATATTTCGGTAATGTGTGTCAAAACGCCGCTAAATATCAGGGACACACGGGACGGCAAAACTCACAGAAGGCTGGCAAAAAGGCTGGCAAAAATGGTTATTTTGAGAGTCCGAACACAAGACAACGGCGAAACAGCCGGGCCTTGCGAGACAACCATGTTACTCATTATATTAAATTTATTCTCACTAGAAATAATGCTGTGTTTATTCAAGAAAGTGGCTTAGCTGTGTCCTAAGACATAGGAAAAAGGGTAGCAGAAAGGAGAGTCGGGGATTCATAAATGACATGGAAATTGGTGTTTTTGTATGTTATATTGCACCATGAAAGGCTGTACATTAATTTGGAAGTAAAATTCAATATGAGCTTTTTATACTCATTCCATCTGTCGAACATTTTAAAAGAATCTTAAATCACAAAATATGAAGTATATCTATTTATTAATATGTTCGAAATCCAGAGGGCAGGAAAATGGCATGTGGTTATGTGCGGGGCCGGATTTAGGCATGGGCCACATGGACCCGTGCCCAGCTTGGCAAATTTTCAGAGGCGGCAGATTTTTTAGGGATTAGTTTAAATTATTCTAAAATATCAAGAGCTGTCCATGCGGTTACGAGTGGCGAGTGCGCTGAGCGGCGTACCACAGGTAGAAAAGGGTCAAATGGAATTTGCGGGGAATTAATTCCTCGCTTCGGCAGGGAGAACCTCCTGAGCGGCTCTGAGTAGAAGAACTCTCAGGTGACTCTGACTTATCTACGCACTAGCATTTTGAGTGTCTCTACATTAGTTCACTAATACAGTAAATATAAGATACTGTAGAATATAATTTTACTGTTTATGGATAGTGATGTGTCAATTGACACCGTCCACGCTCATTATTTGGTTTAACTAAGGTTTCTACACTGAGTAAAACTTGAAAATGTTCAATGAGCTTTTTAAACAATAAATAAATTATCAGATTATTGTTAGCGTCACTAAGAAGGGCGGCATCCAATTTACAGGCAACCGAAGGCACGATCCTCGACTCCATAACAATTTTTGATATTATTAGGCTGAGCGTCTTGTCACTTCAGCGTATCCACTCTGGCCAAGGTCAAAATCCCGGTGGTCGCGGGCTGAATATCCCATTTATTTCATTACACTTAACGTATAGATATAACATTTTATCCCGACGCTTGCGGTTTGAGATGTTTTATTTTTAAACCCCCAGCAATAAGTTATCTGCCGATTTTCATTTTGGTTTTTGTTGACTCCATTTTAAAACAAAGAGCCACTGATGGTAATGACACAATATTTTTCCATTTCATTTGTAGGTCTGTTTATAAAGCAACTAACGTAGCTTAGGCCTAAATTGCGAAACTTATGTTGTAATTTCTCATATTTTAATATCAACTATACAACAATTGCCACGTTCAAGGGTTCTCCTATCAGGATAGGGATTCTATAAGGTTATTTTTCTTTGTAGCTAATTTTGGTGATTTCATTTTGCTGTCTTACGAACCAAATTACTGAGTTTTGAAGAAACGCATTTAGCCTTCTTACGTTTAAAAGTTCTGGTAGTTTTATTACTTTATACGGAAATATTATTTTGTGTAATGGTAGTAGACAAACTAATGTACGACCGAGAAAAATTTAAGGCTGAGCGTCTTGTCACTTCAGCGTATCCACTCTGGCCAAGGTCAAAATCCCGGTGGTCGCGGGCTGAATATCCCATTTATTTCATTACACTTAACGTATAGATATAACATTTTATCCCGACGCTTGCGGTTTGAGATGTTTTATTTTTAAACCCCCAGCAATAAGTTATCTGCCGATTTTCATTTTGGTTTTTGTTGACTCCATTTTAAAACAAAGAGCCACTGATGGTAATGACACAATATTTTTCCATTTCATTTGTAGGTCTGTTTATAAAGCAACTAACGTAGCTTAGGCCTAAATTGCGAAACTTATGTTGTAATTTCTCATATTTTAATATCAACTATACAACAATTGCCACGTTCAAGGGTTCTCCTATCAGGATAGGGATTCTATAAGGTTATTTTTCTTTGTAGCTAATTTTGGTGATTTCATTTTGCTGTCTTACGAACCAAATTACTGAGTTTTGAAGAAACGCATTTAGCCTTCTTACGTTTAAAAGTTCTGGTAGTTTTATTACTTTATACGGAAATATTATTTTGTGTAATGGTAGTAGACAAACTAATGTACGACCGAGAAAAATTTTAACTTGAAGGTATATGGTTTTTAACTTTTGTTATCAATGAAGACGCAAAAGTTTTGAATAATCGTTTATTTTCTTCACTATTACTATACAATTTTTTAAAGATTTACCTAGACCATTAATGAGATTTATAATAAAAGCGATCTCTTGAAAAGGTAGTACCAAAGGATATCAAGAATTCTCTGTTCATTTCAAATAACATGCAGTCTTTATTTGCACTCGGCCTCGACCTATGTTATATAGCTCGACCTAGCTTATAGCTCGTGAAACAATTATGTTATTTTATGAGGATATGGTTCACATTATTCGCCAAAATAAATAGTATCGTACTGAAATTGTAAGATTTTATATACTTAGATTCACCAACATAGGCCTATACAAGTAAAAGTAAGCAACTAAAAGTTTCAACTACTTCAAGTATTTAACAGTAATCTTGAAGCTAGTTCACCTATTAGGATTAAGCCAAAGGGACTGGAAAAAAATAACGACATGTCAAAAAAGCTATGAAGAAATAATAAAAAACGTAAAACGTTTTTCGAAGAAAAGTATGGAGATAGAACATCACATTAACATCAAAATGTCTGTTTTGATTTGATTTTAAAACGATAATCAGATGACGCCAATGAGTGGAGACGAGATTTTAATTAATTTATAGCATACTATTACATATTGGTGTTGATATTGACAAGAAACCCTGCTAGAAGCGCATGTTTGTTCAATTATTGATTCATTATATTTATGATTGGCTAATCAAGAAAATTTAATAGTCTTATATCCCTTTCAGTCCCTGTGTCCTCAATTGAGGACGCACATTTCAACAATTATTTAAAACTTGTTGTTTTTATTTTTCTACCTTTCAATGCAGTTGTCCCCATTCGTTGACAGATTTTCTAGGGAAATTTAGTTTCTCAGGGGTTTTAGAGTGGCAAACCTGATATATTCAACAGGTAAAAAAGAAGCATGTCAGACCACAGCTGCACTTGCCATGGTACGACCATTTTTACTTGTATATTTGAAACAGATTGGCTTAAAATTTAGGTTTAACAGTTTGTATATTAATTATATAGAGGTCACAGTTTCTAAATATACAAATATCTTGTCTTATACAGATTTATATGTTGTAATATTTGGAAGAGAAAATACATGTCATCAAATGAGGACAATTGGATTAAAAGGAAACAAATTACTAACATAACCTCAATGTTTTGTTGTCAACAATTGAGGACAAATAAACTGAACGGTGTACCAGACCTAAAACTTCAATTTACAATTGTGGAAAAATTAAGGAAGGGTGTAAAAATAAATATTTAGTGTGCATACAAACTTCCTGAAAAGGCGGTAACAACGTTTTCTTCGACAAATTAAAAAATAAACAGTGTCTTATGATATATTTTTTACTCCTAGTCCTTTGAATCGGTTTGTCATCAATTGAGGACAGTTTTGTTTTTTTCTTAATTTAACGTTTAGGAAAAATCCAAGCATATACTACTTAATTTAGGTATAAGTATGTTAGCTCTAAGGTGCAAAGTGCCAAAATGTACGGGTAAATCATAAATACGGTGTGAAAATGTCAGATATATCTTTTTTCTTACAAAAGAACGGAACTTTCTCTGAACATACCGTCTCCGATAAGCAAATGGGGGTAATTGTAATGTAATACACTATTGTATTTTCTAATTTTTTATGTGTTTTCATACAAATTACAAAAAAATACAACAGGTTATGAATTTTCTGTTAATTTAAACTTATGACTTTGAATAATTTTGTCCTCATTTGTGGACAATTTTTTTTTCTTAATTGGACGTCTAAAAAATGCATACTAAGCAAATACTACTTATTTTAGGTATAAATATGAGTATTACAAAAGAAAAAAAATTTTCTATAACTCTATCTGTACATGGGACTGAAAGGGATATAATCCATAGTGTAAACGGTGCTCAACTGTGTTGAAAGAAGTTGATTTGTGACATGGGTGCTGGTTGCCGGACACGTTATCTATCTTATTGCCATTATAATGGCTATATTAATATCATTGACTAAGTACACTAACGTGAATAGACTTCTCATAGCATAGGCGTGTGTGAAGCATATGGTGCGATCTCGTGCGGCGTACATGGAAGTAAACGTAACAAATGATAGATAGATACATCAGTATTACCACTCTTCTCAACTAAGGATGAAACATTTTATAACTGAAAGTTGTGTTTATGTTTTGGTTAAGTGTTTTTGCAGCACTTAATTCAGCTGAATATTAACAAAATCGATGTCAGCGACTCTGGTGCCCACCGAACTTCAAAATTGTTGCCTCAAACTAAATGCATTGGACGAGAGGTATATTCACGTTAGTGTACATAGTCAATGTCAATATTCTCACTAAATTATGATACGGTGATCTTTAATTTTTTAAATTTATATTTTCACTTCGAGATTCAGAAGTAAGAGGTTGAGGCCAATAATTTAAAAAAATGTTAAATTGAAATTAAAACCCGTGCTCGATTTCAGGGGGAACGGTGTTCGCGTACCTTTAAAAAAATTATAAAAAATTTATGAAAAAATAATTATTTTAGAAACTAAGGAAAGACTTAAAGTCAAGTATATACCTTAAAGTCAAGTATAGTTAACGTTAATAATATTTTTAGTTTCATCCCAGTAATTTAATTTAGTTTTCTTTCAAATAATATTGGATGTTCAATAAACAGTTTTTAATACAATATGATGTTCTTAACACGAATATTTTTAACTTGCAGAAAAATTAGGCCTTATCCTAGATTTTACATTGTTAAGTTAGTCAGTATGAAACACTCCTGCTCCCGGAAGGCTTAATTATTTTTATTAAATCTTTAAAACTGTATTTTGAGGGCGACCATGAAAGTCGGCACCAAAACCTGTCCACCGGCAAAAATCATCGAAGCGTTATTAATGCCAGCTCAATGAAAGTCGGCCCCAGGAAGGTTTTGCAGTGGCCTCAGGTAGCCTCCCCTCCACAGCGCAGTCTTACCCCTATTTCTCTTGTCCTTTGCCCCCTTGCTAACTCTCTCACCACTTCCCTTAGATCAGTGCAGGGTTCAGCTCCTTTCATGATCTTGACATTCCTCTATTGATTACCGTCGACCATCGGAAGTATTAGCTGCACCGATGGTCAGTCGGGTGCTCTGTTCCCAATTTTTAAATCGCACGCTGTCACTCGTTTTTTAAGACAGTTAAATGCGGATAACTTACTGAGACAGTAATTAGTGACTTACTAACAAATACCTCAAGTATTTATTTTTTTAGGTAATATGTGAAAGAATGTATATGTTTGGGAGCGTTAGATGATGTATTTAAACTGTAAAAAAGTTCGTCACAATTTTGTCCTGCATCTGGAAATATACAAAGTAACAGATAAGAAACGCCTAGGCATACAGCCTTCTATAAAGAAACAATTAAACTGATTAACAGTAGTAACCGGAACATAATAAGTTCAACAATCCAGTAACATCATTTTGTAACGATGAATTTTAGCTTTTACGAACCGGAATCTATTAAATACATTTGTCTAAAATATAATAAGAGTTGTCACGATTTATTCATATTATCGTGTAAGATATGTTGTGGTCAAAGATTTATCAACGAATGACATGAAAATCACAAGTATGGAGAGTAAAAAATGTATTCTTAACCATACGTTAGTAAAACCATTAATTTAAGGATGATTCCTAAATTGTGTAGTTAGTCAATAAAATATATTCTAGATTAATATCATCTACACAGCCTGTAATTTTATGCGAATAAGCCCTGTCCGTGAGTTGGTAATGACATTGGGGGTTTCAAGTTATCACGGGGAGTAATGTTCAGAGAGTGAATAGTGATGACGGGGTATGAGCGTGAGGGGAGGTAAAAGTGGAAGGAGGAACCGGCGTGGCAGGTGCGGACTTTCATGGTGTCATGGCGGCCGCTCCCGGGACGGATGCTGAATTTCATTGATTTTTTTATAGCGACTAAGAACTGGTCCCGACTTCCGTGGTCCCAATTTTGAGTGTCATTAAAAAGCTGAAAAAATATTCTCAGGTACGTAAAGAACGCTGCAACTTAAGAGTATTATTTTTTTATCTTCCGGGGGAGGGCCCGTGGTGAGCCAGTTTCTTTACAGTTCCCTTATCTCTTTTTCTTACCTCTTTTTTTAGAAATCGAGCACTGATTAAAACTATTACATGGAATTATTGGGCGAAACAAAGGCATTAATCTAGAGTCGAATTTTTACTATATGTATCAAATTGGGCTATCAATTAACAGTCCTGTTTAAGGAGAATGTCGGCCTTAATCAGTAACAAGACTACAGGATCGCGCCACAATCATCCTACGCATCTCTCCTTCATACTTGACTTAAACTACGTATTTATTGTAGTTAGGCCACCATTTCTATACAGATATTAAAGGTAAAGGTAAAGGTATTAAAGTAACGAGCATTCTGGTTGCCAGTGATAGAGCAAATTTGATCAAGACAATCACATGACATTACTAAACATTTTGTATATTTGAAATACTAACAACGTGTATTTCTAAATCAACTACACCCGGCTAACCCAATATTGTGATTATCAGTAAAAAATGTTGTTGTCCCAAATCAATTGCAATTTTATTGTAATGGGAAATTTTCTAATATCAATCATGTATAGTGCCAATATTTTAAGTCCTATTCTTATTAATTTTTTACAAAAACAAGCCCCGCCGTATGAAAAAAAACTTGGGAATCGCTTTTAAAAGAGGTTTTTACTAATTTAGTATTAACAGTAGCTACTGAGTAAGAATGTACACTTTTTTATGCATGGATGGTAAAACATGTCATGTTTAAATGCTATGTTACAAGCAAGCATTCGCTCTGGTACACGCGAACGGCCGACGTGAGTTGAACGGGCGGGGAAATAATTGTCATTTTTCCCGCCCCTGTGAGGTCTGGCGGTCTATACCTGTCCGCGGCCGCGTGGTTATCCGATCGTTCCTCCCTTCCTGGAGTCGACCCTTATAATCCTCACTAATGCGCAGGGGTATTCGATCAGCTCAAAATCACGTGGGTATTTGATAGCAGCCGAAGTTTGAAACTACCCCACCGGTCTCACAAAACAATGAGGGCCGTCCTCCTCCTTACAAATACTCTACCTCAAGGAGGCCCGGCTAAATTCGTGCATTTATTATTCATTGTAGTTATTGTAATCATTGTAATAAATTTATTGTACTCATTGTAATTATGGAACCGGTGAAGTAATTAGAAAACGTTGTCTCGTCACTTCGGAGGTCACAAACAAGACAAACTATTGCTCCTTTTAGTAAATAGGAACTCAACAAAGGATGTACCCAGTGCTTTATTTTCTTTATAGTTAGGATATAGTTATAAACTAGGAGTGCAAATACTACAGTTTTCTTTTATATTCCTTAATTATTTACCTAAATACTAATCGATATTTCGATACATAACATGAATTTTCGGTAAATTTAAAAAAATGCACATGACTATTATGGCAATTCATAAATATATGTTGCTAAACGCCTAAGTCAACGCCAAACTAACGCTATATGTGAACTGACTATTTGCAGCACGGCCGCGTTGACGTAGCATGCATGCAGAGTGTTTTGGCTCGTGTGAACCGGGGCTAACTATACTATGTTCAACGTTCACCTTTCAGTACAGGCCGTTTACTATCCTATTACTTGTACTTTGCTGGATACATTTGTTAACTATATTTATAACATGTGATTATAAAATCATCAGCTGATTATTATGTAATGTGGTTAGTACCGTGCAACTTTATTTGCCGTTTTATTTGAATGGCTTATGGAAAATCCATACTGAAAGGTGAACGTGGAACCGAGTATAACTTGCAACTCAAAAACAATAGTAAACTAGGTTTACTCAATTTTGAAATAGGCTATTACGGCAGTCTCAATTTCAAAATACATAAACAAGACAAACTGCAAAATTAAATAATTTAAACTCACTTTTCACTAATAGAAAGAATATAATGTAAAATATCTCACGTAACTGAACTCCACTCATTAAATCCAACACGAGTCACCATGTTATAGAGCAAAATACACAATTAAGTCGAACTCCGAGAGTTGGCCAAAAATAACCTCAATCATCATGCTAATACAAGGTTAAAATGTGTCAGATAACCGAACTCCTCGAGAGAAATAACCTCCAATACTTGCCTCATCATAGAGTAAAATTCATAAATTACTCAAATTCCGAGATGAGTCAAAATTAACCTAAATATTTTGGCTTAAATAGATTAAAAAGTGTACATAATCAAACTCCGAGAAGAGTCAAATATAACAACAATATTTCTACTTATATAGAGTAAAAAGTGTCGCATAACCGAACTCCGAGAGGAGTCAAACATAACCTTAATCTTTGGGCTTATATAGAGTAAAAGGTGTCACATAACCGAACTCCGAGAAGAGTCAAATATAACCCCAATCTTTGGGCTTATATAGAGTAAAAGGTGTCACATAACCGAACTCCGAGAGGAGTCAAACATAACCTCAATCTTTGAGCTTATATAGAGTAAAAGGTGTCACATAACCGAACTCCGAGAAGAGTCAAACATAACCTCAATCTTTGGGTTTATATAGAGTAAAAAGTGTCACATAACCGAACTCCGAGAGGAGTCAAACATAACCTCAATCTTTGGGTTTATATAGAGTAAAAAGTGTCTTATAACCGAACTCCGAGAGGAGTCTAACATAACCTCATTCCTTGGACTTATATAGAGTTACCTTGGAGTTCGTCCTACTTCGTCTATATGTCGGAGTACTACCTACTGAGGTAACGTGAATATATATATATATATAGATATATATATATATATACATATATATGAAAATGAACGAACGGTGTTTTTGGCTTCTGGGGACCTCAAAATGAAAAAGTAACATGGTCCCGGGCTTAGGTCTTACCATGGCTACTACCGTAATAGCGTATTCCCTATAGGGAAATTCGCTAATAAAAAAAAGACAACTCAGATTCAGATTTTGGTTTTCGAAATCTGAAGTTGTGTGTGGTGTTGACAGCCTCACCTCGACTCCTTTATTTCTCTGGCTGGCCATGTCATTTCAGACAGTAAACAATTCAGTGCTAAATTTAACTAGCAAATACGACTGAGCGACTTAGGAGATGGAAGTTCAATATTGAAGAAAGTTAACTCTTTCCCATTACAAGCTAAAATCTTTCTCCTTACTTCCCTCTCTATTAAATAAGTATAAAACAATTTAAATATAAAAAAATCTTTATTTAAAACTAACCTAACTTGATTACACGTTTCATAAAAAAACTGCTTTAGTCATAAATTAGAATTTGTGGTTTGGTTTCACAAAGAGGGATCTGCTACAAATGCTAAGTATGGGCAGTAAGATTATTCATGAAAAATCATTACCTTATTCTCGCACTTACATTATTGAATTTAAGTTGATAACTCCGACTTGTATTTGTCTGGCAGCTGGCATAGCTGAGAGATCACTGTGTGTGACAGTTCAGCGGCCAAAGTTGTTGTTCATTTAGCACCACCCGGGGAGTACGTGCAACTTTAATGGAATGCTGCGGACGCGAACAACATCACCCCCCAACACTCTGCACCGCAGAATTTATTTTACGAGTATTATTCTTAAACCATGGTGGCTGGCTGAATGAGCCATACGATACATACATATATATATATATATATATATATATATATATATATATATATATATATATATATATATATATATATATATACTTGTATTTGAACAATTCATTTGCAAGTGACAGATTATGATTCCTCAACAACTTTGAAATACATAATTTTATTTTAATATCATGTTATGTGGTCAATATACTGAAAGTATCAAGATGGTTTTGAGGTTACAAAAACGTTTTAATATAATTGAGTATATACGTTTAAACGAATACTTTCAACAATTTACGACAGTATCTTTCTTGGGGCATGGGGCATGAGAAAAATGACAATGACAGATTATAGACTAATAATCATAGTTTAATATTAAAAGTTGATGTTGATGTTATTACACACAAGTACATAAAATAAATATTTTGCAAAAAAGTTGTGAAAAAATATTTTTATATTTTAATTCCTACAACATACTCCATATATACCTAGAGTATCTGGCGCACTGCGTCACGATTTCGACCATCCCTTGAGGACCGAGGCGGGGGTAGTTGCAGCGGCGGAAGCTGTTAAAGTATGCATCCACCCTCCCCAGGATACGGCCCTGCACATACAATAATGTTAAGTTAACATGAACATTCGTGCTCTAAGGTATAGGCCCCTACGTGGGTAGCTGCTGTTCCATGTTGCATCCACCCTCCCCAGGATACGGCCCTGCACATACAATAATGTTAAGTTAACATGAACATTCGTGCTCTAAGGTATAGGCCCCTACGTGGGTAGCTGCTATTCCATGTTGCATCCACCCTCCCCAAGGTACGTGCAATTATAATACAAGGCTCATGATGCGCCTTCGAGACCTTATTTCAATCGTAGATACATCAAATCGAGATTGTATTCAAGATCTTATTCGATCCTAAGCTTGTGTTCCCGTTGCTAGGCTACCACTTTACATCAGCTACCGGTTTACATTGGTTTCCGGTGGGAAGTGATAGGGCCGAAAATATTCTGCCCTAGACCTCAAAAGCATTATTTTTGTTGTGATAAAATGAGGGTTGAAAATGGGCAATATTGATGTAGTGTGATGATAAAGATTTTCTTATTGCTCTAAGTAGGTATAATACATGCATAACGAAATGAGTTTGTTTCAATAACATAACCAAATATTTGTTGATTTTTACCTAAAGTTGGTAGGCAAGGTATTTACTTTGCCCAATTATTATTACAATTCTCGGTTCACCGGATGCTTGCAGTAGAATACGGGAAACACCGATCAGTTGAGGACAAAACTACCCCCGAGCAAAGCCACCCACTCTAAGCCTCCCTTCAGTATCTCATACCTTTGTATCCAGTTGACCTCTGATCTTTAAAATTACCATGTGGACCATGTAATCTGAAATGTAGGTATAACATTTCAACTCTGAAACATTTTAAGCACTCTTCATGTACTTCGGTTCAAATTACAGTAATTAAAAAATAAATATTTCCACACCTAGAAAGGAAATGTTAAGAATTAAACTGATTTATATTTAACTTTATTTTACAAAGCTAAATTTTAAACAACTGATACTACTTTGTTATATGTACCGTAGCCTTGGTTTATCGATGAAAAAATAGCCTTTCCATCACACTACATCGATATCATCTGTTTTCGACCCTCACTTCTACCAACGAAACACCTGTTTTGCAGGCCTAAGCCGGCAAAATTTTCCGGCCTAGGGCGGTAATGGAAACGGTAACAGAGAAATCTAGAATATTAGAAGGAGAAGGTATTTAACAACAACAACAACAACAACAAATAACAAATCAGTGACGTAGTTAGTAGTTCGGCTGATAGCAACTGTTAAATATGTTTGACGTAGATGGGGAAATAGTGCTTTTTCCTTGGAATCAGCTGCAGACACTTACCGTTAGAGTGAAACACAAGCAGTACATCTCGCTAGGTTTTGAGGCTATGTTTTGTTTGTAATGAACGAAAAATTAATTTTTTCACTTGTTTAGGATTTATTGAATTGTGTAGTGTGATGAAAAATATCGTTCATAACTCAGGCCGAAAGCGTTTTGTCAACCCTCGATCTTTTCAAGTTCGAGACTTCGTCTTATGGACTTTCAAGTTCGAGACTTCGTCTTATGGACTTTCAAGTTCGAGACTTCGTCTCGAACTTGAAACACGATCTCGGGGCCGGCAAAACGCCACTTTCGACCTTTGTGACGAAATATACTGTTAGGCCTACAACTTTAAATTACTAGAACATTCAAAATTCTTTATTGTATAAGACAATCGATACAATTGTATAACAAACTTCAAATATATTATTAAACATAAAATTCTTCAATATAACCTTAAAATAATAACATAGTAAAATGCTCTTGTAAAAGACTTTCACTTTCAGTTACTTTTAATTTCAATCATAAGCCCACTTACCTAAACTTCAGCCAAGGACCCCAATGGACTTTCAGCCAATGGACTCGTATTAAATCCATGTTTTTCTTCAAGGACCACTCTAACACTACCATAAAAATAATATTGATACATGAAATACTGGTTGCAAGGTTATACGAATGGAGTGTTAGACAGGGTATAAAGTGCATGTCTGGATGTTGATAAATGAGCGATGTTATTAATGTTTAAGTAAAGAATAATGTATAAGGTATATAAAAAAAAAAGTAAGGACAAAGATTCAGCTATCGCATTCAATCCAAATAAAACATAATGGTTATCAATGCATAAAATCATAAATAATCCTTTAACTACTGTTATTTTACAAGAAACCCCCTTTGTAGAAATAAACGACTGTCACTAAAAAAAATTCAGCATTAGTTAGACTGGAAACATCCATTACAGCTACTTATTTTTCAGTGTTTAAGCAGATTTCAATAAAATGTATGTAAAAGCAATATCCTTAGAATGGGGACTCTTAAAACAAGGGAAGTTTTCAGTTTTAAAACTTACAGTTTGCTCGATCAAATAGTTTGACACCTAGTTTGAATCAATTAATCTAGATAAACATGGCACACATTACCTGAAGCCAAAACGGCATGTAGAACCCCGAGCAAGCTAGGAGGGCGGCGGCGACGGAGAGGAGAGCCCAGAGATAGCCCGGACCCGTCAATGTGCCCATCGGCATGCTGGGAACAGCAACAAACAAATGTTGTTGTTAGAGTTAAACAAGTAAAACTAGTGTTTATAACACTTGAAATCCATGACTGAATAGTTACTATAGCCAACACTGGAGTTAAGGATTGTCTGTAAAAATCATTGTATCAATTAAAGACGGGAAACGGGGCATTAAAGACCCATGTTCCTGTGGTGAAATGTTTTTGTCTTGACCTATAAGCAATAAAGAAATATAGCGTTGTCCAGAGATTTTCGGCACACTCTGTATATACTGTAACTATATAAAAAGTTGAAAAAAAAATATTAGGGTGCACTCAAATATTTATAGCTCTAGATTTAAGAGTTAAAGAATTCTTACGTAAGCACTTTAACTAAAAGCAAGTGATGTACATAAATAAAACTGTAACATATAATGCAATTATTCCATAAATAATAACATAAGAACCAGGGGGACCGAGCTTATGCTCGGTAAAATTATTCCTTTTGTTTCTTACACAAATCTATTTCGCTCCACTTACTCGCCCTATTCCTTTTAATACGAGCTCGTTCACTTCGCTCACTCCCCAGGCCAAAGGGTATAATTTTCACTTTGGTATGATTTTTCTAAACCACAAATTAAAGATGTAACACATTGGTTTATATCTATAGTTATCATTTGATTTTTGTTCAATTTAAAAATCTCCATAAGGATAACATGGGATCTTTGAAGGACTCTAGGACGAAAACCAGATTTTCCCAGCCATGGGACCAACTGCAATCGATTCCTGGTGGCCAAAACCCCCATAATAAATAAATAAATAAATAAATAAAAATCCTTGGAGGGAAAAAATTTTGCTTGTACAAACATTGCTTATTTTAGAGTATGGGATTACTTTGGTCTTTAAATAAAAATAAATAATCTCGTCCTTAGATTATTGGTTAAAAATAATGTTCTTTTATCCACCCACTGACTGGGTCAACACAAAATGTGAACTAGTTCGACGTTGGTAAATTATTAACATTAATGTTGGGACGCTCAGAGTTCGTTTACATTGCTAGCGGGTACAGGAGATATCTTATTCAACGAGGTGCATCGTGCTCTGGCGAAGCAAAAGAAGAAATTGCACTACTTATTATACATTGTGGTTTTATTTTAATTTGCACCTCAATTTATTCAAGAACTAAAATGAATTTTACTGTTCCGTTTGCTGGAAACGTCTATTAACGTTGGGGGAGGAAAATTTACCATGACAATTTAATCCCATTATTAACTAACCCCTTCTCACCCAAGCCCCTAACTCAAAAATTTCAAATACAAAACCCAATTTTTATGTCATTTTTTATTGTATACATAATTTAAAGACTTTTTTAAATTTGACATTATTGTGATGTTTGGCATTTGTAATATTATACGTAATGTCTGTAGACGTTTCCAGCAAACTGAACGGTAATATTTATTTCAGTTTTTGAATAAATTAAAATGAAAATTAAAAAAGCACCCTGTATATAAATTGCTAATCTAAGAACCCTAAATCCTTTATAATTTTAGATTTGTTTTTGTGTCACGAAACACATGGGTTTTGTGAGCATATTCTTTTAAATATTGGCGTTTAATTTTGCTATAAAAACTTAGGTTAAGATTTATATTCTCTAATTTTTTAATCTTAAACTTTTTACAAAAGATAAGTAAAGTTACCAAAGTATTAAAAAAGGTACAGTTACAAATAACGACTAAAATAATGATTTCTTACAATTGTTAAATCATAATCCTATACTATAATACGAGCAATTTCTGAAGGGATGTGTGTTCCACGATCTCGAAATCTAGCGGTTAGATTTTGCTTAAACTTTGCATTTAAGGGTGTTTTGGCCCAAAAATAAGTTTAAAAACAGCCTCAATCCCAGAAAAAATCGAATTTGGTCTAAATTTAAGTTTAAAAATCATAATTTGTAACATTGGTCTTATGGGTTGCTATTTTGGTAACGAAATAACAACCAAAAGTAAACAAAAATAAACGAAAATGAATTTTAAGCAGTTTTTTTAACAGCTGTTATCTGTGAAGAGTCTGGAAAGCTTGATTGCCATGACACTTTAACAAAAGTGAATAAAAACCAACGAACAAGGCTCGGTTAACCTGGTACTTGAAATAAAATACTAATACAGCTTTGATACAAAACGTTGTGAGGTAGCTACTGTAGTGTATAAAATCGGTATATATCAATCCATGTAAATTTCTTGATGTTGGTGTGATATTTATGTATGTATTTCTCTTCAACGAAGTACGGGATATTGAAACAATTGGTTTGTAGTTAATCCATAAAAAACTAATGTGCTTACACTTTTTAAATTTAAATTCTACTTTTAAATTGACATTGAAATGGTTTAGAGACTTTTCTTAATATCATTAAATAGTTGTAAATAGTGTTTCCCTACACCTAATTAGTTCCCCACAAACAAACAATAAATAAACACCGACGCGATTTTGATTTATTTGATGAGGAAATCAAAGGGCTATGGGAGATACTTTTCAAGTGCCCACAACTTTTTAAATGTTGGATTTATTGTAGCTACACATTAAATAGTTGTACAGACTGTTTAAAAAATGTAGACCTCTTAACAAATAATGAAAACGCACCTGACTTATAATTACACATTTTGAAATACCTCGTTTCCGCCGATATATATCTATATACTCTTTTTGAAGTTTATATAAATTGAAACTGTAAACAAATCTTACTCACGTCAAGACCAATTTTTATAGAAATTTTAAATAATATTTTATTACAGAACCTACTGTAATAATTTGCGTTTAAAATTTTATTTTTATTTTATTTATTTTATTTTCCAACGGCAGATCGCCAATTTACAATAGTACACAAAGATGGTGGTTTGCAGTACAATATGACAAATATTAGAACAAACCATAAGTTATGCTCTTGAAATGAAGTTAACAATACGAGTACAATAATTCTATATGATAATAGCAACGTATTTAACAACAACAACTACAATAACAAAAGCAACGTATGTGTAACAACAACAATAAATACAACAATACAATAAATATATAGGCCTAACAGTACAATAAATAGTTCCCCACAAACAAACAATAAATAAACACCGACGCGATTTTGATTTATTTGATGAGGAAATCAAAGGGCTATGGGAGATACTTTTCAGGTGCCCACAACTTTTTAAATGTTGGATTTATTGTAGCTACACATTAAATAGTTGTACAGACTGTTTAAAAAATGTAAACCTCTTAACAAATAATGAAAACGCACCTGACTTATAATTAGGTCCTAAACGAAGGATAATTTATTGAAATTATCCTTCAATTGACATAACCTCCATTAACATATCCTTCAATCCCTATTATTAGATTTGATATTGCAATAGCAATATTGGACAAATGTATTCCATCTCTTTGGTTTTTTATTTCTATTTATTTAATCCAAACGTTCTGGCATGATTTAATTAACCATTACACCTTTCAAATTGTTTACTATGTTATGAAAAAATTCTGAATTTCATAATTAATTGATGGAATAAATTTAACGAATGTCTTGAAAAATGTTTTTAATGAATGTCACAATAAACCATCCACCGATGGCTTTGGTATTATTAAATGTGATTAATATAAAATTAACATTTTTTTTTAAACTATAGATATTGAACATTTAGTTTTGTAATTTTGTTTCCTTGACTTTCTGTGAAAAATATTTTCGAGGGAAACATTATAAATAATTCAAAGATGGTGGTATTATGGGTCAGTGAAAGTACTCTGCTGATCAGTATGAATGGTGGGTAAGAAAATGTAAATCAGGGGACCTGACCCGCATAAACTTCTCGTTTATTTCCAAAAACCAAAATTTGATATAATAACGAAACAAATTGAAGACAGACCGATGGTTTTTTTTAGTAAACTTAGTGTTCACATATAACTGTAATGTAGATTTGTTTTACAATACTATTAATGAACTAATTAAATACAGTACAATAGATTATTATCGATGCAATTTAAAAACCTCTTGGATCTTTTTTTTATGTATATAATTAAGAAATACTCAACATGGGGAAGAACAAAACAGTGACTAGGCCTACTAAACGAATTCTCTACAATCGAAACTGGTTTTTAATAGGGACTAAGAAATTAGAATTTTTTCTGTTATATCCTGTTTCTTTGAAGGTAACCACAATTTTTTTAAAAATTTTAAATGTTATACCAAAAACATATACATTTTATTATTTTTTTTTATCGAATGAAACGAGTTATTTGTAAACACTACTGTATTACTTATTCGTAGTCACCTCTGACTTAATGCCTGAGTTAATCCAAATTTGTTTTATGAATAAAATTGCCTACCTATACATATTTCAAATTTCATTCACCCTAGCTACTTAAAGTAATTTCAATTTTAAATACCTTAATTGTATTGTGTGGGGTTGTGGCATTTAACACTATTGTATAACTTGGGCTTATTTGTTTGTAAAATATAATTAAACTAACAAAATAATTAGGTTACCTTACCTTTTAAAATAATAGGAAAGTATTTTATAGCTTGATATAATATCGCATTATGATACAACTTCACGAATAATGTTTTAATTTAATGCACATGTAGCTTTATTTACATAAAACATAGTTGTAGATATTCTGTACAGGTAAATATTTGTATTGTACATTTCTTAAGTGCTACCACATAATTTTTATGCTAAAATAACTCAACATCACACGTTATCACTTATCACTCGCGTTTGGGGAGTTTCGCCAGCAGAGGTCGCGTCGCTGACGGTTGGCGCTGACGGACTGGCGACCAAGTAAGGGGTGTGTTAGGGTGGATGGGTGGAAAAGGGTGGGAGAAGACAGCTGATCCACCCCACACTTCATGGTCGCCAACACAAACGATTACAACTTGTGAACACATTCCGGGCTTTTGATATGCTGAGCTTCGAATCTCCATTGTTTTAACAGGAAACTGAATGTTTTAGGCTGTGACACCTACAACAGTTGGTACAAGAGAATAAACTGGAAGTAAAATATTTCCTTGAATAATAACCCAAAGATATGGTATTTCCAACCAGACAAAATTAATAACAAAGCAAAACCACTTGGAACATGTTTTAACATTGTAATTAGATCATTTTGTGAAAATTCCATAATTTTCTCACAAGCATTTCCGCTATTTTGGAAAATTACGGAAAAAGTGAACAGACTACAACAACGCGTCGAACCTCTTTTATGCACTTTCCCCCACCCAAACACTTACCCCCACCATGTTTTTATGTAGGTCAAGGTCAAATAAACTTTGTTAGAAGGTTTGTAAGCCATTAGTTTTTTACAGCTCTCAGGCCTTAGCCCTATACCGTCTTAAACGTACCCATGTCAGGGGTTTTTTGAAGTTTTTGTTCCGAGTCGTTTATGAACACAACATATGGCAAAAATATTGTTTTTAATTAATTCTATAAACAGCTAATCCCATTTAAAATATTGGAGGAAGTTCTCTTTAAAGTATTAAGGGAAGATTGGCAATAAAAAACTAGAGGTTGTTATTAACTTACCACCAGTGAGCGTAGCGAAAGAGATCACCTGAAGAGCGAAAAAATCCTCAGGTTGGCATTGCAAAGCATCCCAGGCAGCAGCTAGTGAGTGGTATGAGTTTAGTTTAGTGAGTGATGAGTGGTACCTTAAATGAGTTTCACTCTTCTCAGTAAAACATTTCATACATGAAAATGTGGAATTTTTTTCCTGTCAGAGTTCATCTTTGCGCATAAAGTTGAAAATAAGTAAAATTTTTATACAAGTTTTAGATTTTTCAAATTTACCTAATTTGCATTTAGTGTATGAAGTTTGTTGCGTAAGTTGTAGTCCTCTAAAATTTCGCATTTCTCATGTATAATAATAATCCATAAAATAATACTTTAAATTATCTTTTATTTCAACTTTGTTGTATCTACTGCTCCACGAACCAAAACCAGACATTATCTGATCAAATGAGTAAATAAATAATAACAAACCAAAATCACTTGGAAAATATCTGGAATGGTCCTTTTATCATTTTGTGAAAATTCCTAACATATCCCGTTTTAGTATTTTCCTTGCAGTTAAATTAACAATAACAGATTGTATAAATTAACAATTACAGTTAACAATTAACAGTTAAATTAACAATAACAGTAAACTGCCAAAATAACATAATCGGTCCAAGCATTAATCCCCACCACCATGAAACTGATGCTCGAAACTAAGTAGCTTTTAAGCTTTAGTAATTGACCGAATCTCTGTTCATGTTTTAAAATCATCACTTATTAAAAAATAATTTAAATTTATGACGATTATTGTTGGATGGTAGTGTTTAAATGTATAGTTGTTGCTTACAATGCGTCAATGAAAGCAATAGGTGATTGTATTTTTGTTAAAATTCGAATAATGATATGAATCTCAATGTTTGAAATATATTTTAAATCTTAATTTTGATTTACTACTCCTTCAGGTTTTTTTTATTTCATGAAATGGCACGTTCTTCAGCCTTGTCATATATTTAAAACAGTTTAAAAGCATACATACACATAAAACGAATACGAAAAAAGAGTCATCGCCATAAACGTGAGGTTGGGTTAGCTTATGGAGTAAAGCCCAAAAATAAGATTTAACACGTTGGCTACCGACGGTAGGAAATACGGGTCGGCGGGACTTCCCAGCAGACCGATCCTAGTACTCGATCTCTCACCACAGACCGAGTCATTGTGAGTAGTGGGGTTTGGTTACTTTCAAAACGGAAGTCGTGCCAATTGCCAGCCGCTGCCGGCCAGCTGCCATCGGCCAGCTGCCAAATCAGTCGCTGCCGCCATATGCCATGCCATATAGCTTCAGGTGGGGAGAGGCTAAATCAAATGAAAGGGTGGAGAAGGGGTGAGGAGATGGTGTTAATTTTTGAAGTAGGAGTTAGTGTATAAAGGAGAGGGGATAATTGCTTCAAGGTCATATGGAGGGGGTTTTAAAAAAGACTGAACTCTAAGAGTTCAGTTTATCGGTGATCATCATACAGGTCAGTCGAAACCGACAAGGGATTGAAGAATAGCTTCTACATCATTTATTGTTGTAGAAGATACATCTGGAACTTGTACAGGGTTCTGAGGAGTTGTTGAAGTTGAATTTCTAGAAGGATTTTCCCTTGGATGAGTTGTTGATGATATTTCATGAACTTGAACATTTTCTTGGTTGGTTTCCATTATTATTGTAGTGTGAATTAGAGTGGAGATGTTGTTAGCTGAAGAGCATAGAAGATAATGAAGTAGGAATTATTGTCGGGGCCCTTATATAGGGAATGGTGGGGGTAAAATAAAAAAACTTGTTGAACACAGTCGATAGGTGTAACAAGTTCTAAGTTATTTAAGTGTAACATAGAATGTAAAATGTTGTAAATAACACTATCATCAACATTAACCTGAGAAGTTGTTGAACAGTATAATGGGTTAAAACTGTACTTCTTCCTAACTCTATTTAAATTAGTTTTACACTTTGAAATTGAAGGTTTAGAAGTACTTCGTAATATGTGTTGTGTTCGCAAAAGCTTTAATTTTAAACATTGTGCAGTCATTATAATTGATGTGTTAAGTTCAGAAGTTAAAAGAAGACTGAGATATAAAATGAAGTGTAAAAGAAATTGAAACAGAAAGCAAGAGTAGTAATTTTATAGGTTAGAATTTACAAAGGCTATTTCATGGATAATTCTAACCTCAAACCTAGTAAGTGAAGTAGTCATAACATAAAACTAACGAGAGATGATGACCGAGCGGATGCGAGGCAATGAATGTTTGTAGCGAGATAAACTACCCACCTTTATAGAGGCAATAACTCCAGCCAGATGGCGGCAGATGGCAAGCAAATGACTGGTTGACCGACTTTCACTTGAGTAGTAAGAGAAGTAGGGTTCTGTGTCTATCCCTACTCCTTGGGTCAATGACCGACCGGAAAGGTCAATGACCCCCCCCCCCCCCGAAAAAATGGAGCCCCCCCCCCCCCCGAAAAAATGGAGCCCCCCCCCCCCTTCCCCTACTATTTCCCCCACTCCTTCCCCCACTCTTCCAGGTCAATGGCCGGTCACCACCGGTTGTTGACTTTATGTGGTGAAACCAGACTAAATATGGCAGCTGCCATGGATAATTCTAACCTCAAACCTGCTGCGCATGCAACGAGTTCTCCGGATCGGAATAGTGACTATGCTATTGCGCATGCGCCTAGTCCTGTATTACTCACTTTAGCGCTACTGCACATGGATAATTCTAACCTCAAACCTTGGTTTTGCGTTGCTGTGCATATGCTGCTCCCCACTCCTTCGCCTTCCTTTTACACTGCTGCGAATTGGACTGGATTGAACACTGTACTGGAGTGAAACAACTTCCCCCACTCCTTGAAAACCCGAGGAGCGATAGGAGCTATATCTTTGCTTCAGTCGCCAACAAACTTTCATAGCGAAAGGTTGTTGGCAACTCAGCAAGAGGTTTCAAATATATAGTAGGCCTATATATATTTGAACTTCTTCCACTATGTTGCGTTTTTTAATGCAATGTGGTATGTGTGTGTGTGTGTTTAGTTTTAAGGTGTATTTAATTTAAGAAATAATTTGCGCATTGCGATGTTAGTTATAAGTTGGGTTTAGCATTAAGGTGTATTAATTTTTAAGAATAATGATGGTATTTGGTTGTGTTGAATTATTTGGTTTTTAATAATGATGTGTTGGTACTAATAATTTATGTTTGTTTTGTGCATTTGTTTTGCCTTACAGCTAGATGTTAGGGGGTAGATTAACTGTAAATTCAGAAGTTCAGTTGAACTTCATTTAAAATGGGTGGGACATCCGCAAGTCGGACTTTTTTTTGCATTTTGTTTAGGAATATGATGGGTGGGATTAGTTTGGGTGGGGTTAGAGTTGCGTTTCTGCATTAACTGTTCCAGTTTCCCTGAAATTAATGGTTACGCTTTGATGCGGACGGGAAGTTACGCTTTGATGCGGACGGCCCAGGGACCTCCCTTGCAGAACGTAACTAGTGGGTTGGGAGTGGGAACCGTTAGGCAAACAGGGTGGTGGGAACAGTATTACTGTTTCCATCACCTTGGATCATTATAAATCTTGAATGACCTTGACCCACTTTCGGAAAGGTCAATGACCCCCCCCCCCCCCGAAAAAATGGAGCCCCCCCCCCCCAAAAATGGAGCCCCCCCCCCGAAAAAATGGAGCCCCCCCCCCCCTTCCCCCACTCCTTCCCCCACTCCTTCCCCCACCTCCCGGGCCAATGACCGGTCATGACCGGCTGCTAACCCCTCTCATTTGCATACCGTTATAAAAGCCGAGCCAGCCGCGGCCAGTGTTTCATTCTGATTCCAGACGTTACGCTGCGAACTTGGAGTTATAACCATGTCTTCTGTACCGACTACTACTTCTACTTTGACTTCTATTTCTACTACAGCTGTTCCTGCACCTAAGAAAACTCTTCGCCTCAAAAACCTTCCTGATTGCTACAAGAACCGACTTGCATCTGAACCTTCAACTTCTAGAGCTATTCTTCCGCCAACTAACACTTCTAGACTTCGTAGTATTTTTTCACCGCCTTCGCCTTCGCCTTCAAAGGACTTTGTACCACCATCAACTACTATGCCGCCACCACCATCAACTACTATGCCGCCACCGCAGAAGCCAGTTCATCACTATCCTAATACCCCTTCCGTTGAAACCATTGTTCATCGTCTTAGCACACCTATTATCCCACTATCACCATTGCCTCCTACCCCACCACTTAGTACACCTAAAGATCATACCTATCATAAAACTGATTCCTCTCAATCTGCTACTAAACCATCTCCTAAATCAGCTCCTAAACCAGCTCCTAAACCTACTCCTAAACCCGCTCCTTCAGAGCAATTTCAATTATTACAAGAAGAGCGTCGTAGGGCATTTAGCCGTCCCACTACTTGCCCTGAAATGCTTACTAGGGGAATTAAGAAAGGATCACCTTGTGGGAGGAAATGTGTAAAAAACGAAAGTTTTTGCCGTGTACATGTCGTAAAACACATTTCTGAACCACAAGTGACAGAAACCCCCACTGTTGAATACCAATCCAAAATTATTGGTGTGAAAGGAAATAGGCTTAAGAGAGGTTGTGTTTATTTTTTTGAACGTGTTATTGACAACGAACACATTTTGGCAACTTGTAACGGCTTAAGATATAATATTAAAGTGATTGAATCCTTGCGCAAAGAGAAATCAGTTTATGAGTTAGACTCTAAAGACTATCTCCTCAGACACAAACTGGATGGTATTACAAGGTGGGGGCGTAGCAAGTAAATTCACATAGCTTTTTCCAAATTATTGCTTAAAAAAATACTGGGGGAGAAACACAACGCGTTATAGCGTTGTGTTTCTCCCCCATTATTTTTTAACACTCTAAGTCTCGTGACCTACTTTCATGTGAGTAGTGAGTAAAGGATGGTTCTGTGTCTGTGTGCATTCCTTCGGGTCAATGACCGGACCTGAAAGGTCAATGACCCCCCCCCCCCCGAAAAAATGGAACCCCCCCCCCCCCGAAAAAATGGAACCCCCCCCCCCCCCGAAAAAATGGAACCCCCCCCCCCCTTTCCCCCACCACTCCTTCCCCCACCATTCTTTCCCCTACCACTCCTCTGGGTGAATGGCCGGTCATGACCGGTTGTCTACCTACATCTAACCGTTATACTAGCTACTCCAGAGTCTTCATTCCAATCCGTGAGACCACTGCTGCAACATGCCTACTCTATTAGAATTATTTGCGACAGATAGTTTCAAATATAGTGTTGGCGGAACTTGCATTTGAAGATGGAAACCTTCCACTAACACTACGTCAAGAAGTGTATTCTTTTTATAGGGAAAATTTTGGACTTTTTCATTATCTTCAGTATAAATTTATGGATGGAACAAATATGTGTCCAGAATGTGGTTCGGCTGCAATAGGAAATGGATTATTGGATTTTACAATAGATGGTGGAATTTATGAATACAAATGTTACTTGTCATATAAGTTTATCATCCCAGAAGAAGAAAAATGTGATATTTGTGCAATTAATTTGTACAAGTTTACACAAGCCGATCCTGCTGAAATCCATTTGGAAAACAACATTGAAGTCCCTTATTTTTTTATGCCTTAAGCTCCATAGCAGTCCACCAAACCCAGCCAAACGGCCCTTTTCAGGGCCACCTAAGACTTAAATTTAGGGATGTAAGCTATTTAGCTTACATGCGACTTAGCAGAAATAAGTTCTGGTACATGGCTAGTTTGATCCGTGTAGTAGTAAGCAAAGGAGGGTTCTGTGTCCATCCCCACTCCTTAGGGTCAATGACCGGACCTGAAAGGTCAATGACCCCCCCCCCCCCCGAAAAAATGGAGCCCCCCCCCCCTCTCCCCCACTCCTTCCCCCACCTCCCGGGCCAATGACCGGTCATGGCCGGCTGCTAACCCCTCTCATTTGCATACCGTTATAAAAGACGCGCCGGCTATGGCTAGTGTTTCATTCTGGTTTCTTCCACCACTCTCGTTGCTTCGCCGCTCTTGTTGCTTTGTTCCTGCCAGTTTTAATATCTTTATTTTTAAAATGCTTCCTTACTTTAATGAAAATTTTAATCCTTCAGAAAATGCAGATGTTTTTCAACCACCTGAAGATGGTTTCCAACATCATGAAGAAAATGCTTTCCAAGAACATGAAGAAGATGTGATAGAAGACATGGATAATAGCAGTGAAGATGACAGTGAAGATGAAATTGAAATTAATGAACAATTCAAAGTATATTTTATAGAAACACAATTCCCTTTTGATGTAGTTGAAAGATTTATTTTTGAAGCACATAGATGGCTAAATTTAGGATTCAACATTATAATTGGTTCACCTATTGTCTACAATAACAGTAACTTCTTCCTTGTAACTCCAAATGATCGAGAACAAATTCTTACTTGGCAGGACGATGTGATGAGATCATACGAACTGAACATTGGTGTTGGGTACTTTGTTGCAAGAGTGGCTTAATAACCACATTACCCTTCCCCCACCTCCACCCTATCCCTTCCCAATCCTTATTCCTTCCCCCTCCCCATATTTAAAATTTATAAAAGTGGGGCTATGAACCTTCAGGTTTCTAGTCTGTACTCGCACTTTGTGCCGTGAAGTACATCTCTTGTATTTTTTTCTCCACCTTTTAAAATATTATTTATTTGAAAAAATGCCTCCTAATGTGAATTACCATTTTAATTCTTCCGAAATTTCCGATGTTTTTGTACAACCTGAAGACATTTTAAATAATGATAGTGAGAGTGAGAGTGAAGAAGATGATGATTATAGTGTTGAACTTAGTGAAGAACGTAAAGTTATAGCAATTGATCCACAATTTCCATTTGATACAATAGAAAACTTTTTGGTTGAAGCTAATAAATGGTTAAATTTAGGATGTTATATACGAATTGACTCTTTTATATTGTATGGTGATAGTCATTCTTTCCTTGTCACACCAAATGACAGAGACCGCATGTTGCAGTGGGCACAATCTATGATGGAGTGCTATGAACAAGGTGTGGACACTGGTGGCTATTTTCTTGCACAAGTAGTGTAATAACAAAATTACTTTTCCCCCCACCCTATACCCTATCCCTTCCCAATCCTTATTCCTTCCCCCTCCCCATTTTTAAAATTGATGAAAAGGCAGGCTATGAACGTCCAAGTTTCTAGTCTGTACCCACACCTTGTAGCATCAAGATGCTTACCAGACTTGATGGTTTTATAGCCAATGATATTAATATATGGAGTTTAATAACAAACTTACGGATAAAAATTGAAGAAAAAATTATGGGAAACAATGAGCTAGGAGTTATTGTTTTTGTTTCATTAGTAGAACATTTTGAAATTTTGTATAGTATAAAAGTAACAATTAACAATATTAATGAACTATTTCCTTGGACAATATTTATTCGCAATAAAATTGAAGAGCAGAAAATTATAGTAGATGTGACAGCAATGAAATATAACCTAGATAGAGAAGAATAGATACTAACCCCCTTCCTATTCCTTTGTTTTGCAAAAATAGTGGGGGTAGGAGTATATATAAGACTAAGTAAGCGATACATAGTTTGTTATTTGAAGTAAAAGAAGTAGTAAAGAAACATGTTGTCTAGAGATACTCCATTTATTAATTATTCTCAAGTTAAAGATGTTTTTGAAAGCACAAATGAAATACAGGAAGAAAACATAGAGGAAACTTATGACGAAACTGATAATGATTCTATGATGGAAGAGGAAGAAATGGTACAGATTGAACAAGAACTATTTGAAGAAATGATAAATGATAGTGATGAAGATATAATTAAGGAAGCTATTGAAATATTTATATTGGATTCATCATTGGAATCACCCATATCACCTTTACTGTCTTCTGAATCTGAATCTGAATTGGACTAAGGTACCCCCACTATTTTGAAGAAGTAGTGGAGGGAAAATATCCCCACCACAAGTTAAAAGTTGGTGGGGGAATGTTTATAAATGTGTTAAATATTTGTGCAGGAGATCAGTCTTAAAGAGACTAGTGACCGAAGATGTTTCGTAAAATACCTTTTGATCCTTCATACTACAATCTGTTTGATATACATCGTTTTCCAGACATTGAGGAGAAATTGTACAAGAAATTTTGTTCTCTACTGGATAAACCACAAAAACTACCACCTAATACTTTTACCTACAAGCTACCTATCATGGACAAGGACGATGTAAGCAAAATACCATTGGTTCAAGTCAAATTTTTGGAAGAAAAAATTCTTGTTTGTGTCAGGGAAGTATTTCACAATGATTATTCAAAAAAATTGGCTTTCAACTTTATTCAAGAACATGCGGGATCTGAAAGAGAACAGTATCCCGAACCATATTACAAATATCTTTTCGAGAATGGAGCGAGTGTAACTGTAGAAATAACCATTACATTAGTATAACTCTCCCCACCACTGACGTCTCCCCACCATTGGCATCTCCCCACTACTGACTTAAATTTGGTGGGGGAATGTGGATAAATGTGTTGACTATCTGTGTAGAAGCTTACTCTTCGAGAAATTGTTGATCAAAATGTTTCATCATGTACCTTGTGATCCGACTTCTTCCTTCAGGGAAAAACAAAGATTAAAACGACTAGAAAAAGAAAGACAAGACCGAGAAGATATGAAGATGGAATTTAATAGACTACAATTTCAAATACCAGGAATTGAACTTGGAGCACCAAGATTGAAAACTCTCCACTGGGCTGGAAGTTATATCAAATTTTTGAAAGTACAAGTTGAAGCAAGAGATCTAAAATTGAAAACATTAGAAATGGAAAATCGAGAATTGAAGAAATTAATATCACACATGTCTGGTAATACAACTGTTCAAGAAGGTGAAGAAGAAGGAAAAGAAATTTTAGGAATCTAAATTATCAGCACCCCTTTTAGAGAATAGGGAATAGATCACTTTGTGGTAATGTAATAACATGCCGCTTAGTGATCTATTCCCAGTTCTCGCTTAATATCCGATGACCTTGACCTACATAAAAGTGGTGGGGGTAAGAGCATATAAAGAGATAGTTATGGATATAACTTTCAGTACAAGTCTAACACTATGGACAGCTTGTTAGTTTTGTGTTTACAACAAATTATCAATAATGGGTTTCTTTACCGTTATATAATAACATCAAATAAATGTGAAATACCTCAACCAATTCGTGAAATGGTCATGAAATTTAAGAAGGACAATAGTGGATTTGGTATTTATCTTGCTTTTATTTTTGAAGATGGAACAAAAATGTGTCATGATTGTGGAAAAGCATCTGTTTTAGACTTTGAACAATTTGAAGATGATGGAGGTAAATTAGTTCACCTTGTAAAAGGCCAAGTGATGAAATTTGAAACAGTCAAGAAAAAATGTAACATTTGTGCACAAAACTTGTTTGAATTTATTAAGTATAGTGCATTAAAATCATGATATCCCTTCTACATATGAAGAAGGTGGGGAAGAAAAAGAGTGGGGATTATAAAGTGGTGGGAGAACTTGTATAAATGTAGGCTGTTTGAAGAGACTTTTAATATTGTTGCAGCATTTGTTGAAACAACATGCAGTTCGAAATTTGCCATTTTAAAATTAAATATGAAGATTGGAGCTCTGTTGCAGGATTTGTCAAGTCTAAAGAAGAAAATCAAAAGTTGCTAAATGTACATTGCTATATTCACAATGAAGAAAGTCATGACAAAATAATGGCATATTTAAACACACCTAATGTAACATCAGAAAGCTCTGCATTTATAAAATATTTAAAAGAAGAAGATTTGGATGTGACCCTAGAAGTTTGGTATCTAATTTAAATTATTGTGGTGGGGGGAAATGTAGAAGTTATTGGTGGGGGAAATGAGATAAAACCAGCAAAATTGTAGAACAGAATTCACTCTATACAACGATGGAGCATCCTTCCACAACACCTGTATTGGCATCTGTGGATTGGCATCAAAATTATCAACTAAATACTTCAAGTTCAAATTGTTATGAAAATCATCAGCCTAGCACTTCAAATTCAAATTGGTATGAAAATCAGCTGCCTAGTACTTCAAGTTCAATTTGGTATGAAAATCAGCAACCGGCCACTTCAAGTATAAATTGTTATGGAAATCAGCAAACTATTACTTCAACACAAAATTTCTATGAAAATCAACAGCCGACAACATCAACTAATTTTTGTACATCAGTATTTAAAGTATCAAAACCCCATTTGGAGTGTAATAAGTTAATATCAGCTCAATCAGGAAGAATCAGGAAAAACACATACATGAGAGAAAGGTGCAAGAGAGAAAGGATAGAATTTACAAAATTACAGTTAACAGTTCCCTCTATTAAAGTGGGATGTACTAGAATACAAACTTTGCAAGCAACCAATGCATATTTGTTGGAATTGTTAGAAAAAATTGAAAAGTTGGAGAAGAAGAATGAACATTGTAAGAAGTAAACACTCATTCCCCCCAAGAAAAACAAAAAAAAATAATAAAATAGTAAAATGAAAAAAAAGTAGATGTAGAATAGAGAGCGAGGAATAGATCACTTTGTGGTAATGGACTAACATGCCACTTAGTGCTCTATTCCTCGTTCTCGCGTTATATTGGATGACCTTGACCTACATTAGTAGGGTGGGGGAAATTGAAAATGGTGGGGGAAAGTGTATAAAGGAGAAGCCTACTGTAGAGGAATCACTCTGAAAGTAAACTTGTCAGAAGTATGGACTTGACCACAAGCAAAGGAGAAGATAGAAAACAAAGATTTCGAGAAATGGCTAAAGTAAGAGAGTCAAGAATAAGGTTGAGATTTTACAAACTACAGAGATTGATTCCTGGTGTTAAGTTAGGAGAAATAAGATCAAGAACGGTAGACATGGCGGCTGATTACATCAGTTACTTACAATCGGAATTAATGATAAAGGAAGCAAGAATAGAAGAGCTGGAGCACAAGATAAAACAACATATTGAAACATCGTACAATGAACCTATAAATTGTGTAATAAAAGAAGAAGATGTAAAAGACTTAAATTAAACAAAAAAATGAATTTGGACTTTGGTTATTGATTGGACACTTCTTAGAGAATGGGGAATAGATCACTTTGTAGTAATGAATCATCATGCTGCTTAGTGATCTATTCCCAGTTCTCGCTTAATCAAAAATGACCTTGACATACTTAGCAAAATATCATATAAGCCGGATCAAAAACAGTTATTCCTCATTTACTGGAAATGGCTCCTGTAGACAACACCGATTATCCAAGGAAATCTATGATTGAAATATTGTATAAAATTCAATTAGAGGATTTAAATATGGAAGAAGATGAAAATAATAGCGAAACTTCAGAAGTAGAAACTATAAATGATATGGATGTGGATGTAACAACATCAGAAGAAGAAAATGCCAATGATGTGGAGAATGAAAATTTGGATATGGATGTAGTAATATCAGAGTCTTCGTCATCATTTGAATATGAAGAAATACATATTGAAACTCCAATTCATATAGAGAATATTAATGAAGAATCTGTTAGTAGAAGATTAATATTTTGTCCAAGACGTTTGTTTTCTTCTGAAAGTGAAGAAGAAGAAGATGAAATAGTAGTGGGGGAACTATTATAAAAGAAGGAAAGGGAGAGCTCATTTCATTTATTGGCGAAATTTTGAAGAGTGAACACCACCAAACATGTATCATTGCGATAAATGTTTGGAATCGTTTAATGATGATATTCTGTTAGAAATACATAAGGAACTAATTCACAACAACATAGAAGAACAAGAAGAACAAGAAGAACAAAATGAAATAACAGCAAGACCTACAACAACTTTACCAAATTTACAAGTATCAGCTTTACCCGGAAAGGTAGTAATGCATCATAAGATTCAAAATGAAGATTTAAACTTAGAAGAATTTATTAGAGAAGCAAAACCAATCATCAGTAGAACTTTAAAAGAAGAATTAAAAAGATTGAATTTTCTCAAATTTGGATTACTACTAGAAGCTATGTTTATAAATGTACAAGAAGAATTATCACCAAGAGGATTTATAACTAAAAATCAAACTATCATAGGAAGTTCAGACATTGATTCAATAGTTGAAAAATGTATAGAAGAAATATTAACTAAAATTCAGGAACATGAAGGACGAGGATCAGGGTGGAGTCTTATAAGTATTGAAGGATTAAATATAAGAGTTCATAAACATGGATATGGACTAATGGGATCTAGTTATATTCGTTTACCAAAAATAATTGAAGATACAAGATCATGTGTTAATGTGAAAAATCAAGATAACGAATGTTTTAGATATGCGATGACATGTAAATTTGTACCAAATCATTGTAATGAACCAAACCAGCACTATGAAAATCAAAGATATAGATATAACTTTCAAGGAATTAGTTATCCTGTATCACTAAAAGATATATCAAAATTTGAGAAGAAAAATCCCGGCACATCTATTAATGTTTTTGGATTAGATAGTTCAAATAAAGTTTATCCTTTACGTATTGCTAAAGAAGAACTAGCAGATCATACAGATTTACTACTACTAACACAAGGAGATGTATCTCATTATGTGTATATAAAGAAATTTGACTCTCTTGTTAATAAACAACTTTCAAAAAATCGAAACAAAAAGCTGATCTGCAAAAGATGTTTTAACTTCCAACGAGAAGGAAGACAAGGAATGGAATGGTTACAAGAGCACAAAAGATTATGTAACAATAATTATGAAGCAAAAATTATTTTACCTTCAGAAAGCAGAGCATTTATTACATTTCAAAAAGTTCATCATCAATATCGTATCCCTATAGTTGTATATGCTGATTTTGAATCAACACTAATTCCTATAGAAGATGAAAATTGTGAAGCTAGAAAAAGTGTCAAATATCAAATGCATAAACCAAATAGTTTTTGTTTAATGGTTAAATCAACATTATCAGAAGAACATTTAAACCAATATGGATTAACTTCAGAACCTCTAGTATATCGTGGTGAAAATGTGGAAACAATATTTCTTGACCATTTATATTTAATAGCTGAAAATGTACAAAGATTATATACAAATATTATACCAATGAAACCGATGGAGGAAGAAGAGGAAATTCAACATGAAAATGCAACTCATTGTTTCTTATGTAAAAATGAATTTACCATTGACAATTATAAAGTTAAAGATCATGACCACCTTACAGGTTATTACAGGGGTGCTGCTTGTAATAAATGTAATTTGAGCTATCGTTTACCACTATTTATTCCTGTGGTTCTCCATAACCTCAGTGGGTATGATGCTCATTTTATAATACCTGAATTAGGAAGAGACGATGGTTCGATAGATGTATTGGCTGAAACTTCAGAAAAATTTATAAGTTTTTCTAAAACAGTTGGAAATGTCAAATTAAGATTTTTAGACTCCTACCGATTTATGCCGTCGAGTTTGTCTAAACTTTCTGAAAATTTAAGGAAACAAGATTTTATTGAAACAAAAAAGATTGTAAGTAACGACAAACTGGATCTCGTACTTCGGAAAGGTGTTTTCCCATATGATTATATAGACAGTTTAGAAAAGTTTAATGAAACATCACTTCCGCCAAAAGAAGAATTTAAAAGTAAACTATACGACATGGACATATCTCAAGAGGATTATGATCATGCATGTAAAGTATGGAATGAATTAGGATTTACAACATTGGGAGAATATTCAGATTTTTATGTTAAATTAGATGTAACTTTATTATGTGATATAATGGAAGAATTTAGAAATACATGTTTTGCAGCATATGGATTGGACCCTCTTCATTCATACACTTCACCTGGACTAGCATGGCAAGCCATGTTGAAAGAAACAAATTGTAAATTACAACTTCTTACTGATATAGATATGGTTTTAATGTTAGAATCAGGAGTTCGAGGGGGATTGACACAAAGTGTAACCAGACATGTTAAGGCTAATAATAAGTATCTGCCCGATTATGATGCATCAAAACCAACAACATTTCTAGGTTATTTCGATGCAAATAACTTATACGGATGGGCAATGTCAAATCCCCTTCCATATGATAATTTTAAATGGATAGATCCAGAATCAATTGGAAACATAATGGATATACCAAAGCATGGTGAAACTGGTTACATTTTTGACGTCGATTTTGAATATCCTGAACATCTTCATGATCATCATTACGATTTACCACTTCTTCCAAAGACTGAAATTTCCCCTACTGGAAGATGGCCAAAATTATTAATGACTTTAAACAATAAGTCTAGGTATGTTGGACATTATTGGATGATACAACAGGCTTTAGACTTGGGATTAAAAATTACAAAAATTAATCGAATACTACAATTCTCTCAATCTTGTTGGCTGAAACCGTACATCGACAACAACACAAGAAGAAGAGCTGCTGCTACATCAAGTTTTCAAAAAGATTTTTTCAAACTGATGAACAATGCAATATTTGGCAAAACTTTAGAAAACAAAAGGAAACATAAGAATATCAAATTAGTAACTGATCCAGTAAAATTACAGAAACTAGTGCAACAACCAAACTTTGGTTCATCGGTAATTATAAATGAAAATCTTGTCGTCATTTCTATGAACAAAAAATCAGTTGTATTGGATCGTCCTTTATATCTTGGAATGTCAATATTGGATATTTCTAAAACACACATGTACGAGTTTCATTATAAGAAGATGGTTAATTATTATGGAAGAGATAACATTGGTATTGTATATATGGATACGGATGCACTTATTTACTGGATTAAAACAAATGACATGTATGAGGATTTACGGACCTTTATATATAAAGATGATTTTGATTTTTCCGATTATCCTAAGGACCATCCAAATTACGACTATTACAAAAACAAAAAAGTATTGGGAAAATTTAAAGATGAAACAAATGGTGTGCCGATGATGGAAATTGTAGCATTAATGTCTAAACTCTATTCATTTCAACTGTACATAAATGAAAGGAATGAATATCAAGTCACAAAAAAAGCTAAAGGAATAAAGACATCTTTCCTAAAGAAGAACGTACAGTTTCAACATTATAAAAGATGTTTGTTTGAAAATGTTGAAACAACTGCAACATTTAACACTATTAGAAGTTATAACCACCAACTTTTTAGTGTCAAACAAACAAAGTGGGCATTAAGCTACAAAGATGACAAGCGACATATTTTAGAAGATAAAATTAATACTCTACCATTTGGCCACTATTCCTTAAACCCTATCGACCAGTAAACCTATTCTTCGTCCTTTACCTTCTTCCTTTTTCCTTTCCGTAAAAAAGAGGGGACATGGCAAGCTCAATGCCATGTTCCCTCTTTTTTACACTAATATTAAATGACCTTGACCTATATTTCAACTATATATAAGAGAATAAACCATTGTATGGATCAGTATTTCTACAAACAGTGTGCAAGCAACACTTTAAGATGGAAAGTGTAAAGGATAAGATTGTAAATGAACTATATAAACCAGCAAAACCAGCAAGAAGAAGATTTCCAAGAAGAAGTACAATCATTAAAGGAATGAATGATCTTTACCAAGCTGATCTTATTGAAATGATACCACACAGTAAATTAAACAAAGGATTTAAATATATTTTAACAATTATAGACTGTTTTACTAAAATAGCTGATGCTTTACCCTTGAAGGACAAGACTGGTAAAAGTGTTACCAAAGCTATGGAGACAACAATACAAAGAAATAAATTTAAAATTAAACATTTACAAACGGATGATGGAAAAGAATATTTTAATAAAGATTTTGGAGCTTTGATGAAAAAATATAAAATAAATCATTATTCTACAAATTCTGAAGTTAAAGCTTCAATAATTGAAAGATTTAATAGAACATTAAAAGGAGCTATGTATAAACAATTTTCAAAACGAGGATCATATGTGTGGTATGACATATTACCACAACTTATAAAAGAGTATAACAACAAATATCATCGCACCATTGGAATGAAACCTATCCAAGTAAACAGTGCTAATGCTAAAATTGTATTACAACGCATCAAAAATAATACAACACCAAAAATAGAAAAGTTACAACCAAAAAAGTTTAAGGTTAATGATAAAGTTCGTATAAGTAAATACAAAGGTGTATTTAGTAAAAGATATCTGCCAAATTGGACTAATGAAGTATTTACAATTTATAAAGTGCAACCAACTATACCTGAAACTTACATTTTAAAGGATAATAAGGGTGAATTACTTCAAGGTGGATTCTATGGACATGAGTTGTTAAAATCAACAGTTGGTGATGTATATCTTGTTGAAAAGGTTTTACAAAGGAAAAAGGATATGGTTAAAGTTAGGTGGTTAGGATTTGATAAAAGTGAAGACTCTTGGATTCCTTCAAAAGACTTGGTATAGTTATTAAATAGCTCATTATGTGTTTAACCTTTAAACAAGATGGAGATTGTACAACAAAAAGATCGATTTAATATTAATAATATTGATGAATTGACAGTTGACAATAATAAGTTAAATCATGGTAAACATGGTGAATTACTACCAAATACTATAAGATGTTTAATAACTGGTCCTTCAAATTGTGGAAAAACTAATGTTGTCTTTAACCTTATAACTAATCCTAAAGGTTTACGCTTTAACAATATATATATTTTTTCAAAATCATTGCAACAACCAAAATATCAATTATTAGATAAAATACTTGCAAGTGTACCTGAAGTGAATTTCTACAAGTTTAATGCTAGTGAAACAATAATGCAACCAGGTGAAGCAAAACCATTTTCCATTTTTATATTTGACGATGTTTCTTGTGAAAATCATGATACTATAAGAAATTATTTTGCTATGGGAAGACATAATAATATTGATAGCATTTATATTGGTCAAACATACAGTAAAATTCCAAAACAACTTATAAGAGACAATGCAAATATGTTGATCATCTTTAAGCAAGATGAGACAAATTTAAAGCATATATATAATGATCATGTTAATGCGGATATGCCATTTGATAAATTTAAAGAAATGTGTGGTAAAGCATGGAATGAAAAATATGGATTTCTCGTTATTATGAAAGAAGAAGATATTAAAAATGGTAGATATCGTATAGGATTGGATAAATTTGTATTAATACGTTGAACTACCTATGCTACATCTAGTAACACTTTGAACTTCACAGTGTAAACATGGTGAATCAAGAAAAACTATTAAAAGAAATAAAATCACTCAGTGATTCTATTAGGATAAAGAATCGTGCATTAAGGATGGGTTTAAGTGAAAGAGAAGAATTTTTAGAGAATACATTTAAACCTATCACAGAACCTTTAAAACAGATATCAGAAACTATTGGTAAACCTCGTTATGAAGGAGATGTTTTATACTACCAGTTTCTAAACAAGAAGTACAAGCATTAAAAAAAGAAGATGATGATGATGATTCATATACAAGTGCTAGTGAACAAGAAGAAACAAAAAATGAAGAAGAATCAATTGTTGAAAAGGAAGACCAGCCAATACCTGAAGCAGAACAATCTATTCCAAATTTAACTCAATTGAGTAGTGATATATTACAACATGGACCTCTTGGACGAAAATATATAATGAAAATGCTACATGACATGAAATCAAATCCAAATTTAAGTAAATCACATGTATATGGAGCAAGAATTGATGGAAATGAATTGAAAATTGGTAACTCTAAGCTTGAAGTAACTCAAGACGATTATATCATTATTGGTGACCATAGATATAAAGGAACAAAAGGATTATATGAATTAATTTTTAAAAATATACCAATAAAATATTCAGCAAAAGATTTAAATACTTTTAAAGAAATTTTACAAAATACTAACGCTCATAAAAGAAACTACTCAAAGGATGGAATGATTAATCGTTCACGTGCAACAAAATATAGTATTGTTATAAAAAAATTGTTTCCTCCACGAAAATTACCAACATTACGTACCACACCAGCTGTGAGACAACCTTTAAAAAGAAAATCTTTATCACTTATGGATTTATCACTTCTTGAACAACATGGTAAAAAGAGTAAAGGAGATACTTCAACATCTGGTAAAGGATTAATGAAAAATCTATACAATACAAATGTTATCTATTACAACGACATCAATAAATTAGTTGACAGAATGAGACTATTGCATGAAGCTATGGAAGCCGGTCATACTGGTTTAAATAATGAATGGGTGGCTCTAGTTGATGAACTTAAAAATCGTGGTATAATTGTATAATTGTCCGCAAATATAAAGAAGTTACAAGTATAAGATGTATCAGTTCTAACATGAGCGTCGACAAGTTCGGACGCTACTCCGCATTAGGAGTGCAAGTTGGAGAAGACAGAAAAAGAAGCGGATTACCGCAAACACCTGAAGGTGACTATAACATAAGTAATAAACGTTTAAAATTAGTTAAAGATCCAGAAGAAGATACTGATGGAGCAAATTTAAAGACAGTAAAAGAAGCTACTTCAACATCATTGAAATTACATAAGAATACTTATGATGTTGAATCACATAGATTAATTAATGTTGGTAAACCAACTGAAGGTTCTGATGCAATTACTAAAGAGTACTTATCATCTGAACTTTCAAATACTTTAAAATTGCAATGGGGTAACAACTTAAAAGATGGACAAACATATGATGCTGGAAATTATAGAATAACCAACGTGGGAAATCCCAAAAATGATAAAGATTCAGTTAATAAAGAATATTTACATTCTATAATACCGGAAAAAACTGAACATGGATATTCTTTTTATAAATTTATTATAAATGACATTGGATACCCAAAGGAAGACGGTGATGCTGTAAACCTAAAATACATCAAGGACAACTGTATTTTACAAGATGTTAATGAAATCGATTGTCATGGTAAAACATTGACAAATGTAAAGTTTGGTTCTCAACCAAAAGATGCTGTTACTATAGAACAATTATCTAAAGAATTAAAAAAGGAAACATCCAATTTTGTAAAACATCAAGATGCCGTATTAAAGCGGGGAGATAAATTTATACATGGAAATGAAAAGTTTGATTTAATGCAAGGAAATAATGATGAATGGAATGCAGGACGTAAAACAATAACAAATGGAAGATTTGGTATAAAAGATACAGATGTACCTCTAATGGTGCAAACATTAATTGCTACTGGTGGTACATTAGGTACATACAATGGTCGTAATAGAAGAATAAAAGATATTTATCCTGGTTACGAAGCAAATGATTGTGTTACAATGAAACAAACAATAACTTGGGATAAACACTTTGGGACCAAATATGATGCAAAGATGAAGAAAATAATTAATATTTTACCAGGCGAAGATTCAAATGATGCTGCTACTATTGGACAAGTCATAAAAACATCAAAAAGTGATTCAACAGCTTACACATGTAATGATAAACGTATTATGCAATTACATGATCCTCAACATCCAAAAGATGCTGTAAATTTAGATTGTTTAATAAGAATAGTGGGCAATTTACTTATTGATACCCATAATCATATAGCTAGTACAACGAGTCATGTGATAATTCAACCCGATGAACGGGAAGCTTGGATTAAAAATAGAATTATAAATCAATATATAATTAATTTGAATAACTAAGTGTTTAAATATAAAAAATTATACATAACTTATTCATTTATGTAATGTATCTTGTGGAGTAAACACACCAGTTTATATAAGACTACATAATGAAGGCCGTATCACTCAGTCATCATCAAGACAGCAACAAGAGAGGACGTGGTATAACTTCAACTGCGTTATCCCTGCTTAGACGGATACCTATTGGTGCTGTTGTAAATCGAGCAATAGACGCTTTACCATACGAATTACATATTCCTGGAGGTTATCAATATTGTGGACCTGGAACTAAGTTGGCAAAACGTTTAGCAAGAGGAGATCCTGGAATTAATAAATTAGATCAAGCTTGCAAACAACACGATATAGCATATTCAAAGTTTAAAGATTCAACAAATAGATCAATAGCAGATAAAATTCTAGCAGAAAAAGCTTGGCAAAGAGTAAAATCAAGTGACGCAAGTATTGCAGAAAAAGCAGCGGCTTGGGCAGTAACAACAGCCATGAAGACAAAAGCTAAGTTTGGTGGTGGAAGACGACGTCGCAGAGGAAGACCTGCAAAAAGAAGAGCTCCCAAAAAAGGTGGAAATATTAGAAAGAGACGTCGTAGAACTCGTAAAGCAAAAGTAAAAAAGGCTTCTGTTTGGTCAATGGTAAAAAACGGAGCAGGTTTATACCTAAGACCGTACCGTGTGTACTAAATAAAAAAAATCAATTGATAATTCCAAATAAAGCCTTAACTAATCATCAGTTAAATGATTATGTAAAATGTTTGAAAATACCATTCTTTCGAGGAGTTTTTATGAAAGATGCATTACCAACTAAAATATGGAAAAATGAAACTGGAATAGTAAATTTGGATTCCACCTATGGTCCAGGCACTCATTGGGTATGCTATAAAAAGCTCGGACAAACCGTTTACTACTTTGACAGTTTTGGCAATCTACCACCACCTAAAGAACTTCAACATTATTTTCAAAACTCCAAAAACATTTTTTACAATTACAAAAGAGAACAACCTAACAATACTGAAATATGTGGACATTTATGTTTGGAGTTTCTAGCGAAAAGTGTCAGTCACCTTTAAGATGTCATCGTATACAGTGTCACTGAGTGGAAATTCATCCACATTAAAAAGTACTCTATTCCCAGCATTGCGTTTATCCAAAGAAAGATTATGGGAAGCTGCATTACTTGATTTGACTACCTACAATTCAATTCCTAATGTTACAGAAGGAAAAAACAATTTACTACATTATTATGAAACTAAGGATGCTGCAGGAAAATACTCAGAATTGAAAATAATTACATTTCCTACTGGAGCTTATGAAATTGATGATATAAACCAATTACTACAGAAAAAACTCGGAGAAGAAAATATCACCGTTAAAGGAAACAATAATACTTTAAAAGCAGAAATAACTTCAAAATATTATATCGATGTCGGAATGAAAAACTCTATTGGCAGTTTACTTGGATTTACAGATACAAAAAAGAAAATCTTAACTCCTGAAACTACTCATTCAGGTAATACAACTGTTACAATATTAAAAGTAAATAGTATTGATGTAACATGTAATATTATACATGGATCATATAGAGAAGGAGTAAATCAGCATATTTTACATACATTTTATCCAACAGTTGCTCCAGGTTTTAAAATTGTTGAGAAGCCACAAAACTTGATATACCTACCGTTAAACACCAGTTTCATTTCAGACATCGTGCTGAACATATTGGATCAAGACGGTCATAGTGTTGACTTTAGAGGAGAAACAATTACTATACGAATACACATCAGAGCGGCGACATAAAAATCAACATGGGATTATCATTTAAACCACAACGGAAGAGTCGGGAGCTCAGTAGCTCCTCGACATTGGAAGAGTTAACATCAGACAACATTCGTTTTCTACAAAAGATTGGATTGAAACTTAACAACGATGGATATCCTGGATATATCTCAAGGACCGACATTCGACGAAACACTATGGGAGAAGGAATATCACACACACAACCCTTACACTTCATCAAAATTAAACAATAATGATGAAATAAGAATTCCCATTCAACAACAAGATATTTACACATTACCATGTGAAAGTTATTTGTACATCGAAGGAAGGGTATTAAAATTGGATGGAAAAACTGCTTCAACAGTTCCTTTTATAAATAACCCAATGGCATATCTTTTTGATGAAATAAGATATGAGATATCAGGGGTGACAGTTGATTCAACAAAAAAGGTTGGTATAACAACTACATTAAAAGGATTAACATCATTAACACCACATGAGAAGAATTCAATAGTCACTGCCGGATGGGTTGCTCCTGATAAAGACACTATAACACCTGCTTCCAACGGTCATTTTGATTTTCATGTACCTTTACGATTGCTTTTAGGATTTGCTGAAGATTACAAAAGGGTTATAATAAATGTTAAACAAGAATTAGTATTACTCAGATCTTCAACTAATAAGGACTTAATACTTGCAGACCCTGCAACTACGGAAGATAAACTGGAATGGCAACTACAATTGGATAAAGTTGTTTGGAGAGTACCTCATGTAAGATTGGCTGATGAACATAGAATCGTATTGTTAAGAAAGTTAAAATCTGACCGTGACATTGTAATGCCATTCCGAAGTTGGGAATTTCATGAATACCCTACATTACCTCAAACAGAACGACAAACATGGACCGTCAAAACATCAACTTACTTGGAACGTGCAAGGTACATAATACTCGGTTTTCAAACTAAGCGAAAAGATGTTATTACTGCAAATGCTGGTCAATTTGATCACTGTAAAATAAAGAATTGTAAAGTTTTCTTAAACTCTCAATTCTTTCCATATGACAATTTAAATGTCATGTTTAGCAAAAAACGTTTTTCCATTTTATATGATATGTATGCAAGATTTCAATCATCATATTATGGAAAGACTAATACACCACTATTATCACCTGATCAGTATTATTCCAAAGCTCCAATAATTGTAATCGATTGTTCAAAACAAAATGAATCAGTAAAATCATCAAGTGTGGATATAAAAATTGAAATGGAATTTGAAGAACCAGTAGCGGATGGAACTTCGGCATACTGTCTAATTCTACATGATAAAATAGTTACTTACACACCACTGACCGGAATAGTGAAGAATGTACTTTAAGAATAATTAGTACAACTACTGCAAAATATTGAGGTTAGAATTATCTTCCTCAATTTTTAAGGTTAGAATTTTGTTTATAAAACACGAGTTGAAAATAAACAATTATGTAATTGTATAAATTTCAAAAATTTTACAAAAAATATAAAATCAGGAAATTACCTAGTAGAAACTTCATTCTATCTTCAACCGTCGTTTGGGAAACATCGTTCGCAAGATGAATTCTACTAACGGAGAAGAAAATACACCTCTAATGGATGAAAATAGTTCTGATATAGAAAAGCAAGTTGAACAAGAAATGGATGAATTCCTCAAGTTTAACAAACATAAGAAGAAAGAAGAAGGAGGAGAAGATGAAAAAGAAGTAAAAAGAAAAAAGGTTGAAGTTAACATTACAACAAATATTTTAACAGAAGTATTTCTTCGAATTTTCTACCCTATTTCTTCATGCATGACAAAAAGTATATCTGTTGGAATTGTAAAATCATTGGATTATTCACCAATTGTTATGTTAAATCAAGGAAGTAAAATGGTTATCTTTACTGAAACTTCTTGGGATTCTCTAATGAAACATTTACATCTTTTGGAATGTTATTTAACTAACAACACATTTGGAAAAAGAACAAGATTAAGTTTATTAGAATCAAATATTGAAGTTGATATAATCAAACATCGTGGGGGACAAGTTGTTCGCTTCAAAGATTTAACTAGACATGATGTAAAATTACATTTCACTAAAGAAGAATTTTACACTTTAAGTTGTACTACCGGTCCTGTCACTAGATACTTAAAACAACTAGTATTTTCAAGTACAATAATTAAAGATTATCTAATCGATACATTGGACAGACAACCATTCATTCCAATTTTATATGGTCCTGTGGATACTTCAATTTTTAATCGAATACCTCAAGAAGTGGATATGTGGAGACAATTAAACAACTATCACACCAATTTTAATATAAACGAAGAAGCGCAAGAAATAAAAGAAGAACAATCGTGTTTGTAATAACAGTCAGTTGTGGATGAGACTTCATCATGAACAAACGGGTTTCGTTTTCTACTGCATCACAGTTAATGGAAGTTAAAAGAGGTATAATTGAATTTCAAGCTTTTCGAGGGAATGATGGAAATTTCATTATTAAAGAATTAGTAATTTTGGATATGAACACATCTGTAATTTATCATTACTTGTTCAAACCTCCATTTCCATTCAATAAACTAACAACTAAAGCGAAAGTTACAAACAAATGGTTAAACAAACATTTTCATAACTTAAAATGGGATGAAGGTTTTATTCATTATAACATGATGCCGCATATTATGAATCATTATTGTAAAGAGTTTAAAACTATCTACACAAGAGGATTGGAAAAAGCAAATTGGATACAATCATTTACAAGCAATGAAGTGATAAATGCAATAATAGATAGAGATTTCCAATGCTACTTTAATGAACTTTGTATTTCATCAAAAAGTTTTAAACATCGAAGGTCACAGTGTGCTTTGAAGAATGCCTACCGCTTGAATAATTTCCTTCAACAAAGTGGTGGGGGTAGCATCAGTGGTGGGGGTAGTGTCAGTGGTGGGGGTATTCTCGATAATAAAAGTGAGAGCGCTACCATGACACAGCATGAGTATTACTCGAACCTCCGAAGAGACAACATCTCCAACGGATATTCTTATTAACAAGAAGATTAGCATCAGCAAAAACATTAAGATGGCATCAAACAACTTACTTCAAAATTTAGTTGAACAATTCAACGCTCATTCAAAATCAACAATCCTACCTACAAAAAAATGTTCCGAGCTGAAAGAAGAAAAACACTACATCATTCATACAATAAAGAAGATGGAAACTTCAGTAGGTGATGCTATAAATTGCACATTAAGCGAGGCACCTTATACAATTGGTGATGAAGCAAAATTTCAAATCTTCCTACCAAAGCGCTTCGTACAACTACTACAAAATGAAGATCTTCGTATAATTCAACCCGGCGCACTCTATTTGGTATCACATGGACCAAGTGGAAACAATTCTACTGAACTTACAATTCATGTAACACCTACTACTGATTAGTTTGTACATAAGATTGTAAATATTTCTTTGTATTTGTTTCTCAATAAATATGATATAAACCTAAAAAAAAAAAAATAAAAAAAGCAACATATTGTAATGTGTTTGTACATTACAATATGTTGCTTTTTTTAAAAATTCCATGGGATGACCTTGACCCAATTTTGTGTGATAATAAAAGTGAAAATCAACTTGTTAAATTCATCAGTCTACGACTACCTTTCGTACCGTACACATCTCACTCTCTATCACTAAATACAAAACTTCAACATGTCCCTAAAGGTTAAGTGTGCATCTTATGATACCAACACCATAACTACTTTTGAACAACTTGAAGATTTAACTAACGAAATGCGAGTTTTACTTACCGGTGGTTATCACTTAACTGTTGATGTTAGTGCTACTAATACAAGGATGTTCACTAAAACAAAATATTGCGATGATGAAATATTTTTTTCTACACAACCTACAACTTCTTCATCGCCAGCTGGTCAACATAACGTCAAGTTCCAGAAGTATTACCAATGATGAATAACTTTTAATAAATAAAATTACAACTAAGGAATCACGTGATCAATATCAAGTTCATAAAAAGGATGTAACAGTTTGATAAATAATCATTCGCTTCTCAGCTCTCGCCACAACAAGATCTATTCTACAAAATGTTATACAGAATGATGATTGAACTTGATGGGAAAATCTATGGAAAGGATTATAACACTGTTGAACAAATGACTCAAGATTTAGATGTATTAACTAAAGAAGGATATCAAGCTAAATTAATTTTAAAATTTCCTGAAGTACATCCACTATCAACAGAAGAACTTATTGCTATGGCTAAGGCAGAGAGAGAAAAAAAGTCTGAAGAAAACAAACAGAAACAAACTTCCTAAATTTCAATAATCCTTACACTTGTAAGGTATAATTTTTTAAAACTCCATTTGGATGACCTTGAAATTACCCCTACCACTTTTCATAGTACATAAAACTCGCTATTCATCACTATACAATCTTATTCTTTCACTAGACTCCGCAGCGTCAACATGGAAGAGCAAAAATACAAGTACAAACCTCGTTACTGTTGTGAACAACAGTGTACAGATTTAGGACCAATGATGGTGGATGGGTTAGCTTGTACTAAATGTGAATTCTTCGGATCTTGTTATTGCAAATGTAAAACAAAACAACTACCGCCACCGGAATTGCGAACTTTCAAATTTTACAAATCAAGATATTTTCATACATGTTGTCCTCAAAGATGTTTCAAATTTCACCCTCTAGATCTTGCTCATTGTCAACGCACCAAGTCTCATCAAGATGATTTTTGTACACATATGATAAAAAGATGTAAATACAGATCAGATTGGTATTCCGATCCTGTAGAACCATCAAATGTATAATTTCAGTTTTACACTCTTTTTTAAAACTTCAATTGGATGACCTTGAGATTTCCCCCACCATTAGTTCTAATTTTTATATAATATTAAATCATTCCACTTCCAACACTCTAACTAACAACATGGAAGGAAAATTTATCAAGTTTGAACATATAATAACTGACAGGGAGGAGATGGAAGAATTGTTTCAAAACTTACTTTCTGTCATTGACGAATATCCTATAAGATGGTTCAGAATTGTAGTTCAATATTTAAATCCTGGTGAATTGTTTTCTTCATCGAGTGAAGAGGATGAAACAACTACTTCGGTTCAAATAATTGAATTAAAAGACAAAGAAGAAGAAGAACTAAACGTTTTATTCAATCATAAGCTCAAGGTCCCCAATATAGAAGCCCCCTCCCTAAAAAGCCCCCCTCCCTAAACACCTGCTCAAGGTCGCCATTATATAAGCCCCCTTCCCTAGGCGCTAATCCTCATTCGATTGCCAACTCTCTAACGATGAACACTTCTCCATCGGCACGAATGAATGCTAGTTTTGAAATAAACTCAAAAGATGATTTACAAGAAATATTTAATGCTTTAAATGAAATTATAGATAAATTTAACGCTATTACAATGAATTTGGAAATAACTTACGCTTGTCCTATTGGTAATAAGGTTGAAAATTCTGATGAAGACAGTTTACTAAATACACTCCTCTTACCCCTCTACAGTCGGACACAACTTCTGAGGCAAATGATGAGCAGCATCTTTCCCCCACCACTTCTATGTAACAACGCTCTTTCCCCCCACCACTTCTTTATTTAACCGACATTTCCCTCTTTTAACTCTCATTCCATCCTCGCCTCTTCAACTATCAACATCGCTTCTTTCAAAATTTCAAAAAAAACACAAACATGATGGATATGATGGATGAAGTTCCATTTGTAACAAGGATGGAAGAGGATAAATTGAAATTGGAAATCAAACGTTTGGAAATGGAACGGGAAAACCAACTCGAGATGTTACGTTTGTTCAAAACTTTTTAAATACATCATCTGGGGACTCTGCGTTATACCTTCTCATCGTCGTCGGTGTTTGTGTTTACAACTCTGTAGTTCATAACAAAACTTCAACTTGTTTAAAACACTGCTGTCACACATTGATTGTATGTTTTTCACAAATAAAATTCACAAACCTAATTCTATACCTATCCCGCTATCACCGGAGTTGGTTCACACTCTCCGAACTATTACTCCGGTGGTAGCGGGATAGGGTTTTTTAAAACTTACTCTGGATGACCTTGACATACTTTCCATAACCCAATTGTCAAGTTGAATTTCAAATTTCAAATAACATCTCCTACCCCACCGGAAGCTATATGGCATGGCATATGGCGGCAGCGACTGATTTGGCAGCTGGCCGATGGCAGCTGGCCGGCAGCGGCTGGCAATTGGCACGACTTCCGTTTTGAAAGTAACCAAACCCCACTACTATTTCCTGCCCCCAGAAAACTATCTGATTTCAAAATTTAGCGACCAAACATTTTTACCCAAAATAAAATATGACATTATTTTTTTCTACTCTAGCGGCCAAATTATAACATCTGAGGCAATCCTCGCGAACATCTTTCAAGTTACTACAAGTTTGGTTCTAATGAATTTTTGTCCCCCAGTCCACACAATTAAACATAATTAAATGTTTATTTATTTTTGCGGGGAATTTTACCCCATGTAGACGTAATTTTACAACTACTATAATATTTGACTCAGAACCTTCACTTTGCACATAGACATATCTTGCACAGTACCAATATCAATTAAATTATCAAACTTAAAAATTATCATGATGATTTTTGATATCACGTATTCTTTTTTTGACTGTGAGTCGGAACGAATTGCTATATCAAGCAACTGATGGTTTTACTTTGATTGTTATTTACTGACCTGGTCCTACGGCTAAAACGTACGTCCTTTGATGTGTATGGTAATTTTAAGATTTTAACCATTATTTAACATACATTTGTTAGTAACTACTGTATTATTGTATTTAGAAGCTTGAAGTTTTTTATTTGCCTTGACAGTAATTTTTTAGGAAATTAGGTAAATTTAAAAGTTTTACACCATTAAAAACTAAAATGAAGGAACTATCTGATTTCAAAATTTGGCGACAAAACATTTTTACCCAAAATAAATATGACATTATTTTTTTCTACTCTAGCGGCCAAATTATAACATCTGAGGCAATCCTCGCGAACATCTTTCAAGTTACTACATAGTTTGGTTCTATGAATTTTTGCCCCCCCCAGTCCACACAATTAAACATAATTAAATGTTTATTTATTTTTGGGGGGAATTTTACCCCATGTAGGACGTAATTTTACAACTACTATAATATTTTACTCAGAACCTACACTTTGCTCATTAGACATATATTGCACAGTACCAATATAAATTAAATTATCAAACTTAAAAATTATCATGATGATTTTCAATATCACGTATTCTTCTTTTGACTGTGAGTCGGAACGAATTGCTATATCAAGCAACTGATTGTTTTACTTTGTTATTTACTGACCTGGTCCTACGGCTAAAACATACGTCCTTTGATGTGTATGGTAATTTTAAGATTTTAAACCATTATTTAACATACTTTTGTTAGTAACTACTGTAGAAGCTTGAAGTTTTTTTTATTTGCCTTGACAGTAATTTTTTAGGAAATTAGGTAAATTTAAAAGTTTTACACCATTAAAAACTGAAATGAAAGAATTGTAATGAATGCCAATATTACACTATGTATTTATCATTAGTAGTGGGAAAAAGCCACTTCTAAACCGGAAGTGACGTCAGCTGCCAGGGCAGCTGCAGGGGTCAGATGGTGTCAGCTGCCAGGGCAGCTGCAGGGTGCAGATGGCGAGAGCATATGCCCTGAATTTGAAGTAGAATTGGGCATGAATGAAGAGTTAGTTGAAAAGTAAAATTCAACTGTGTTAACTAAACTCTAAAAGTTGAACAAAAATTAAGAGTAAGATCAAAACTGAAATTCAACAGTTATAACTGGGGGCCTGGAAAGTATGTCAAGGTCATCCAGAGTAAGTTTTAAAAAAGCCTACCCAACTACCACCAGAAATAGTTCAAAGTTGAACTAGTTGGTGATAGCTGGGATAATTAATTCATTCGTGCCATGGGAGAGGTGTTTATTGTTTGAAAGTTGGGCGATCGAATGAGAAGCGCCGCCTAGGGAGAGGGCTTATAAAACGGCAAACCTTCCCCCCACCACCCCTTCCCACCACTCCTTTAGACTAATAACCGGTCGCCGACTCTATGTGGTAAAACTGTACCAGACATGGCGGCCGCCATGGATAAGTCTAACCTCAAATATTAGCTCAGCTGAACAGAATAGAGAAGGATGAAGTAGGAATTGTGGTTAGAGCACTTATATAAGGAATAGTGGGGGTAAAATAAAAAAACTTGTTGAACACAGTCGATAGGTGTAATACAAGTTCAAAGTTGTTTGAATTGTAACATAGAATGCAAAAATGTTGTAAATAACATTTCATCAACATTAACCTGCGAAGTCTTTGAGTATAATGGGTTATAAACTGTACTTCTTCCTAACTCTATTTAAATTAGTTCTACACTTTGAAATTGAAGGTTTAGAAGATACTTCGTAATATGTGTTGTGTTCGCAAAAGCTTTAATTTTAAACATTGTGCAGTCATCATAACCGATGTGTTAAGTTTAGAAGTTAAAATAAGACTGAGATATAAAATGAAGTGTAAAAGAAATTGAAACAGAAAGCCAGAGTAGTAATTTTATAGGTTAGAATTTACGAAGGCTATTCCATGGATAATTCTAACCTCAAACCTAGTAAGTGAAGTAGTCATAACATAAAACTAACGAGAGATGATGACCGAGCGGATGCGAGGCAATGAATGTTTGGTAGCGCGATAACTACCCACCTTTATAGAGGCAATAACTCCAAGCCAGATGGCGGCAGATGGCAAGCAAATGACTGGTTGACCGACTTTCACCTGAGTAGTAAGAGAAGTAGGGTTCTGTGTCTATCCCTACTCCTTGGGTCAATGACCGACCGGAAAGGTCAATGACCTCCCCCCCCCCCCCCCTCCCCCCCCCCCCCCTCCCCCCCCCTCCCCCCCCCACTCCCCCCCCCCCCCTCCCCCCCCCCCCTCCCCCCCCCCCCCCCCCCCCGAAAAAATGGAGCCCCCCCCCCCCCCCCCTTCCCCCACTCCTTCCCCCACTCCTCCAGGTCAATGGCCGGTCACTACCGGTTGTTGACTTTATGTGGTGAAACCAGACTAAATATGGCAGCTGCCATGGATAATTCTAACCTCAAACCTGCTGCGCATGCAACGAGTTCTCCGGATCGGAATAGTGACTATGCTATTGCGCATGCGCCTAGTCCTGTATTACTCACTTTAGCGCTACTGCACATGATAATTCTAACCTCAAACCTTGGTTTTGCGTTGCTGTGCATATGCTGCTCCCCACTCCTTCGCCTTTCTTTTACACTGCTGCGAATTGGACTGGATTGAACACTGTACTGGAGTGAAACAACTTCCCCCACTCCTTGAAAAACCCGAGGAGCGATAGGAGCTATATCTTTGCTTCAGTCGCCAACAAATCTTTCATAGCGAAAGGTTGTTGGCGACTCAGCAAGAGGTTTCAAATATATAGTAGGCCTATATATATTTGAACTTCTTCTACTATGTTGCGTTTTTTTAATGCAATGTGGTATGTGTGTGTGTGTGTGTTTAGTTTTAAGGTGTATTTAATTTAAGAAATAATTTGCGCATTGCGATGTTAGTTATAAGTTGGGTTAGCATTAAGGTGTATTAATTTTTAAGAATAATGATGGTATTTAGCATTAAGGTGTATTAATTTTAAGAGGTGTTTAGCATTAAGGTGTATTAATTTTAAGAATAATGATGGTATTTGGTTGTGTTGAATTATTTGGTTTTTAATAATGATGTGTTGGTACTAATAATTTATGTTTGTTTTGTGCATTTGTTTTGCTTTACAGCTAGATGTTAGGGGGTAGATTAACTGTAAATTCAGAAGTTCAGTTGAACTTCATTTAAAATGGGTGGGACATCCGCAAGTCGGACTTTTTTTGCATTTTGTTTAGGAATATGATGGGTGGGATTAGTTTGGGTGGGGTTAGAGTTGCGTTTCTGCATTAACTGTTCCAGTTTCCCTGAAATTAATGGTTACGCTTTGATGCGGACGGGAAGTTACGCTTTGATGCGGACGGCCCAGGGACTTCCCTTGCAGAACGTAAACTAGTGGGTTGGGAGTGGGAACCGCTAGGCAAAGGGTGGTGGGAACAGTATTACTGTTCCCATCACCTTGGATCATTATAAATCTTGAATGACCTTGACCCACTTTCGGAAGGGTCAATGACCCCCCCCCCCCCCCCCCCGAAAAAATGGAGCCGATCCCCCCCCCCCTCCCCCCCCCCCTCCCCCCCCCCTCCCCCCCCCCCTCCCCCCCCCCTCCCCCCCCCCCCCCCGAAAAAATGGAGTCGACCCCCCCCCCCCCCTCCCTCCCCCACTCCTACCCCCACTCCTTCCCCCACTACGGGTGAACTACCGGTCATGACCTGAAAAATTAAAATGGCTATAACTTGATAACGGATTGACGGATTTGGACAAGCGATACATCATTGAAAAGGTCTATGTAAGACAAACATTTTGGTAAAAGAAGAATTTGGTTATCTTATTTTAGTCAAAAGTTATGCGAATTATTTTAAATAAATACCTTCTCTTTCCCCTTTTCCCCCACCTCCCAGGTCAATAATCAGTCTCGGCCAGCTGCTACCCCTCTCATTGCATATTGTTATAAAAGACGTACCGACTGCGGCTAACATTTCATTCTGATTCAGACGTTACGCTGCGAACTTGGAGCCACAACCATGTTATCTCTGCCAACTACAACTTCTACTTTAACTTCTACTTCGACTTCTATTTCTACTACGGCTGTTCCTGCACCTAAGAAAACTCTTCGCCTCAAAAACCTTCCTGATTGCTACAAGAATCGACTTGCATCTCAACCTTCAACTTCTGGAGCTATTCTTCCGCCAACTAACACTTCTAGACTTTGTAGTATTTTTTCACCGCCTTCGCCTTCAAAGGACTCCGCACCACCATCAACTACTATGCCGCCACCGCAGAAGCCAGTTCACCACCATCCTAATACCCCTTCCGTTGAAACCATTGTTCATCGTCTAAGCACACCCATTATCCCACTATCACCATTGCCTCCTACCCCACCACTTAGTACACCTGAAGATCATACCTATCACAAAACTGAATCCTCTCAACCTGCTACTAAATCATCTCCTAAATCAGCTCCTAAACCAGCTTCTAAACCAGCTCCTAAACTTACTCCTAAACCTACTCCTAAACCCGCTCCTTCAGAGCAATTTCAATTATTACAAGAACAGCGTCGTAGGGCATTTAGCCGTCCCACTACTTGCCCTGAAATGCTTACTAGGGGAATTAAGAAAGGATCACCTTGTGGGAGGAAATGTGTAAAAAACGAAAGTTTTTGCCGTGTACATGTCGTAAAACACATTTCTGAACTACAAGTGACAGAAACCCCCACTGTTGAATACCAATCCAAAATTATTGGTGTGAAAGGAAATAGGCTTAAGAGAGGTTGTGTCTATTTTTTGAAAGTGTTATTGACAACGAACACATTTTGGCAACTTGTAACGGCGTAAGATATAATATTAAAGTGATTGAATCCTTGCGCAAAGAGAAATCCGTTTATGAGTTAGACTCTAAAGACTATCTCCTCAGACACAAACTGGATGGTATTACAAGGTGGGGGCGTAGCAAGTAAATTCACATAGCTTTTTCCAAATTATTGCTTAAAAAAATACTGGGGGAGAAACACAACGCGTTATAGCGTCGTGTTTCTCCCCCATTATTTTTTAACACTCTAAGTCTCGTGACCTACTAACCTACTTCCATCCAAGTAGTAAGAAAAGTACTTGCCCCACTCCTTTGGGTCGATGACTGGTCATGGTCAGCACCTACCCCTCATTTGCATACTATTATAAAAGCGGAGCGAGCGTTGGTCACCCCTTCATTTTTCTTCTACATGCCGCTCTTGTCGTTTCGTCTCTGCTGTTTATAATATTTCTTGCTTCAAAATGCCTCCTCATCTGAATGAAAATTTTAATTTTTCTGAAATTTCTGATGTTTTTGAACAATCTGAAGACACTTTAAGTAACGACAGTGAAAGTGAAGATGATGAGGACGATGATGATTATACTGTTGAACTTAGTGAAGAACGTAAAGTCATAGCAATTGATCCACAATTTCCATTTGATACAATAGAAAAGTTTATGGCTGAAGCTAATAAATGGTTGGACTCAGGATGTTATGTACGAATTGACTCTTTTATATTGTATGGTGATAGTCATTCTTTCCTTGTCACACCAAATGACAGAGACCGCATGTTGGAGTGGGCACAATCTATGATGGAGTGCTACGAACAAGGTGTGGACACTGGCGGCTATTTTCTTGCACAACTAGTGTAATAACAAATTACCCTTCCCCCACGTAGTGAAGAAGGAAAAGAAATATTAGGAATCTAATTATAATACTTCCTTCCACATATAAAGAAGAGGGGGAAAGGAGTGGGGATTATAAAGTGGTGGGGGAATGTGTATAAATGCAGGTTGTTTCAAGAGACTTTTATTATTATTGTGGCTTTAGCAGAAACAACATGGAGTTTAAATCTTCAGCAAAAATAAGGAATAATATAATAAAGAAAGAAATTCGCAAGAAAGAAAAGATTGAACTTATAAAATTACAACTTATAATACCTTCCATTGAAATTGGATGTAGCAAACTAAAGACTTTGGTGAAAACTAACGAATATTTGTTACAATTGCTAAAAACAATCGAAGAGTTGAAGAGAAAGAATGGACATTCTACATAGTAAAATTTGAACATTTTAATATAAATAAGTAAACTGAAAAAAGTAGATGTAGAATAGAGAGCGAGGAATAGATCACTTTGTGGTAATGGACTAACATGCCACTTAGTGCTCTATTCCTCGTTCTCGCGTTAAAATTGGATTACCTTGACCTATTTGTTCGACTGTTAGAATTTGGTTAACACTGTTGAATTTCAGTTTTGAACTAATGTTTATTCTTGTTCAAATGTTAGAGTTTCTTAACACTGTCGAATTTTAGTTTTGAACTAACTTTTAATTTATGCGAATTTTTAGTTCAACTCTAGTTAATTTATGTGCAAATTTAGTTTAACCAAGTGCCTGTGCTCTAGCCATTTCCACCCTAACATTTGTTCTTTCAACATCTGTCCCATAACATCTGTCCTAATAGATGTTTGGAGGGCAGGTGTTTGGTTTTAAAAGTAACTAAAATTAGTTGGGTGGGGGAAAGTTAGTTAAAGCTTGAATATAAAGAAGTATATACTAAAACTCCAATGGGAATAAAGAACACGAATGAACAATTAGTTTGTTGAAGGTTAATATTTTTATTTAAAAAGTTTGATTTCCTTGTATACTGAAGAAGATGAAATAGTGGTGGGGGGACCGTTATAAAAGGAGGAACGCGAGAGCCTATTTCATTTCTTGGCAAAATTTCGAAGAGTAAACATCTCAACATGTATCGTTGCGATAAATGTTCGGAATCGTTTCACGATGAAATTCTATTAGACTGTCATAAAGAACTAATTCACAACAACCTAGAAGAAAAACAAGAACAACAAGAACAAGAACAACAAGAAGAACAAGAACAAGAACAAGAACAAGAACAAGAACAAGAACAACAAGAAGAACAAGATGAAATAACAGCAACATCTTCAACTACTTTACCGAATCTACAAGTATTTGCATTACCTGGTAAAGTAGTAATGCATCATAAGATTCAAAATGAAAACTTGAAGCTAGAAGAATTTATTAGAGAAGCAAAACCAATCGTAAGTAAAATTTTAAAAGAAGAATTGAAAAGATTAAACTTTCTTAAATTTGGTTTACTACTAGAAGCTATGTTTATAAATGTACAAGAAGAATTATCACCAAGAGGATTCATAACAAAAAACCGAACCATTATGGAAAGTTCAAACATTGATTCAATAATAGAAAATTGTATAGAAGAAATATTAACAAAAATTCAGGAACACGAAGGAAGAGGATCCGGATGGAGTCTTACAAGTATTGAAGTATTAGATATAAGAGTTCACAAACATGGATATGGACTAATGGGATCTAGTTACATTCCTTTACCAAAAAGAATTGAAAATACAAAATCTTGTGTTAATGTTAAAAATGAAGACAATGAATGTTTTCGTTATGCAATGACAGCTAAATTTGTACCACCACTTCATGTGAATAGACCTAACCAAGAATATGAAAATCAAAGATTTAGATACAATTTTCAAGGAATCACTTATCCTGTATCACTGAAAGATATATCAAAATTTGAGAAGAAAAATCCTGGTACGTCTATCAATGTTTTTGCATTAGATAGTTCAAACAAAGTGTATCCTTTACGTATTGCAAAAGAAGAGCTACCAGATCATACGGATTTACTACTACTAACGCGAGGAGATGTGTCTCACTATGTGTACATAAAGCAATTTGATCGTCTTGTTAATAAGCAGCTTTCTAAAGATCGACACAGAAAGTTAATTTGCAAGAGATGTTTCAATTTTAAACGAGATGGGCTACACTCAAGAGAATGGTTACAAGAGCACAAAAGATTATGTAACAATAATTATGAAGCAAAGATTATTTTACCTTCGGAAAGCAGAGCATTTGTTACATTTGAAAAGGTTCATCATCAGTACCGTATTCCTCTAGTTGTGTATGCGGACTTTGAATCAACACTTGTTCCTGTTGAAGATGAAAATTGTGAAGCTAGAAAAAGTGTCAAGTATCAAATGCACAAACCAAACAGTTTTTGTTTAATGGTTAAATCAACATTATCAGAAGAACATTTAAACAGATATGGATTAACTTCAGAACCTCTAGTATATCGTGGTGAAAATGTAGAAAAAATATTTCTTGATCACTTATATTCAATAGCTGGAAATGCACAAAGATTATATACAAATATTGTACCAATGAAACCGATGGAGGAAGAAGAAGAAATTCAACATGAAAATGCAACTCGATGTTTCTTATGCAAAAATGATTTTACTATTGAGAATTATAAAGTTAAAGATCACGATCACCTCACAGGTTATTACAGGGGTGCTGCTTGTAATAAATGCAACTTAAGCTATCGTTTACCACTATTTATTCCTGTGGTTCTGCATAACCTCAGTGGGTACGATGCTCATTTTATAATACCTGAACTAGGAAGAGACGATGGTAAAATCGATGTGTTAGCTGAAACTTCAGAGAAGTTCATAAGTTTTTCCAAAGAAGTTGGAAACATGAAACTAAGATTCTTAGACTCCTACAGATTTATGCCGTCGAGTTTGTCCAAACTTTCAGAAAATTTAAGGAAACAAGATTTAATCGAAACAAAGAAGATTGTAAATAACGACAAACTGGATTTGGTACTTCGGAAAGGTGTGTTTCCATATGATTACATAGACAGTTTAGAAAGATTTAATGAAACATCACTTCCGGCTAAAGAAGAATTCAAAAGTAAACTTTATGACATGGACATATCTCAAGAGGACTATGATCATGCATGTAAAGTATGGAACGATTTAGGATTTAGAACATTGGGAGAATATTCAGATTTTTATGTTAAATTGGATGTAACTTTACTATGTGATATAATGGAAGAATTTAGAAATACATGTTTTGCAGCATATGGATTGGACCCTCTTCATTCGTACACTTCACCTGGATTAGCATGGCAAGCTATGTTGAAAGAAACAAATTGTAAAATACAACTTCTTACTGATATAGATATGGTTATGATGTTAGAGTCAGGAGTTCGAGGGGGATTGACGCAAAGCGTTACACGATATTTTAAGGCGAACAACAAGTATCTGCCCGATTATGATGCATCAAAACCAACAACATTCCTGGGTTATTTTGATGCAAATAACTTATACGGATGGGCAATGTCGAATCCCCTTCCATATGATAATTTTAAATGGATAGATCCAGAATTGATTGGAAACATAATGGATATACCGAAGCATGGTGAAACTGGTTACATTTTTGATGTTAATTTTGAATATCCTGAACATCTTCATGATCAACATTATGATTTACCACTTCTTCCTAAGACTGAAATTTCCCCTACTGGAAGATGGCCAAAATTAATGATGACTTTAACCGACAAGTCTCGATATGTTGGACACTACTGGATGATACAACAAGCTTTAGACTTAGGATTGAGAATTACAAAAATTAATCGAGTACTACAATTTTCTCAATCTTGTTGGTTAAAACCTTACATCGACAACAACACAAGAAGAAGAGCCACTGCTACATCAAGTTTTCAAAAAGATTTTTTCAAATTAATGAATAACGCAATATTTGGCAAGACTTTGGAAAACAAAAGGAAACATAAGGATATCAAATTGGTAACTGATCCAGTAAAATTACAGAAATTGGTGCAACAACCAAACTTTGGTTCATCTATAATTATTAATGAAAATCTAGTTGTTATTTCCATGAACAAGAAGTCAGTTACAATGGATCGTCCTTTGTATCTTGGAATGTCAATCTTGGATATTTCAAAAACACATATGTACGAGTTTCATTATAAGAAGATGGTTAACTATTATGGAAGAGAGAACATTGGTATTGCATATATGGACACGGATGCACTAATTTACTGGATTAAAACAAATGACATGTATAAAGATCTACGCACCTTTATATATAAAGATGATTTCGACTTTTCCGATTATCCTAAGGATCATCCAAATTACGACTATGACAGAAATAAGAAAGTATTGGGAAAATTTAAAGATGAAACAAATGGTGTGCCGATGATGGAAATTGTAGCATTAATGTCCAAACTGTATTCATTTCAACTGTACATAAACGAGAGGAACGAACATCAAGTCACGAAGAAGGCCAAAGGAATAAAAACTTCTTTCCTGAATAAGAACGTACAGTTTGAACATTATAAAAGATGTTTGTTTGAAAATGTTGAAACAACTGCAACGTTCAACACTATTAGAAGTTATAATCATCAACTTTTTAGTGTCAAACAAACAAAGTGGGCATTAAGCTACAAAGATGACAAGCGCCATATTTTAGAAGATAAAATTAATACTTTACCATTCGGCCACTACTCCCTGAACCCTATCGACCAGTAAACCTATTCTTCGTCCTCTACCTTCTTCCTTTTTCCTTTCCGTAAAGAAGAGGGGACATGGCAAGCCCAATGCCATGTTCCCTCTTTTTTACACTAATAGGAAATGGCCTTGACCTATATTCAAACTATATAAATGAGAATTAACTATTCTATGGGTCAGTATTTTTACAAGCGGTGTACAAGAAACATCTGAAGATGGAAAGTGTGAAGGACAAGATTGTAAATGAACTACATAAACCAGCAAGAAGAAGATTTCCAAGAAGAAGTACAATCATTAAAGGAATGAATGATCTTTATCAAGCTGATCTCATTGAAATGATACCGCACAGTAAAATAAATAAAGGATTTAAATATATTTTAACAATTATAGACTGTTTTACTAAAATAGCTGACGCTTTACCATTGAAGGATAAGACTGGTAAAAGTGTTACAAAAGCTATGGAAACCATAATACAAAGAAATAAATTTAAAATTAAACATCTACAGACCGATGATGGAAAAGAATATTTTAATAAAGACTTTAGAGCTTTGATGAAGAAATATCAAATAAATCATTATTCTACAAATTCTGAAGTTAAAGCTTCAATAATTGAAAGATTCAATAGAACATTGAAAGGTGCGATGTATAAACAATTTTCAAAACGAGGATCATATGTGTGGTATGACATATTACCACAACTTATAAAACAGTATAACAACAAATATCATCGTACCATTGGAATGAAACCTATCCAGGTAAACAGTGCTAATGCGAAAATTGTATTACAACGCATTAAAAATAATACAACACCGAAATTAGAAAAATTGCAACCAAAGAAGTTCAAGGTCAACGATAAAGTTCGTATAAGCAAATACAAAGGTGTATTTAGTAAAAGATATCTACCAAATTGGACTAATGAAGTATTTACAATTTATAAAGTGCAACCAACTATACCTGAAACCTATTTATTAAAGGATAACAAGGGTGAATTACTTCAAGGTGGATTCTACGGACACGAATTGTTGAAATCAACAGTTGGTGATGTATATCTTGTCGAGAAGATTTTACAAAGGAAAAAGGATATGGTTAAAGTCCGGTGGTTAGGGTTTGATAAAAGTGAAGACTCTTGGATTCCTTCAAAAGACTTAGTATAGTTGTTTAATAGCTCATTGTGTGTTTAACCTTTATACAAGATGGAGATTGTACAACAAAAAGATCGATTTAATATCAATAACATTGATGAATTGACAGTTGACAATGATAAGTTAAATCATGGAAAACATGGTGAATTACTACCAAATACGATAAGATGTCTAATAACTGGTCCTTCAAATTGTGGAAAAACTAATGTTGTTTTTAACCTTATAACTAATCCTAAAGGATTGCGTTTTAATAATATATACATTTTTTCAAAATCATTGCAACAACCAAAATATCAATTATTGGATAAAGTACTTGCAAGTGTACCTGAAGTGAATTTTTACAAGTTTAATGCCAGTGAAACAATTATGCAACCGAATGAAGCAAAACCATTTTCTATTTTTATATTTGACGATGTTTCTTGTGAAAATCATGACACAATAAGGAATTATTTTGCTATGGGAAGACATCATAATATTGATAGCATTTATATTGGTCAAACATACAGTAAAATTCCAAAACAACTTATAAGAGACAATGCAAATATGTTGATCATCTTCAAGCAAGATGAAACAAATTTAAAGCATATATATAATGATCATGTAAATGCGGATATGCCATTTGAAAAATTTAAAGAGATGTGTGGCAAAGCATGGAATGAGAAATATAGCTTTCTCGTTATTATGAAGGAAGAAGATATTAAAAATGGTAGATATCGTATAGGGTTGGATAAATTTGTATTTATGCGTTGAACTACCGATGCTACATCTAGTTACACGTTGAACTTCACAGTGTAAACATGGTGAATCAAGAAAAACTATTGAAAGAAATAAAATCACTCAGTGATTCTATTAGGATGAAGAATCGTGCATTGAGGATGGGTTTAAGTGAAAGAGAAGAATTTCTAGAGACTACATTTAAACCTATTACGGAACCTTTAAAACAGATATCAGAAACTATTGGTAAACCTCATTATGAAGGAGATGTTTTACTACCAGTTTCTAAACAAGAAGTACAAGCATTAAAAAAAGAAGAAGATGATGATTCATATACAAGTGCTAGTGAGCAAGAAGAAACAAAAGAAGAAGAAGAACCAATTGTTGAAAAGGAAGAAGAACAGCCAATACCAGAAGCAGAACAATCTATTCCAAATTTAACTCAATTGAGTAGCGATATATTACAACATGGACCTCTTGGAAGAAAATATATAATGAAAATGCTACATGACATGAAATCAAACCCGAATTTGAGTAGATCACACGTATACGGAGCAAGAATTGATGGGAATGAATTGAAGATTGGCGATTCAAAGCTTGAAATAACACAAGACGATTACATCATTATTGGTGAGCATAGATATAAAGGAACAAAAGGATTATATGAATTAATTTTTAAAAACATACCACTAAGATATTCATCCAAAGATTTAAGTGTTTTTAAGGAGATTCTACAAAATACTAACGCTCATAAAAGAAACTACTCAAAGGATGCAATGATTAATCGTTCACGTGCAACAAAATATAACATCGTTATAAAAAAGTTGTTTCCTCCACGAAAATTGCCAACATTACGTACTGCACCAGCGGTGAGACAACCACTGAAAAGAAAATCTTTATCACTTATGGATTTATCACTTCTTGAACAACATGGTAAAAAGAGTAAAGGAGATACTTCAACATCTGGCAAAGGATTGATGAAAAATCTATACAATACGAATGTGATTTACTACAACGACATCAATAAATTGGTTGATAGAATGAGACTATTGCATGAAGCCATGGAAGCCGGTCATACAGGTTTAAATAATGAATGGGTAGCTCTGATTGACGAACTCAGGAATCGCGGCATAATCGTATAATTGTCCGCGGATATATAAGAGTTGCAGGCGTATAATGTGTCAGTTCTAACATGAGCGTCGACAAGTTCGGACGATACTCCGCGTTAGGAGTGCAAGTTGGAGAAAACAGAAAAAGAAGTGGATTACCGCAAACACCCGAAGGTGACTATAACATAAATAATAAACGTTTAAAGTTTGTTAAGGATCCAGAAGAAGATGGAGATGCAACAAATTTAAAAACAGTAAAGGAGGAAACATCTACAAGTTTAAAACTCGACAACAACCAACTGTATGATGCAAAATCTCACAGGGTTATTAATGTTGCAAAACCAGTCAACAATGGAGATGTTGTTAATAAAGGTTATTTTCTATCTGCGATGGAATACGCTTTACTGTTGGAAAAGACTAAAAGTGGAAAAAAGTACAATGCTTTAAATTATAAAATAACTAATGTTGCAGATCCAACCGAGGATACAGATACAATCAATAAGCGTTATTTGCATTCTGTAATACCAGAAAAGAAAAAAGATGGATTTTCCTTCTATAAATATACTATAAACGATATTGGATATCCTAAAGAAGAAAGTGATGGTGTTAATATTAAATACATTAAAGATAATTGTATTTTATATAATGGTGCTGTTATTGATTGTCATGGAAAAGTGTTGTCCAATCTGAAAGATGGTTCAACTCCATCGGATGCTGCTACTGTGAGACAAATGAATGAAAGCTTGAAGAAAGGAACATCCGCTTTTGTTAAACAAAATCAGGTGGTGTCAAAGAAAGGTGATGAGTTTGTGCAAGGAAGTGAAAAGTTTACCTTACTACAACTACAAAATAACAAGTGGGATGGAAAAAATAAAAGATTGTCAAATATAAGTTTAGGCACGGAAGAACATGATGCTGTTATTTTAACACAAGTGCCACAACTATCAGCTACTGGTGTTAACTTTATATGTGGAGGCAGACGATTAACCGAAGTTAAATCTGGTAAAGATGATCAGGATTGTGTTGTTGTAAAACAAACTATAGTTAGAGATAAAATAAATAACGTATATGATGGAAAAAATAAAAGAATATCTAACATATCAGCAGGAATAGCTCCGAATGATGTTGCTACTATTAATCAAGTTATAGCAACCTCTAATAACGATCCATCTGTGTATACATGTAATGGTAAACGTATCACAAATCTTGATAATCCTACACGTAACAAAGATGCTACTAATGTAGAGTATGTAATGAATCTTGTAGGTAATGTAGTTATTGATATGCATAATCATTTGATTAATGCATCGATGAAACACAATAAAATCGAAGATTCTCAGAGAAACCAATGGATTAAAGATGAAATCATTGATAGATACTAGTAAAACTTATGAATATTTAAGTATGGAATACACAAAAAAAGGATTCATTATCATAAAGTATTTCATAGAGTGAAGACGTTGGTTACATAAAACAGCATAATGAAGACCGTATCGCTCAGTCGTCGTCAAGACAGCGGCAAGAGAGGACGTGGTTTAACATCAGCTGCATTATCCCTGCTCAGACGGATTCCAATTGGTGCTGTTGTGAATCGAGCGATAGACGCTTTACCATACGAATTACATCTGCCCGGAGGTTATCAATATTGTGGACCTGGAACTAAGTTGGCAAAACGTTTAGCAAGAGGAGATCCTGGAATTAATAAATTAGATCAAGCTTGCAAAGAACACGATATAGCATATTCAAAGTATAAAGATTCAACAAATAGATCAATAGCAGATAAAATTCTAGCGGAAAAAGCTTGGCAAAGAGTAAAATCAAGTGACGCAAATATTGCAGAAAAAGCAGCAGCTTGGGCAGTAACTACAGCCATGAAGACAAAAGCAAAGTTAGGTGGTGGAAGACGTCGCAGAGGAAAACCTGCAAAGAGAGGCGCTCCCAAAAGAGGTGGAAACATTAAAAAAGGACGTCGTAGAACTCATAAGGCAAGTGTAAAGAAGACTTCTGTTTGGCAAATGGTAAAAAACGGAGCAGGTTTATACCTAAGACCATACCGTGTGTACTAAATAAGAAGAATCAATTGATAATTCCAAATAAAGCCTTAACAAATCATCAGTTAAATGATTATGTAAATTGTTTGAAAATACCATTCTTTCGAGGAGTTTTTATGAAAGATGCATTACCAACTAAAATATGGAAAAATGAAACTGGAATAGTAAATTTGGATTCCACCTATGGTCCAGGCACTCATTGGGTATGCTATAAAAAACTCGGACAAACCATTTACTACTTTGACAGTTTTGGCAATCTACCACCGCCAAAAGAACTGCAACATTATTTTCGAAACTCCAAAAACATTTTTTACAATTACAAAAGAGAACAACCTAACAATACTGAAATATGTGGGCATTTATGTTTGGAGTTTCTAGCGAAGAGTGTCAGTCAGCTTTAAGATGTCATCGTATACAGTGTCACTGAGTGGAAATTCATCCACATTGAAAAGTACGCTGTTCCCAGCATTGCGTCTATCCAAGGAAAGATTATGGGAAGCGGCATTACTTGATTTGACTACCTACAATTCAATTCCTAATGTTACAGAAGGAAAAAACAATTTACTACATTATTATGAAACTAAGGATGCTGCAGGAAAATACTCAGAATTGAAAATAATTACATTTCCTACTGGAGCTTATGAAATTGATGATATAAACCAATTATTACAGAAACAACTCGGAGAAGACAATATCACCGTTAAAGGAAACAATAATACTTTAAAAGCAGAAATAACTTCAAAATATTATATTGATGTCAGCTTGGAACAGTCGATTGGCAGTTTACTTGGATTTACAGATACAAAAAAAAAAATCTTAACTCCTGGAACTACTCATTCAGGTGATTCAACTGTAACAATATTGAAAGTAAATAGTATTGATGTCACGTGCAACATTATACACGGATCGTATAGAGATGGAGTTAATCAACATATTTTACATACATTTTATCCAACAGTGGCTCCCGGTTTTAAAATTGTTGAGAAGCCACAAAACTTGATATACCTACCGTTAAACACCAGTTTCATTTCAGACATCGTACTGAACATATTGGATCAAGACGGTCATAGTGTTGACTTTAGAGGAGAAACAATTACTATACGGATACACATCAGAGCAGCAACATAAAAGTCAACATGGGATTATCATTTAAACCGCAACGGAAGAGTCGGGAGCTCAGTAGCTCCTCGACATTGGAAGAGTTAACATCGGAAAACATTCGTTTTCTACAGAAGATTGGATTGAAACTTAACAGCGATGGATATCCTGGATATATCTCAAGGACCAACGTTCGACGAAACACTATGGGAGAAGGAATATCACACGCACAACCCTTACACTTCATCAAAATTAAACAATAACGATGAAATAAGGATCCCCATTCAACAACAAGATATTTACACTTTACCGTGTGAAAGTTACTTGTACATTGAAGGACGGGTATTAAAATTGGATGGAAAAACTGCTTCAACAGTTCCTTTTATAAATAACCCGATGGCATATCTTTTTGATGAAATAAGATATGAAATATCAGGGGTGACGGTTGATTCAACAAAAAAGGTTGGTTTAACAACGACATTGAAAGGATTAACATCATTAACACCGCATGAGAAGAATTCAATAGTCACCGCCGGATGGGTTGCCCCCGATAAAGACACTATAACACCAGCTTCCAACGGTCACTTTGATTTTCATGTACCTTTACGATTGCTTTTGGGATTCGCTGAAGATTACAAACGGGTAATAATAAATGTCAAACAAGAATTAGTATTACTCAGATCTTCAACTAATAAGGACTTGATACTTGCAGACCCTGCAACTACGGAAGATAAACTGGAATGGCAACTACAGTTGGATAAAGTTGTTTGGAGAGTACCTCATGTAAGATTGGCTGATGAACATAGAATCCTATTATTGAGAAAGTTGAAATCTGACCGTGATATTGTGATGCCATTCCGAAGTTGGGAATTTCATGAATACCCTACACTACCTCAGACAGAACGACAAACATGGACCGTCAAGACATCAACTTACTTGGAACGAGCAAGGTACATAATACTCGGTTTTCAAACTAAGCGAAAAGATGTTATTACTGCAAATGCTGGTCAATTTGATCACTGTAAAATAAAGAATTGTAAAGTTTTCCTAAACTCTCAATTCTTTCCCTATGACAATTTGAATGTCATGTTCAGCAAAAAACGTTTTTCTATTTTATACGATATGTATGCAAGATTTCAATCGTCATATTATGGAAAGACTAATACACCACTATTATCACCTGACCAGTATTATTCCAAGGCTCCAATAATTGTAATCGATTGTTCAAAACAAAATGAATCGGTAAAATCATCAAGTGTAGATATAAAAATTGAAATGGAATTTGAAGAACCAGTAGCGGATGGAACTTCGGCATACTGTCTAATTCTACATGATAAAATAGTTACTTACACACCGCTGACCGGAATTGTGAAGAATGTACTTTAAGAAGAATTGTACAACAACTGCAAATTTTTGAGGTTAGAATTATCTGCTTTAATTTTTGAGGTTAGAATTTCATTTGTGAAAGACAAGTTCAAAACAAACAATTATGTAATTGTATAAATTTCAAGGATTTACGAAAAATATAAAAGCGAGAAAATAATTAGTAGAAACTTCATTCTATCTTCAACCGTCGTATGGGAAACATCATTCGCAAGATGAATTCTACTAACGGAGAAGAAAATACACCTCTAATGGATGATAATAGTTCAGATATAGAAAAACAAGTTGAACGAGAAATGGACGAGTTCCTAAAATTCAACAAACATAAGAAGAGAGAAGAAGAAAAAGCTGAAAAAGAAGTAAAAAGGAAGAAGGTTGAAGTTAACATTACAACCAATATTTTAACAGAAGTATTTCTTCGGATTATCTACCCAATTTCTTCATGCATGACAAAAAGTATATCAGTTGGAATTTTAAAATCAATGGATTATTCACCAATTGTTATTTTAAATCATGGAAACAAAATGGTTACTTTCAGTGAAATTACTTGGGAATCTCTCATGAAACATTTACATCTTTTGGAGTGCTATTTAAGTAACAACACATTTGGAAGAAGAACAAGATTAAGTTTATTGGAATCAAATATTGAAGTTGATATAGTAAAACATCGTGGAGGACAAATTGTTCGCTTCAGAGATTTAACTACACATAATGTTAAATTATATTTCACTAAAGAAGAATTTTATACTTTAAGTTGTACTACCGGTCCCGTCACCAGATATTTGAAACAACTAATATTTTCAAGTGCAATAATTAAAGACTATCTAATTGATACATTGGACAAAAAACCTTTTGTTCCAATTTTATACGGTCCCGTGGATACTTCAATCTTTAATAGAATACCTCAAGAAGTTGAAATGTGGAGACAATTAAACAACTATCACACCAATTTTAATATTGATGAAGTGGCACAAGAAGTGAAAGAAGAAGAACAATCCTGTCTGTTATAAACATCGGCTCATTCAATTTTTAAGTCAGTTGTTAGTAAGACTTCATCATGAATAAACGGGTTTCGTTTTCTAATGCGCAACATATAATGGAAGTTAAAAGAGGTATAATTGAATTTCAAGCTTTCCGAGGAAATGATGGTAATTTTATTATTAAAGAATTAGTAATCTTGGACATGAACACATCAGTAGTTTATCATTATTTGTTCAAACCTCCAGTACCATTTAATAGACTAACAACTAAAGCGAAAGTTACAAACAAATGGTTGAACAAACATTTTCACAACTTAAGATGGGATGAAGGTTTCATTAATTATAATATGATGCCGCACATTATGAATCATTATTGCAAAGAGTTTAAAATTATCTACACAAGGGGATTGGAAAAAGCAAATTGGATACAATCATTTACAAGCAACGAAGTGATTAATGCAATAATTGATAAAGATTTCCAATGCTACTTCAACGAACTTTGTATTTCATCAAAAAGTTTTAAACATCGAAGGTCGCAGTGCGCTTTAAAGAATGCCTACCGCTTGAATAATTTCCTTCAACAAACTGGTGGGGGTAGTGTCAGTGGTGGGGGTAGTGTCGATTATAAAAGTGAGAGCGCTACCATGACACAGCATGAGTATTACTCAAACCTCCGAAGAGACAACATCTCCGACGGACATTCTTATTAACAAGAAGATTAACAACAACATCAATATGGCATCACAGAACTTACTTCAAAGTTTAGTTGATCAGTTCAACGCTCATTCTAAATCATCAATTCTACCTACGAAGAAATGTTCTGAACTAAAAGAAGAAAAACACTACATCATTCATACTATTAAGAAAATGGAAACTTCAGTAGGTGATGCTATAAATTGCACTTTGAGCGAGGCACCTTATACAATTGGTGATGAAGCAAAATTTCAGATCTTCTTACCAAAGCGCTTCATACAACTACTTCAAAATGAAGATCTTCGTATAATTCAACCCGGCGCACTCTATTTGGTATCACATGGACCCAGTGGAAACAACTCTACTGAACTTACAATTCATGTAACACCTACTACTGATTAATTTGTACATAACATTGTAAATATTTCTTTGTATTTGTTTTTTCAATAAATATGATATAAAACAAAACAAAAAATAAAAATAAAAAAAGCAACATATTGTAATGTCTTTGTACATTACAATATGTTGCTTTTTTTTAAAAATTCCACAGGATGACCTTGACCCAATTTTGTATAATTATAAAAGGGGAAATGTACTTGCAAAATTCATCAGTCTACTGCTACCTTTCATACCGTACACATCTCGCTCTTAATCCCTGAATATAAAACTGCAACATGTCCCTAAAGGTTAAGTGTGCATCTTATGATACCAACACCATAACTACTTTTGAACAACTTGAAGATTTAACTAACGAAATGCGAGTTTTACTTACCGGTGGTTATCACTTAACTGTTGATGTTAGTGCTACTAATACAAGGATGTTCACTAAAACAAAATATTGCGATGATGAAATATTTATTTCTACACAACCTACAACTTCTTCATCGCCAACTGGTCAACATAACATCAAGTTCCAAAAGTATTACCAATGTTGAATAACTTTTGACAGACAAAGCTACAACTAAAGAATCACATGATCAATGTGAGTTAATAAAAAGGATGTGATACTTGTATAAATAATCATTCGCTTCTTAGCTCTCACCACGACAAGACCTATTTAAGAAAATGTTGTACAGAATGATGATTCAACTTGATGGAAAAATCTATGGAAAAGACTACAACACCATTGAACAAATGACCCAAGATTTAGATGTATTAACTAAAGAAGGATATCAAGCTAAATTAATTTTAAAATTTCCTGAAGTACATCCATTATCAACAGAAGAACTTGTTGCTATGGCTAAGGCGGAGAGAGAGAAAAAGTCTGAAGAAAACAAAGAGAAACAAACTTCCTAAATTTTAATAATCCTTACACTTGTCAAAATCATGATGGATATGATGGATGAAGTTCCCTTCATAACTAGAATGGAAGAGGATAAATTGAAATTGGAAATTAAACGATTGGAAATGGAACGAGAAAACCAACTCGAAATGTTACGTTTGTTCAAGCTTTTTAAATACATCATCTGGGGACTCTGCGTTTACCTTCTCATCGTCGTTGGTGTTTGCATTTACAACTCTGTAGTTCATCACAAAAGTTCAACTTGTTTAAACTCTGCTGTTGCACATTAATTGTATGTTCACAAATAAAATTCAAAAGTTACTTCAACCTATCCCACTATCACCAACTAGTTCAACTTTGAACTATTTCTGGTGGTAGTTGGATAGGCTTTTTTAAAACTTACTCTGGATGACCTTGACATACTTTCCAAGCCCCAGTTATAACTGTTAAATTTCAGTTTTGAATTAACTCTTAATTCATGCCCAATTCTACTTCAAATTCAGGGCATATGCTCTCGCCATCTGCACCCTGCAGCTGCCCTGGCAACTGACACCATCTGACCCCTGCAGCTGCCCTGGCAGCTGACGTCACTTCCGGTTTAGAAGTGGCTTTTTCCCACTACTATCATTGTATGTTCAATATTACTGGATCGTTATGTTATTCCCTGGAATTTCAACACAACTAATTGAAGGATAGTAACTGAATAGTATTTTTGTAATTAAAAGGGGTTTTTGGCAAGTTTTTGATCCACTTTGTTAAGATTTCCAATTATTTTGTTTTAATGGAATTTTTCATTGTTTTCGATGATCTAAGTAGTGTGGTTTGGTTACACCTAGACCGGAAGTAGCAGCTGCCCGGGAGCAGTTGCCCGGGCAGCTGGCGCCAGCTGCCATGCCATATAGCTTCCGGTGGGGGTTAGAGGGTATATATCAGATGCTGTCGCCATATGCCATGCCATATAGCTTCCGGCTGGGCAGATGGTGAAATAATCAGATGGCGAGAGCACAGGCCCTCGGTAATTGGCCCATAAATTAACTAGGTGCAGCTGGCGAGGGTAAGGTGACGGGGAAGGTTGGAGGGGTTAGAATTTAAGAATAAAATTTATCATAGGCGAGGGTAGGATTCGAACCCGGCCCGCTGGCATGTAAGGCCGGCGCTCTACCATTTAGCTACCGAGGTACTTGGTGAAAGGGAGTGTAAATGTGTCTGATAATATTGTGCCTGTGGTTCGCTTCTTGTCCACCAGAGAGCAGCACGTACTACGACTGTGGCAAGTTTCAAATTCCGCCACCAGAGTTCAGCATGTACTAGGGCTGCAGCTAGTTCACTATTTCTCCAACAGATAGCAGCACGTGTTATGGCTGCACCCAGTTTACCCCAAAATATCCCCACAAATTACCCAAATTACCCTGGAATTCCCCAAAATACCCTGCAATTTCCCAAATTTCCTCGCAGTCTTACCAACTTATGTCATTCACTATAAAACAAGAACATATGAAATGCTGGGGTATATACTATAAAAAGTGGATAAAACCCAAAACTGTTGGCAATACAGTATATAAAATCAACCAACTTACGTCATTCACTATAAAACAAGATCACCTGGATCGCCCGGAACAAGAACATATAAAATGCTGGGGGCTTTACTATAAAAAGTGAATAAAACCCAAAGATGGCTGCAGGCTGCAATACAGTATATAAAATCAACCAACTTATGTCATTCGCTAATCAACAGTTATACTATATGAAATGTACCTGTGGCTAGTTCTCAGCGTCAATGGCTATAACGTCAAATGTACATAATCAACGGTTATACTATATAAAATGAAAACTCTACTATATTATTTAATATACACCAATGACTATAATGTTAAATCTAGTTATACTATATGAAATGTGCCCAAGGCTATACTATATATTATGCATTGATGACTTTACGTTAAATATGCGCGATCAATGCTTATACTATATGAAATGCATTCGCCGCTATACTATACAAAACATCAATGAATATAATGTTAAATAAACATGATCAACGCTTATACTATATGAAATGTACCTGTGACTAGTTCTCTGCATCAATGGCTATAATGTAAAATGTATATAATCAAAGGTTACACTGTATAAAATGAAAATGCTACTTTACTATATAATATACATCAATGACTATAATGTTAAATATTTCTAATCTAGTTATACTATATGAAATGTGTCCAAGGCTGTACTATAAAAAGTGAATAAAACCCAAAAATGTTGGCTATACAGTACACAAAATCAATGGCTAGAAGCTGTTAAGCAACCAACAACGTTATCATACTATATACGACGCATACAGTACTATATAAAGTGAATAACATGCAAACTTCAGCTTAAAAAACATAAAAATGGCTAATATCTCGAAAACGGTGCGTCCTAGAGGTCCGGGGACCCAAAAAAACTACCTACTACGTAATAGAGGTACCCCCCCCAGGGGGTGGATACCCATAATTAAAAAATTAACCAAAATGTTGCTGATTGCATCTAAAAAATGAAGGGACAATGAAGGGGCAAAACTTTGATATTCCATATCTTAGGAACGGCTCTATGTATTAACTTCATAGTTGGTATGTGTGTACACTTACTTGCTGTCTACAAATGCATGGCAAAAGGTATCCAAAAAATGAAGGCGCAAAAAAGTTTTTATTTTATATCTTTTGAATGGCAATATGTATTTATTTCAAACTTGGTATGTGTATACATGTAATGTTAACATGTAATAAAATGCTAAAAATAACTTTCCAGATCTAAGGTCAAACAGTCAAAAATAAAAAAATCCTAAAATAACCATTATTATTGTCCTTCGCTAGCGTAGAGCTTTACCTTTGAGTCACTAGGCATTTGAAATTATTAGTATGTGTGTACACTTATTTGGTGTCTACAAATGCATGGCACGAGGTATCCAAAAAATGAAGGCGCAAAACAGTTTTATTTTATATGTTTTAAATGGCATTATGGATTAACTTCTTACTTGGTATGTAGGTTGGTATAAGTAAACATTAATTGTTTACCATTGCGTGGTGGGGTGCATCCAAAAAAAATGAAGGGGCAAAACTCAAATATTGTATAACTCAGGATTGGCTGGACCAATTAACTTCTTACTTGGTATTTAGGTTGGTATGAGTAAACATTAAATGTTTACCATTGCGTGGCGAAGTGCATCCAAAAAATGAAGGGGCAAAACTTAAATATTGTATATCTCAGGATTGGGTGGACCGATTAACTTCTTACTTGGTATGTAGGTTGGTATAAGTAAACATTAAATGTTAACCATTGCGTGGCGGGGTGCATTCAAAAAATGAAGGGGCAAAACTTAAATACTGTATATCTTAGGATTGGCTGGACCAATTAACTTCTTACTTGGTATGTAGGTTGGTATGAGTAAACATTAAATGTTTACCATTGCGTGGCGAAGTGCATCCAAAAAATGAAGGGGCAAAACTTAAATATTGTATATCTCAGGATTGGCTGGACCGATTAACTTCTTACTTGGTATGTAGGTTGGTATGAGTAAACATTTAATGTTTACCATTGCGTGGCGGGGTGCATCCAAAAAATGAAGGGGCAAAACCTAAATATTGTATATCTCAGGAGTGGCTGGACCGATTAACTTCTTACTTCGTATATAGGTAGGTATGGGTAAACATTAAATGTTTACCATTGCGTGGTGGGGTGCATTCAAAAAATGAAGGGGCAAAACTTAAATATTGTATATCTCAGGATTGGGTGGACCGATTAACTTCTTAATTGGTATGTAGGTTGGTATAAGTAAACATTAAATGTTTACCATTGCGTGGCGAAGTGCATCCAAAAAATGAAGGGGCAAAACTTAAATATTGTATATCTCAGGATTGGGTGGACCGATTAACTTCTTACTTGGTATGTAGGTTGGTATAAGTAAACATTAAATGTTAACCATTGCGTGGCGGGGTGCATTCAAAAAATGAAGGGGCAAAACTTAAATACTGTATATATCAGGATTGGCTGGACCAATTAACTTCTTACTTGGTATTTAGGTTGGTATGAGTAAACATTAAATGTTTACCATTGCGTGGCGAAGTGCATCCAAAAAATGAAGGGGCAAAACTTAAATATTGTATATCTCAGGATTGGGTGGACCGATTAACTTCTTACTTGGTATGTAGGTTGGTATAAGTAAACATTAAATGTTAACCATTGCGTGGCGGGGTGCATTCAAAAAATGAAGGGGCAAAACTTAAATACTGTATATCTTAGGATTGGCTGGACCAATTAACTTCTTACTTGGTATGTAGGTTGGTATGAGTAAACATTAAATGTTTACCATTGCGTGGCGAAGTGCATCCAAAAAATGAAGGGGCAAAACTTAAATATTGTATATCTCAGGATTGGCTGGACCGATTAACTTCTTACTTGGTATGTAGGTTGGTATGAGTAAACATTTAATGTTTACCATTGCGTGGCGGGGTGCATCCAAAAAATGAAGGGGCAAAACCTAAATATTGTATATCTCAGGAGTGGCTGGACCGATTAACTTCTTACTTCGTATATAGGTAGGTATGGGTAAACATTAAATGTTTACCATTGCGTGGCGGGGTGCATTCAAAAAATGAAGGGGCAAAACTTAAATATTGTATATCTCAGGATTGGGTGGACCGATTAACTTCTTACTTGGTATGTAGGTTGGTATAAGTAAACATTAAATGTTTACCATTGCGTGGCGAAGTGCATCCAAAAAATGAAGGGGCAAAACTTAAATATTGTATATCTCAGGATTGGGTGGACCGATTAACTTCTTACTTGGTATGTAGGTTGGTATAAGTAAACATTAAATGTTAACCATTGCGTGGCGGGGTGCATTCAAAAAATGAAGGGGCAAAACTTAAATACTGTATATATCAGGATTGGCTGGACCAATTAACTTCTTACTTGGTATTTAGGTTGGTATGAGTAAACATTAAATGTTTACCATTGCGTGGCGAAGTGCATCCAAAAAATGAAGGGGCAAAACTTAAATATTGTATATCTCAGTATTGGCTGGACCGATGAACTTCTTACTTGGTATGTAGGTTGGTATGAGTAAACATTTAATGTTTACCATTGCGTGGCGGGGTGCATCCAAAAAATGAAGGGGCAAAAGCTAAATATTGTATATCTCAGGAGTGGCTGGACCGATTAACTTCTTACTTCGTATATAGGTAGGTATGGGTAAACATTAAATGTTTACCATTGCGTGGCGGGGTGCATCCAAAAAATGAAGGGGCAAAACTTAAATATTGTATATCTTAGGAGTGGCTGGTCCGATTAAATTCTTACTTTGTATGTAGGTTAGTATGAGTAAACATTAAATGTTTATAATTGCGTGGCGGGGTGCATCCAAAAAATGAAGGGGCAAAACTTAAATACTGTATATATCAGGATTGGCTGGACCGATAAACTTCTTACTTGGAATGTAGGTTGGTATGAGTAAACATTAATTTTTGACATTGCATGGCGCGGTGCATCCAAAAAATGAAGGGGCAAAACTGAAATATTGTATATCTCAGGAGTGGCTGGACCGATTAACTTCTTACTTGGTATATAGGTTGCTATGAGTAAACATTAATTGTTTACCATTGCGTGGCAGGGTGCATCCAAAAAATGAAGGGGCAAAACCGAAATATTGTATATCTCCGGAGTGGCAAGACCGATTAACTTCTTACTTGGTATGTAGGTTGGTATGAATAAATATTAAATGTTTATAATTGTGTGGCGGGTCGCATCCAAAAAATGAAGGGGCAAAACTTAAATATTGTATATCTCAGGAGTGGCTGTTCCGATTAAATTCTTACTTGGTATGTAGGTGTATATGAGTAAACATTAATTGTTTACCATTGCGTGGCAGGGTGCATCCAAAAAATGAAGGGGTAAAACTGTAATATTTTATATCTCAGGGTTGGCTGGACCGATAAATTTGTTAATTGATATGTAGGTGTGTATAAATAAACATTAATGGTTTAGAATTGCATGGCGGGGTGCATCCAAAAAATGAAGGGGCAAAATTTAAATATTGTATATTTCAGGAGTAGCTGGACCGATTAACTTCTTACTTGGTAAGTTGGTGTATATGAGTAAACATTAAATGTTTACCATTGCGTGGCGGAATGCATCCAAAAAATGAAGGGGCAAAACCGAAATATTGTATATCTCAGGAGTGGCTGGACCGATTAACTTCTTACTTGGTATGTAGGTTGGTATGAGTAAACATTAAATGTTTATAATTGGGTGACAGGGTGCATCCAAAAAATGAAGGAGCAAAACCGAAATATTGTATATCTCCGGAGTGGCAAGACCGATTAACTTCTTACTTGGAATGTAGATTGGTATGAGTAAACATTAATTTTTGACATTGCATGAAGGGGTGCATCCAAAAATGTAGGGGCAAAACTGAAATATTGTATATCTCAGGAGTGGCTGGACCGATTAACTTCTTACTTGGTATATAGGTTGCTATGAGTAAACATTAATTGTTTACCATTGCGTGGCAGGATGCATCCAAAAAATGAAGGAGCAAAACCGAAATATTGTATATCTCCGGAGTGGCAAGACCGATTAACTTCTTACATGTCATGTAGGTTAGTATGAATAAATATTAAATGTTTATAATTGCTTGGTGGGTCGCATCCAAAAAATGAAGGGGCAAAACTTAAATATTGTATATCTCAGGAGTGGATGGTCCGATTAAATTCTTACTTAGTATGTAGGTGTATATGAGTAAACATTAATTGTTTACCATTGCGTGGCAGGGTGCATCCAAAAAATGAAGGGGTAATACTGTAATATTTTATATCTCAGGATTGGCTGGACCGATAAACTTGTTAGTTTGTATGTAGGTGTGTATAAATAAACATTAATGGTTTACAATTGCATGGCGGGGTGCATCCAAAAAATGAAGGGCCAAATTTAAATATTGTATATCTCAGGAGTAGCTGGACCGATTAACTTCTTACTTGGTATGTAGGTTGGTATGAGTAAACATTAAATGTTTACCATTGTGTGGCGGGGTGCATCCAAAAAATGAAGGGGCAAAACTTAAATATTGTATATCTCAGGATTGGCTATACCAATAAACTTCTTACTTGGCATGTAGGTGTATATGAGTAAACATTAAATGTTTACCATTGCGCAGCGGGATGCATCCAAAAAATGAAGGGGCAAAACCGAAATATTGTATATCTCAGGAGTGACTGGACCGATTAACTTCTTACTTGTTATGTAGGTTGGTATGAGTAAACATTAAATGTTTAAAATTGCGTGGCGGGGCGCATCCAAAAAATGAAGGGGCAAAACTTAAATACTGTATATCTCAGGATTGGCTGGACCGATAAACTTCTTACTTGGAATGTAGGTTGGTACGAGTAAACATTAATTTTTGACATTGCATGGCGGGGTGCATCCAAAAAATGAAGGGGCAAAACTGAAATATTGTATATCTTAGGAGTGGCTGGACCGATTAACTTCTTACTTGGTATATAGGTTGCTATGAGTAAACATTAATTGTTTACCATTGCGTGGCAGGGTGCATCCAAAAAATGAAGGGGCAAAACCGAAATATTGTATATCTCCGGAGTGGCAAGACCGATTAACTTCTTACTTGGTATGTATGTTGGTATGAATAAATATTAAATGTTTATAATTGTGTGGCGGGTTGCATCCAAAAAATGAAGGGGCAAAACTTAAATATTGTATACCTCAGGAGTGGCTGGTCCGATTAAATTCTTACTTGGTATGTAGGTGTATATGAGTAAACATTAATTGTTTACCATTGCGTGGCAGGGTGCATCCAAAAAATGAAGGGGTTAAACTGTAATATTTTATATCTCAGGATTTTCTGGACCGATAAACTTGTTAGTTGGTATGTAGGTGTGTATAAATAAACATTAATTGGTTACAATTGCATGGCGGGGTGCATCCAAAAATGAAGGGGCAAAATTTAAATATTGTATATCTCAGGAGTAGCTGGACCGATTAACTTCTTACTTGGTATGTATGTTGGTATGAGTAAACATTAAATGTTTAAAATTGCGTGGCAGGGTGCATCCAAAAAATGAAGGGGCAAAACTTAAATACTGTATATCTCAGGATTGGCTGGACCGATAAACTTCTTACTTGGAATGTAGGTTGGTACGAGTAAACATTAATTTTTGACATTGCATGGCGGGGTGCATCCAAAAAATGAAGGGGCAAAACTGAAATATTGTATATCTTAGGAGTGGCTGGACCGATTAACTTCTTACTTGGTATATAGGTTGCTATGAGTAAACATTAATTGTTTACCATTGCGTGGCAGGGTGCATCCAAAAAATGAAGGGGCAAAACCGAAATATTGTATATCTCCGGAGTGGCAAGACCGATTAACTTCTTACTTGGTATGTATGTTGGTATGAGTAAACATTAAATGTTTAAAATTGCGTGGCAGGGTGCATCCAAAAAATGAAGGGGCAAAACTTAAATATTGTATATCTCAGGATTGGCTGGACCAATAAACTTCTTACTTGGCATGTAGGTGTATATGAGTAAACATTAAATGTTTACCATTGCGTGGCGGGATGCATCCAAAAAATGAAGGGGCAAAACTTAAATACTGTATATCTCAGGATTGGCTGGACCGATAAACTTCTTACTTGGAATGTAGGTTGGTACGAGTAAACATTAATTTTTGACATTGCATGGTGGGGTGCATCCAAAAAATGAAGGGGCAAAACTGAAATATTGTATATCTTAGGAGTGGCTGGACCGATTAACTTCTTACTTGGTATGTATGTTGGTATGAATAAATATTAAATGTTTATAATTGTGTGGCGGGTTGCATCCAAAAAATGAAGGGGCAAAACTTAAATATTGTATACCTCAGGAGTGGCTGGTCCGATTAAATTCTTACTTTTTATGTAGGTGTATATGAGTAAACATTAATTGTTTACCATTGCGTGGCAGGTTGCATCCAAAAAATGAAGGGGTTAAACTGTAATATTTTATATCTCAGGATTGGCTGGACCGATAAACTTGTTAGTTGGTATGTAGGTGTGTATAAATAAACATTAATTGGTTACAATTGCATGGCGGGGTGCATCCAAAAAATGAAGGGGCAAAATTTAAATATTGTATATCTCAGGAGTAGCTGGACCGATTAACTTCTTACTTGGTATGTAGGCTGGTATGAGTAAACATTAATTGTTTACCATTGCGTGGCATGGTGCATCCAAAAAAATTAAGGGGCAAAACTTAAATATCGTACATCTCAGAAGTGGTTGATCCAATTATCGTCAGACATGGTATGTGTGTACATGTAGCCATAATTAAAGGTAGCACCGTTTTGGTGCTACCTTCGATTTACTATTTTTATAGAATGGTGTATGGAAAAATTCTTTAGGTTTTCAAGGAACACTATTAATTATTGGTTTAAGGACAGACTACTATAGATGTGTGTATATATGTAAATTCTTAGCAAAACCTTAGTTTTAACGATTAAGGTAATTTGGAGACTTCTAACTGGATTAAACCCATAGTTAAAGGTAGCATCGTTTTTGTGGTTCCTTTGATGTATTATTTTTTATTGAATTTTATATGATAAACTTTCTTTAGATTTTTAAGCAACACTTTTAAGTTTTTGTTTAATGTGAAACTACTAGATATGTTTATGTATGTATAAATTCTTAACAAAACTTTAGTTTCACCATTAAAGTTGATTTGGAAAATTTCTAATTGAGCTTAACCCATTTATTAAATGTTGCTACTTAAAGGTAACACTGTTTTAGTGCTATCTTTGATGTAGTATTTTTATATGCAAAATTTTGCTTCAGGTTTTTTAAAACAACACGTTTAAGTATTGCTTTAAAGTCAAACGATCAAATATGTTTTTTATCTACGTGAATTTCTAAGAAATCGTTAGTTTTAACCTTAAACGTGTGGAAACTTCTAATTGGGTTCAACCCATTTAAATGTTGCTACTTAAGATATCACCATTTGGTGCTACTTTTTATGTACTAAATTCATTTGTAAAATTTTGCAATAGGTTTTTAAACAACAATTTTTAGTTTTAACCTTAAACTTTATTTTGAAACTTTTAATTGAGCTTAACCCATTTAAATGTTACTACTTAAAGATAGCACCATTTTGGTGCTACCTTTGATGTTCTATTTCTATATGTAAAATTTTGCTATAGGTTTTCAAACAACACTTTTAAGTAATGTTTTAAGGCCAAACCAATAAATATATTTTTTTATCTATGTGAATTCTTAACAAAACTTTTGTTACTAATTGAATGGTGATATAGGAATTTCTATTTTTAGCCAGATATTGGACCACCGTTTTGTTGCTACCTTTAATGTACTATTTTAATAGTGTCTTTTATGTGTAAATTTTAACCTAATTAGTTCTGTATTTAATTTTATTATTGTTTTGAACATTTGTCTTTTAGTCAAGCAAACGTCGTTTTGATGTTTAAAAAAATCATTTGTAGCACATATATGTAAAACTAATATTTTTAAATTCAATCCATTAAATGAATATAAATGTGACATTAATGTAAGATGTGTTAATAATCACTTTAGATACATGATTCAGAAAATTGTTTAAAATTCTAATTTATCATATTACTGTGTATGTGCAGCACTTTCCCTTATTTTTGCACGCGCAGTTGCACTTCAGCATTTATAAAAGTGGTTTGTTGAGCGTGCCCCTTATTATTGATGAATCTTCACAAGAAATGTTAAAATAAAACATAGAATTGTGTACGCGCAGGTTTTCCACCACTCTTCATCGGGTATATAAGCAGCTCGGTTAACCACGTACTTCATTGTTTGGTGAACTTTTGCCGAGTGAACAGCTTATTCACAATTTCGGTTTTTCCGGATATTTAAATCTGTATGCTATTTTGTAATATTCAATTAATATTGAAAGTAAATAGAAAAATAAACGACTTCACTATGTCTGCACTGCAGTGTTACATGTTTGATAATAAGCCCGTAGCTGTATTATTTGATCGTGAAAACAATCCATGGTTTAAGGCTAATGATATATCAGAGATTCTAGAATACAAAAGACCGCGAAAAGCAATAAATGATCTAGTTAAGGAAAAATATAAAAAGTTGCGTAAGGATATAAATGAAACTAGTTCGGTTTTACCATATAATTTTCAAGAAAGAACCGTATTCATAAATGAACCAGGTTTATATTCCTTAATTATATCGTCTAAGATGAAAATAGCTAAACGCTTTCAAGATTGGGTGTTTGAAGAAATCCTACCATCAATTCGCAAGTATGGAGAGTATAAAATTAAAAGAGAAAACCTTAAGTTGACTCACTCCTTACATAAAGTGTTGGCAAATAATCAAAAACTAATTGAAACGTTAGTTGATCAAATGCCTAAGGTTGCTGTTATGCCTGATGATATGGACTTAAAACATATCTTTTGTGTACTGGAAAAAAACACATACTACGAAAAGTATGGAGTAATTGAGTACAAGTGTATTCGTACAGAAAGAAGACGATTTAAAAGAGCATTGAAGAAAGCTAAGAAAGATGGTTTTGTACCAAGTTTTACAAGATATTCTGTACCAAACAGTATAAATATACTGAATAAAGCTAAGGAGGTTATGCATGATTATGGTATGCATTATGAATCTTCTTTAAATAACATATTGACACCCCATAATTTTGTAAATATTGTTAAAATTGTTCTTAATGAATAAACTGTATGAATGTATGTGTGAATGTGAGACTTATCAGATTGAGAAGTTAAGGTATTTACTTTGGCTACTCCTTTGAAAAGTCTGGTTTGAGTGAAGGTCACTGGCGCGGTTGACTAAAAGACCCGTAAACCATATGTATGTGTGTGCAAGTGTGGAAAACGACGTACACCCACCTCCTCGTGGTGTTTTCTGGGTAACGCTAAGAGGTGTACAACTAATATCTTGTAAACCATATGGATTTGTTATTTATTTATTTTTTAATGTATTCATAGCTCTTTATAGAAATAAATTTTATTTAAAAGAAATTTGTAACAGTTTAAATTAAACAAATTTAAAGCATTTTAAATACATACAATTTATAAATGTTGTAGCAAAACATTTCATGCTTTACTAATAATAATTATAGATGAAATCGATAGAATGTATATATAAATAATATATAAAAATATAAGTCTTGTAATTAATGAAGCTAGAAAAAAGAAATAAAGATAGCATCAAATAAGTGTTACTTTACAAAATAGTAAAACCAAAAATGCAATAAACTCTTAGATTATGCACAATTTGAAGGTAGCATCCAATCAGTGTAAATAGATATAAAGGGAAAAGGCTTTCAACTAAAAATACAATAAACACTGGTTTTAAGACCTATATTTAGGTAGCACCTAATTAGCTTCATATATGTCAAAGTGAAAAGGATTTTTATCTGTATACTACAATTAACCTGTTTATACTTTATAGTTATAAGTTAATATAGAAAATGTCAAACCTATTTGTTTTTGTTTACAAATAATGAAGAAAAATCCTATAAACACTTGTGTTTAAGATACAAATGCTGGTGTCACCGAATCAATGCTATCTTTAAATAGAGTAAAAGCCTTATATATGCAAAAAATGGAAAAAATATTTGCCTAAATATTATATTTAATTTTTTTTTTTTTTTTTTAATTCAAACTAAGGTGTTAAAAAACCGAATTTGAACCATAAAAAATAAAATAATGAAGTTAAAACATACAATATATACTGGGTTTTAAGACCTTTATTTATATAGTATTAAATCAGAGCTACCATTAAGTTAATAAAATCGCTACTTACATTTAACTATAAAATTGGTTTTATTTATTCAAACTTTAATTTTATCGATTTTTACTCTACAGATAATGCTAAAACCACTAAATCTGAAACTTGTCCATATATAATCCCTTGACACTTTATAGATACAACTCATCCATCATATGCTCATTCATTTTGATTTTGATATAAGATAGTAAAAACTCAAAACTTACTACTTATTTTCAAGATAAAATAAAGGTATCAACGAAAAAATCGGTGCTACCTTGAAATAGTTATAAGAATTGAAATATATTATGGTTTTATTTAATTAAAATATTTTTTTTTACACATATCCGTACAAAACTAATTCTGAACATTAATGCTTAGAACCCTAACATATTGTCTTTACTTCGTAGATATAGCTGTTTCTCAATTTGATCGTATTTTTCATTTTTACAGTAAAAACTTGACTGATAAAGGGAGTTAATTGAGTTTTGTTGAAGCTGCTTATAGTTGTAAGCGAAACCTGTATTTTCAAACAAGATATTTTACAGCGAAACGGGGTTTTAGGTTGAAAGAGGCTGCTTTTGGTTTATTTTACTCTGATCCACAGAAAACACAAGCTAAAAATATAAAAAAATAGAAAAAAGGAAAAGAAATCAAAAGAAAAAATTAAAAAAACAAAGACAAAATAGAAAAACAATAGAAAAAAAAATTTGAAAAATGAAAAGAAAAATTGAAAAAAAAATCTGGAAAAGTAAATTTTGCGGTGAATCTGCTTATAATTGTAAGCGAAACCTGTATTTTCAAACAAGATATTTTACAGCGAAACGGGTTTTAGGTTGACAGAGGTTGCTTTTGGTTTATTTACTCTGATCCACAGAAAACACAAGCTAGAAAAAAGTAAAAGAAAACAAAAGAAAAAATTAAAAAACAAAGAAACAATAGAAAAAACAATAGAAAAAAAAGAAAAAATTGAAAAAAAAAACAAAAAAAAAATAAAAAAATTCTGCAAAAGTAAATTTTGAAAAAAATTGAAAAAAAAAAATAAAAATAGAAAAAATTCTGGAAAAGTAAATTTTGCGCGCAAAATTTACTTTTCCAGAATTTTTTCTATTTTTCTTTTGTTTTTTCAATTTTTTTCAAAATTTACTTTTGCAGAATTTTTTTATTTTTTTTTTTTGTTTTTTTTTTTCAATTTTTTCTTTTTTTTCTATTGTTTTTTCTATTGTTTCTTTGTTTTTTAATTTTTTCTTTTGTTTTCTTTTACTTTTTTCTAGCTTGTGTTTTCTGTGGATCAGAGTAAATAAACCAAAAGCAACCTCTGTCAACCTAAAACCCGTTTCGCTGTAAAATATCTTGTTTGAAAATACAGGTTTCGCTTACAATTATAAGCAGATTCACCGCAAAATTTACTTTTCCAGATTTTTTTTTCTATTTTTCTTTTCATTTTTCAAATTTTTTTTCTATTGTTTTTCTATTTTGTCTTTGTTTTTTTAATTTTTTCTTTTGATTTCTTTTCCTTTTTTCTATTTTTCTATATTTTTAGCTTGTGTTTTCTGTGGATCAGAGTAAAATAAACCAAAAGCAGCCTCTTTCAACCTAAAACCCCGTTTCGCTGTAAAATATCTTGTTTGAAAATACAGGTTTCGCTTACAACTATAAGCAGCTTCAACAAAACTCAATTAACTCCCTTTATCAGTCAAGTTTTTACTGTAAAAATGAAAAATACGATCAAATTGAGAAACAGCTATATCTACGAAGTAAAGACAATATGTCAGGGTTCTAAGCATTAATGTTCAGAATTAGTTTTGTACGGATATGTGTAAAAAAAAAAATATTTTAATTAAATAAAACCATAATATATTTCAATTCTTATAACTATTTCAAGGTAGCACCGATTTTTTCGTTGATACCTTTATTTTATCTTGAAAATAAGTAGTAAGTTTTGAGTTTTTACTATCTTATATCAAAATCAAAATGAATGAGCATATGATGGATGAGTTGTATCTATAAAGTGTCATGGGATTATATATGGACAAGTTTCAGATTTAGTGGTTTTAGCATTATCTGTAGAGTAAAAATCGATAAAATTAAAGTTTGAATAAATAAAACCAATTTTATAGTTAAATGTAAGTAGCGATTTTATTAACTTAATGGTAGCTCTGATTTAATACTATATAAATAAATTTCTTAAAACCCAGTATATATTGTATGTTTTAACTTCATTATTATATTTTTTATGGTTCAAATTCGGTTTTTTAACACCTTAGTTTGAAGTAAAAAAAAAATTAAATATAATATTTAGGCAAATATTTTTTCCATTTTTTGCATATATAAGGCTTTTACTCTATTTAAAGATAGCATTGATTCGGTGACACCAGCATTTGTATCTTAAACACAAGTGTTTATTGGATATTTCTTCATTATTTGTAAACAAAAACAAATAGGTTTGACATTTTCTATATTAACTTATAACTATAAAGTATAAACAGGTTAATTGTAGTATACAGATAAAAATAATTTTCACTTTGACATATATGAAGCTAATTAGGTGCTACCTAAATATAGGTCTTAAAACCAGTGTTTATTGTATTTTTAGTTGAAAGCCTTTTCCCTTTATATCTATTTACACTGATTGGATGCTACCTTCAAATTGTGCATAATCTAAGAGTTTATTGCATTTTTGGTTTTACTATTTTGTAAAGTAACACTTATTTGATGCTATCTTTATTTCTTTTTTCTAGCTTCATTAATTACAAGACTTATATTTTTATATATTATTTATATATACATTCTATCGATTTCATCTATAATTATTATTAGTAAAGCATGAAATGTTTTGCTACAACATTTATAAATTGTATGTATTTAAAATGCTTTAAATTTGTTTAATTTAAACTGTTACAAATTTCTTTTAAATAAAATTTATTTCTATAAAGAGCTATGAATACATTAAAAAATAAATAAATAACAAATCCATATTGTTTACAAGATATTAGTTGTACACCTCTTAGCGTTACCCAGAAAACACCACGAGGAGGTGGGTGTACGTCGTTTTCCACACTTGCACACACATACATATGGTTTACGGGTCTTTTAGTCAACCGCGCCAGTGACCTTCACTCAAACCAGACTTTTCAAAGGAGTAGCCAAAGTAAATACCTTAACTTCTCAATCTGATAAGTCTCACATTCACACATACATTCATACAGTTTATTCATTAAGAACAATTTTAACAATATTTACAAAATTATGGGGTGTCAATATGTTATTTAAAGAAGATTCATAATGCATACCATAATCATGCATAACCTCCTTAGCTTTATTCAGTATATTTATACTGTTTGGTACAGAATATCTTGTAAAACTTGGTACAAAACCATCTTTCTTAGCTTTCTTCAATGCTCTTTTAAATCGTCTTCTTTCTGTACGAATACACTTGTACTCAATTACTCCATACTTTTCGTAGTATGTGTTTTTTTCCAGTACACAAAAGATATGTTTTAAGTCCATATCATCAGGCATAACAGCAACCTTAGGCATTTGATCAACTAACGTTTCAATTAGTTTTTGATTATTTGCCAACACTTTATGTAAGGAGTGAGTCAACTTAATGTTTTCTCTTTTAATTTTATACTCTCCATACTTGCGAATTGATGGTAGGATTTCTTCAAACACCCAATCTTGAAAGCGTTTAGCTATTTTCATCTTAGACGATATAATTAAGGAATATAAACCTGGTTCATTTATGAATACGGTTCTTTCTTGAAAATTATATGGTAAAACCGAACTAGTTTCATTTATATCCTTACGCAACTTTTTATATTTTTCCTTAACTAGATCATTTATTGCTTTTCGCGGTCTTTTGTATTCTAGAATCTCTGATATATCATTAGCCTTAAACCATGGATTGTTTTCACGATCAAATAATACAGCTACGGGCTTATTATCAAACATGTAACACTGCAGTTCAGACATAGTGAAGTCGTTTATTTTTCTATTTACTTTCAATATTAATTGAATATTACAAAATAGCATACAGATTTAAATATCCGGAAAAACCGAAATTGTGAATAAGCTGTTCACTCGGCAAAAGTTCACCAAACAATGAAGTACGTGGTTAACCGAGCTGCTTATATACCCGATGAAGAGTGGTGGAAAACCTGCGCGTACACAATTCTATGTTTTATTTTAAACATTTCTTGTGAAGATTCATCAATAATAAGGGGCACGCTCAACAAACCACTTTTATAAATGCTGAAGTGCAACTGCGCGTGCAAAAATAAGGGAAAGTGCTGCACATACACAGTAATATGATAAATTAGAATTTTTAACAATTTTCTGAATCATGTATCTAAACTGATTATTAACACATCTTACATTAATGTCACATTTATATTCATTTAATGGATTGAATTTAAAAATATTAGTTTTACATATATGTGCTACAAATGATTTTTTTAAACATCAAAACGACGTTTGCTTGACTAAAAGACAAATGTTCAAAACAATAATAAAATTAAATACAGAACTAATTAGGTTAAAATTTACACATAAAAGACACTATTAAAATAGTACATTAAAGGTAGCAACAAAACGGTGGTCCAATATCTGGCTAAAAATAGAAATTCCTATATCACCATTCAATTAGTAACAAAAGTTTTGTTAAGAATTCACATAGATAAAAAATATATTTATTGGTTTGGCCTTAAAACATTACTTAAAAGTGTTGTTTGAAAACCTATAGCAAAATTTTACATATAGAAATAGAACATCAAAGGTAGCACCAAAATGGTGCTATCTTTAAGTAGTAACATTTAAATGGGTTAAGCTCAATTAAAAGTTTCAAAATAAAGTTTAAGGTTAAAACTAAAAATTGTTGTTTAAAAACCTATTGCAAAATTTTACAAATGAATTTAGTACATAAAAAGTAGCACCAAAATGGTGATATCTTTAAGTAGCAACATTTAAATGGGTTGAACCCAATTAGAAGTTTCCAAATCACGTTTAAGGTTAAAACTAACGATTTCTTAGAAATTCACGTAGATAAAAAACATATTTGATCGTTTGACTTTAAAGCAATACTTAAACGTGTTGTTTTAAAAAACCTGAAGCAAAATTTTGCATATAAAAATACTACATCAAAGATAGCACTAAAACAGTGTTACCTTTAAGTAGCAACATTTAATAAATGGTTAAGCTCAATTAGAAGTTTTCCAAATCAACTTTAATGGTGAAACTAAAGTTTTGTTAAGAATTTATACATACATAAACATATCTAGTAGTTTCACATTAAACAAAAACTTAAAAGTGTTGCTTAAAAACCTACAGAAAGTTTATCATATAAAATTCAATAAAAAATAATACATCAAAGGAACCACAAAAACGATGCTACCTTTAACTATGGGTTTAATCCAGTTAGAAGTCTCCAAATTACCTTAATCGTTAAAACTAAGGTTTTGCTAAGAATTTACATATATACACACATCTATAGTAGTCTGTCCTTAAACCAATAATTAATAGTGTTCCTTGAAAACCTAAAGAATTTTTCCATACACCATTCTATAAAAATAGTAAATCGAAGGTAGCACCAAAACGGTGCTACCTTTAATTATGGCTACATGTACACACATACCATGTCTGACGATAATTGGATCAACCACTTCTGAGATGTACGATATTTAAGTTTTGCCCCTTAATTTTTTTGGATGCACCATGCCACGCAATGGTAAACAATTAATGTTTACTCATACCAGCCTACATACCAAGTAAGAAGTTAATCGGTCCAGCTACTCCTGAGATATACAATATTTAAATTTTGCCCCTTCATTTTTTGGATGCACCCCGCCATGCAATTGTAACCAATTAATGTTTATTTATACACACCTACATACCAACTAACAAGTTTATCGGTCCAGCCAATCCTGAGATATAAAATATTACAGTTTAACCCCTTCATTTTTTGGATGCAACCTGCCACGCAATGGTAAACAATTAATGTTTACTCATATACACCTACATACCAAGTAAGAATTTAATCGGACCAGCCACTCCTGAGGTATACAATATTAAAGTTTTGCCCCTTCATTTTTTGGATGCAACCCGCCACACAATTATAAACATTTAATATTTATTCATACCAACATACATACCAAGTAAGAAGTTAATCGGTCCAGCCACTCCTAAGATATACAATATTTCAGTTTTGCCCCTTCATTTTTTGGATGCACCCCACCATGCAATGTCAAAAATTAATGTTTACTCGTACCAACCTACATTCCAAGTAAGAAGTTTATCGGTCCAGCCAATCCTGAGATATACAGTATTTAAGTTTTGCCCCTTCATTTTTTGGATGCATCCCGCCACGCAATGGTAAACATTTAATGTTTACTCATATACACCTACATGCCAAGTAAGAAGTTTATTGGTCCAGCCAATCCTGAGATATACAATATTTAAGTTTTGCCCCTTCATTTTTTGGATGCACCCTGCCACACAATGGTAAACATTTAATGTTTACTCATACCAACCTACATACCAAGTAAGAAGTTAATCGGTCCAGCTACTCCTGAGATATACAATATTTAAATTTGGCCCCTTCATTTTTTGATTGCAACCCGCCATGCAATTGTAAACCATTAATGTTTATTTATACACACCTACATACAAACTAACAAGTTTATCGGTCCAGCCAATCCTGAGATATAAAATATTACAGTATTACCCCTTCATTTTTTTGATGCACCCTGCCACGCAATGGTAAACAATTAATGTTTACTCATATACACCTACATACTAAGTAAGAATTTAATCGGACCATCCACTCCTGAGATATACAATATTTAAGTTTTGCTCTTCATTTTTTGGATGCGACCCACCAAGCAATTATAAACATTTAATATTTATTCATACTAACCTACATGACATGTAAGAAGTTAATCGGTCTTGCCACTCCGGAGATATACAATATTTCGGTTTTGCTCCTTCATTTTTTGGATGCATCCTGCCACGCAATGGTAAACAATTAATGTTTACTCATAGCAACCTATATACCAAGTAAGAAGTTAATCGGTCCAGCCACTCCTGAGATATACAATATTTCAGTTTTGCCCCTTCATTTTTTGGATGCACCCCGCCATGCAATGTCAAAAATTATTGTTTACTCATACCAATCTACATTCCAAGTAAGAAGTTAATCGGTCTTGCCACTCCGGAGATATACAATATTTCGGTTTTGCTCCTTCATTTTTTGGATGCATCCCGCTGCGCAATGGTAAACATTTAATGTTTACTCATATACACCTACATGCCAAGTAAGAAGTTTATTGGTATAGCCAATCCTGAGATATACAATATTTAAGTTTTGCCCCTTCATTTTTTGGATGCACCCCGCCACACAATGGTAAACATTTAATGTTTACTCATATACACCAACATACCAAGTAAGAAGTTAATCGGACCATCCACTCCTGAGATATACAATATTTAAGTTTTGCTCTTCATTTTTTGGATGCGACCCACCAAGCAATTATAAACATTTAATATTTATTCATACTAACCTACATGACATGTAAGAAGTTAATCGGTCTTGCCACTCCGGAGATATACAATATTTCGGTTTTGCTCCTTCATTTTTTGGATGCATCCTGCCACGCAATGGTAAACAATTAATGTTTACTCATAGCAACCTATAAACATAGTAAGAAGTTAATCGGTCCAGCCACTCCTGAGATATACAATATTTCAGTTTTGCCCCTTCATTTTTTGGATGCACCCCGCCATGCAATGTCAAAAATTATTGTTTACTCATACCAATCTACATTCCAAGTAAGAAGTTAATCGGTCTTGCCACTCCGGAGATATACAATATTTCGGTTTTGCTCCTTCATTTTTTGGATGCACCCTGTCACGCAATTATAAACATTTAATGTTTACTCATACCAACCTACATACCAAGTTAGAAGTTAATCGGTCCAGCCACTCCTGAGATATACAATATTTCGGTTTTGCCCCTTCCTTTTTTGGATGCACCCCGCCATGCAATTCTAAACCATTAATGTTTATTTTTACACACCTACATATCAATTAACAAAATTATCAGTCCAGCCAATCCTGAGATATAAAATATTACAGTTTTACCCCTTCATTTTTTGGATGCACCCTGCCACGCAATGGTAAACAATTAATGTTTACTCATATACACCTACATACCAAGTAAGAATTTAATCGGAACAGCCACTCCTGAGATATACAATATTTAAGTTTTGCCCCTTCATTTTTTGGATGCGACCCGCCACACAATTATAAACATTTAATATTTATTCATACCAACCTACATACCAAGTAAGAAGTTAATCGGTCTTGCCACTCCGGAGATATACAATATTTAAATTTTGCCCCTTCATTTTTTGGATGCACCCCGCCATGCAATTGTAACCAATTAATGTTTATTTATACACACCTACATACCAACTAACAAGTTTATCGGTCCAGCCAATCCTGAGATATAAAATATTACAGTTTAACCCCTTCATTTTTTGGATGCAACCTGCCACGCAATGGTAAACAATTAATGTTTACTCATATACACCTACATACCAAGTAAGAATTTAATCGGACCAGCCACTCCTGAGGTATACAATATTTAAGTTTTGCCCCTTCATTTTTTGGATGCAACCCGCCACACAATTATAAACATTTAATATTTATTCATACCAACATACATACCAAGTAAGAAGTTAATCGGTCTTGCCACTCCGGAGATATACAATATTTCGGTTTTGCCCCTTCATTTTTTGGATGCACCCTGCCACGCAATGGTAAACAATTAATGTTTACTCATAGCAACCTATATACCAAGTAAGAAGTTAATCGGTCCAGCCACTCCTAAGATATACAATATTTCAGTTTTGCCCCTTCATTTTTTGGATGCACCCCGCCACACAATGGTAAACATTTAATGTTTACTCATATACACCAACATACCAAGTAAGAAGTTAATCGGACCATCCACTCCTGAGATATACAATATTTAAGTTTTGCTCTTCATTTTTTGGATGCGACCCACCAAGCAATTATAAACATTTAATATTTATTCATACTAACCTACATGACATGTAAGAAGTTAATCGGTCTTGCCACTCCGGAGATATACAATATTTCGGTTTTGCTCCTTCATTTTTTGGATGCATCCTGCCACGCAATGGTAAACAATTAATGTTTACTCATAGCAACCTATAAACATAGTAAGAAGTTAATCGGTCCAGCCACTCCTGAGATATACAATATTTCAGTTTTGCCCCTTCATTTTTTGGATGCACCCCGCCATGCAATGTCAAAAATTATTGTTTACTCATACCAATCTACATTCCAAGTAAGAAGTTAATCGGTCTTGCCACTCCGGAGATATACAATATTTCGGTTTTGCTCCTTCATTTTTTGGATGCACCCTGTCACGCAATTATAAACATTTAATGTTTACTCATACCAACCTACATACCAAGTAAGAAGTTAATCGGTCCAGCCACTCCTGAGATATACAATATTTCGGTTTTGCCCCTTCCTTTTTTGGATGCACCCCGCCATGCAATTCTAAACCATTAATGTTTATTTTTACACACCTACATATCAATTAACAAAATTATCAGTCCAGCCAATCCTGAGATATAAAATATTACAGTTTTACCCCTTCATTTTTTGGATGCACCCTGCCACGCAATGGTAAACAATTAATGTTTACTCATATACACCTACATACCAAGTAAGAATTTAATCGGAACAGCCACTCCTGAGATATACAATATTTAAGTTTTGCCCCTTCATTTTTTGGATGCGACCCGCCACACAATTATAAACATTTAATATTTATTCATACCAACCTACATACCAAGTAAGAAGTTAATCGGTCTTGCCACTCCGGAGATATACAATATTTAAATTTTGCCCCTTCATTTTTTGGATGCACCCCGCCATGCAATTGTAACCAATTAATGTTTATTTATACACACCTACATACCAACTAACAAGTTTATCGGTCCAGCCAATCCTGAGATATAAAATATTACAGTTTAACCCCTTCATTTTTTGGATGCAACCTGCCACGCAATGGTAAACAATTAATGTTTACTCATATACACCTACATACCAAGTAAGAATTTAATCGGACCAGCCACTCCTGAGGTATACAATATTTAAGTTTTGCCCCTTCATTTTTTGGATGCAACCCGCCACACAATTATAAACATTTAATATTTATTCATACCAACATACATACCAAGTAAGAAGTTAATCGGTCTTGCCACTCCGGAGATATACAATATTTCGGTTTTGCCCCTTCATTTTTTGGATGCACCCTGCCACGCAATGGTAAACAATTAATGTTTACTCATAGCAACCTATATACCAAGTAAGAAGTTAATCGGTCCAGCCACTCCTAAGATATACAATATTTCAGTTTTGCCCCTTCATTTTTTGGATGCACCCCGCCATGCAATGTCAAAAATTAATGTTTACTCTCACCAACCTACATTCCAAGTAAGAAGTTTATCGGTCCAGCCAATCCTGAGATATACAGTATTTAAGTTTTGCCCCTTCATTTTTTGGATGCACCCTTCCACGCAATTTTAAACATTTAATGTTTACTCATACCAACCTACATACCAAGTAAGAAGTTAATCGGTCCAGTCACTCCTGAGATATACAATATTTCGGTTTTGCCCCTTCATTTTTTGGATGCATCCCGCCACGCAATGGTAAACATTTAATGTTTACTCATATACACCTACATGCCAAGTAAGAAGTTTATTGGTCCAGCCAATCCTGAGATATACAATATTTAAGTTTTGCCCCTTCATTTTTTGGATGCACCCTGCCACACAATGGTAAACATTTAATGTTTACTCATACCAACCTACATACCAAGTAAGAAGTTAATCGGTCCAGCTACTCCTGAGATATACAATATTTAAATTTGGCCCCTTCATTTTTTGGATGCAACCCGCCATGCAATTGTAAACCATTAATGTTTATTTATACACACCTACATACAAACTAACAAGTTTATCGGTCCAGCCAATCCTGAGATATAAAATATTACAGTATTACCCCTTCATTTTTTGGATGCACCCTGCCACGCAATGGTAAACAATTAATGTTTACTCATATACACCTACATACTAAGTAAGAATTTAATCGGACCATCCACTCCTGAGATATACAATATTTAAGTTTTGCTCTTCATTTTTTGGATGCGACCCACCAAGCAATTATAAACATTTAATATTTATTTATACTAACCTACATGACATGTAAGAAGTTAATCGGTCTTGCCACTCCGGAGATATACAATATTTCGGTTTTGCTCCTTCATTTTTTGGATGCATCCTGCCACGCAATGGTAAACAATTAATGTTTACTCATAGCAACCTATATACCAAGTAAGAAGTTAATCGGTCCAGCCACTCCTGAGATATACAATATTTCAGTTTTGCCCCTTCATTTTTTGGATGCACCCCGCCATGCAATGTCAAAAATTATTTTTTACTCATACCAATCTACATTCCAAGTAAGAAGTTAATCGGTCTTGCCACTCCGGAGATATACAATATTTCGGTTTTGCTCCTTCATTTTTTGGATGCACCCTGTCACGCAATTATAAACATTTAATGTTTACTCATACCAACCTACATACCAAGTAAGAAGTTAATCGGTCCAGCCACTCCTGAGATATACAATATTTCGGTTTTGCCCCTTCATTTTTTGGATGCATCCCGCCACGCAATGGTAAACATTTAATGTTTACTCATATACACCAACATACCAAGTAAGAAGTTAATCGGACCATCCACTCCTGAGATATACAATATTTAAGTTTTGCTCTTCATTTTTTGGATGCGACCCACCAAGCAATTATAAACATTTAATATTTATTCATACTAACCTACATGACATGTAAGAAGTTAATCGGTCTTGCCACTCCGGAGATATACAATATTTCGGTTTTGCTCCTTCATTTTTTGGATGCATCCTGCCACGCAATGGTAAACAATTAATGTTTACTCATGGCAACCTATATACATAGTAAGAAGTTAATCGGTCCAGCCACTCCTGAGATATACAATATTTCAGTTTTGCCCCTTCATTTTTTGAATGCACCCCGCCATGCAATGTCAAAAATTATTGTTTACTCATACCAATCTACATTCCAAGTAAGAAGTTAATCGGTCTTGCCACTCCGGAGATATACAATATTTCGGTTTTGCTCCTTCATTTTTTGGATGCACCCTGTCACGCAATTATAAACATTTAATGTTTACTCATACCAACCTACATACCAAGTAAGAAGTTAATCGGTCCAGCCACTCCTGAGATATACAATATTTCGGTTTTGCCCCTTCCTTTTTTGGATGCACCCCGCCATGCAATTCTAAACCATTAATGTTTATTTATACACACCTACATATCAATTAACAAATTTATCAGTCCAGCCAATCCTGAGATATAAAATATTACAGTTTTACCCCTTCATTTTTTGGATGCACCCTGCCACGCAATGGTAAACAATTAATGTTTACTCATATACACCTACATACCAAGTAAGAATTTAATCGGAACAGCCACTCCTGAGATATACAATATTTAAGTTTTGCCCCTTCATTTTTTGGATGCGACCCGCCACACAATTATAAACATTTAATATTTATTCATACCAACCTACATACCAAGTAAGAAGTTAATCGGTCTTGCCACTCCGGAGATATACAATATTTCGGTTTTGCCCCTTCATTTTTTGGATGCACCCTGCCACGCAATGGTAAACAATTAATGTTTACTCATAGCAACCTATATACCAAGTAAGAAGTTAATCGGTCCAGCCACTCCTGAGATATACAATATTTCAGTTTTGCCCCTTCATTTTTTGGATGCACCCCGCCATGCAATGTCAAATATTAATGTTTACTCATACCAACCTACATTCCAAGTAAGAATGCGCCCCATTGTATCATCAATAAACTCTCCAAATTACTTAGTTTCGAAATTTCTTCATAAAAATTTGTCCAACCTTGAAAAATATCCGACATATTCTATAAAAGATCGATATGAATTTATAGATAAAATTAAAGACATCAAAATTGAAGATAACGAATACATGGTGTCCTTCGATGTTGCAGCCCTTTATCCAAATGTACCAATGGAACCTACAAAAAAGATCATCAAAGACTGGTTGCTTTCAATAAATTTATCAAATGAAGAAATCAAAGAATACATGATCCTCCTAAATTTATGTACTAATCAAACGACATTCAGTTTTAATAACAAATTTTATTCACAAGTAGATGGAACTGCAATGGGTAACCCTCTGTCATGTTTTATAGCAGACATATTTATGAGTCATTTTGAAATGTACGCACAAAATTCTTTTAGTTATTTTCCTCGTTTTTGGGTCAGATATGTGGATGACATTTTTGCAATTTTCGATAAAAATCAAAACATTCAAAATTTTGTAAGTCAGCTCAATTCCATCTACCCTAGTATTAAATTTACATGTGAAACAGAAAGTGATAACAGTTTACCTTTCCTAGACCTTTTAGTCATAAGAAACAATAATAATATAGAATTTGACATATATAGAAAATCGACGCACACTGAAAGGTACATCACTTCAGATTCATTCCACCCTCCTCAACAAAAAAGAGCAGTTTTTCATTCTATAATTAATCGGCTTATCAACACCCCATTAAGTCCAGAAAGATTTACATCAGAATTAAATCATATAAGAAATGTAGCAAAATTTAATGGTTATAACAGTAGTTTGGTAAATAACATGTTGAAAAAAGCAAGAAAACGCAAGGAAAAAACATCACGAACGACCCTTTTACCATTGAAAGAAGACAATCAGAAATGGATCAGCGCTACATATTCAGGAATTTCATCGAATATCAAGAAAACCTTCAAAATTTATACAAATCAAAATGTATCATTTAAAACCAGAAACAATTTAAAGAAGCTTTTACATTCCCCTAAAGACAAAATTGAATTTGAAAACAAATCTGGAATATACCAAATTAATTGTAATGACTGTGATAAATTATATATTGGCCAAACAAAACGAACACTAAAAACAAGATTTAAGGAACATCAATCCCATATAAAATTTAACCGACCAGAAAAATCTGCAGTTGCGGATCATTGCCTATCTACAGGACATTCAGTTTTAAACTCCAACCTAAAAATTCTGAAAGAAATAATAAAACCAAAATAACTTAATGCTTGGGAGACATACTATATTAATTTGACACAAGAGGATAATTTATTAAACAATGATAATGGACCAATTCTAAATTCTCAGTTGTTGAATTCAAATTTTCTGAAGAAATTTATATAGTATGTTGTGGACTTAAAATCAAAATTTTTGTTTACTCTTATCTTTATTCTTTATAATTTTACATATGATTGTAAATTTAATCATATTTCATAATATTTACTTTTTGATTTGTATTATTGAGTGAGATCTGATGATGACAACTTGTGTGTCGAAAGGCCTCATCCATTAAAATTATTAAAAATATTGGCTAATGAATAAAAAATTGTATTTTCCTTTATATATAATCCAATATTGAAGCTCTATTGTGCATATCCAAGTAAGAAGTTTATCGGTCCAGCCAATCCTGATATATACAGTATTTAAGTTTTGCCCCTTCATTTTTTGGATGCACCCCGCCACGCAATTATAAACATTTAATGTTTACTCATACTAACCTACATACAAAGTAAGAATTTAATCGGACCAGCCACTCCTAAGATATACAATATTTAAGTTTTGCCCCTTCATTTTTTGGATGCACCCCGCCACGCAATGGTAAACATTTAATGTTTACCCATACCTACCTATATACGAAGTAAGAAGTTAATCGGTCCAGCCACTCCTGAGATATACAATATTTAGGTTTTGCCCTTCATTTTTTGGATGCACCCCGCCACGCAATGGTAAACATTAAATGTTTACTCATATCAACCTACATACCAAGTAAGAAGTTAATCGGTCCAGCCAATCCTGAGATATACAATATTTAAGTTTTGCCCCTTCATTTTTTGGATGCACTTCGCCACGCAATGGTAAACATTTAATGTTTACTCATACCAACCTACATACCAAGTAAGAAGTTAATTGGTCCAGCCAATCCTGAGATATACAATATTGAAGTTTTGCCCCTTCATTTTTTGAATGCACCCCGCCACGCAATGGTTAACATTTAATGTTTACTTATACCAACCTACATACCAAGTAAGAAGTTAATCGGTCCACCCAATCCTGAGATATACAATATTTAAGTTTTGCCCCTTCATTTTTTGGATGCACTTCGCCACGCAATGGTAAACATTTAATGTTTACTTATACCAACCTACATACCAAGTAAGAAGTTAATCGGTCCACCCAATCCTGAGATATACAATATTTAAGTTTTGCCCCTTCATTTTTTGGATGCACCCCGCCACGCAATGGTAAACATTTAATGTTTACCCATACCTACCTATATACGAAGTAAGAAGTTAATCGGTCCAGCCACTCCTGAGATATACAATATTTAGGTTTTGCCCCTTCATTTTTTGGATGCACCCCGCCACGCAATGGTAAACATTTAATGTTTACTCATACCAACCTACATACCAAGTAAGAAGTTAATTGGTCCAGCCAATCCTGAGATATACAGTATTTAAGTTTTGCCCCTTCATTTTTTGGATGCACCCCGCCACGCAATGGTAAACATTAAATGTTTACTCATACCAACCTACATACCAAGTAAGAAGTTAATCGGTCCAGCCAATCCTGAGATATACAATATTTAAGTTTTGCCCCTTCATTTTTTGGATGCACTTCGCCACGCAATGGTAAACATTTAATGTTTACTCATACCAACCTACATACCAAGTAAGAAGTTAATTGGTCCAGTCAATCCTGAGATATACAGTATTTAAGTTTTGCCCCTTCATTTTTTTAATGCACCCCGCCACGCAATGTTTAACATTTAATGTTTACTTATACCAACCTACATACCAAGTAAGAAGTTAATCGGTCCACCCAATCCTGAGATATACAATATTTAAGTTTTGCCCCTTCATTTTTTGGATGCACTTCGCCACGCAATGGTAAACATTTAATGTTTACTCATACCAACCTAAATACCAAGTAAGAAGTTAATTGGTCCAGCCAATCCTGAGTTATACAATATTTGAGTTTTGCCCCTTCATTTTTTTTGGATGCACCCCACCACGCAATGGTAAACAATTAATGTTTACTTATACCAACCTACATACCAAGTAAGAAGTTAATCCATAATGCCATTTAAAACATATAAAATAAAACTGTTTTGCGCCTTCATTTTTTGGATACCTCGTGCCATGCATTTGTAGACACCAGATAAGTGTACACACATACTAATAATTTCAAATGCCTAGTGACTCAAAGGTAAAGCTCTACGCTAGCGAAGGACAATAATAATGTTAATTTTAGGATTTTTTTATTTTTGACTGTTTGACCTTAGATCTGGAAAGTTATTTTTAGCATTTTATTACATGTTAACATTACATGTATACACATACCAAGTTTGAAATAAATACATATTGCCATTCAAAAGATATAAAATAAAAGCTTTTTTGCGCCTTCATTTTTTGGATACCTTTTGCCATGCATTTGTAGACAGCAAGTAAGTGTACACACATACCAACTATGAAGTTAATACATAGAGCCGTTCCTAAGATATGGAATATCAAAGTTTTGCCCCTTCATTGTCCCTTCATTTTTTAGATGCAATCAGCAACATTTTGGTTAATTTTTTAATTATGGGTATCCACCCCCTGGGGGGGTACCTCTATTACGTAGTAGGTAGTTTTTTTGGGTCCCCGGACCTCTAGGACGCACCGTTTTCGAGATATTAGCCATTTTTATGTTTTTTAAGCTGAAGTTTGCATGTTATTCACTTTATATAGTACTGTATGCGTCGTATATAGTATGATAACGTTGTTGGTTGCTTAACAGCTTCTAGCCATTGATTTTGTGTACTGTATAGCCAACATTTTTGGGTTTTATTCACTTTTTATAGTACAGCCTTGGACACATTTCATATAGTATAACTAGATTAGAAATATTTAACATTATAGTCATTGATGTATATTATATAGTAAAGTAGCATTTTCATTTTATACAGTGTAACCTTTGATTATATACATTTTACATTATAGCCATTGATGCAGAGAACTAGTCACAGGTACATTTCATATAGTATAAGCGTTGATCATGTTTATTTAACATTATATTCATTGATGTTTTGTATAGTATAGCGGCGAATGCATTTCATATAGTATAAGCATTGATCGCGCATATTTAACGTAAAGTCATCAATGCATAATATATAGTATATAGCCTTGGGCACATTTCATATAGTATAACTAGATTTAACATTGTAGTCATTGGTGTATATTAAATAATATAGTAGAGTTTTCATTTTATATAGTATAACCGTTGATTATGTACATTTGACGTTATAGCCATTGACGCTGAGAACTAGCCACAGGTACATTTCATATAGTATAACTGTTGATTAGCGAATGACATAAGTTGGTTGATTTTATATACTGTATTGCAGCCTGCAGCCATCTTTGGGTTTTATTCACTTTTTATAGTATAGCCCCCAGCATTTTATATGTTCTTGTTCCGGGCGATCCAGGTGATCTTGTTTTATAGTGAATGACGTAAGTTGGTTGATTTTATATACTGTATTGCCAACAGTTTTGGGTTTTATCCACTTTTTATAGTATATACCCCAGCATTTCATATGTTCTTGTTTTATAGTGAATGACATAAGTTGGTAAGACTGCGAGGAAATTTGGGAAATTGCAGGGTATTTTGGGGAATTCCAGGGTAATTTGGGTAATTTGTGGGGATATTTTGGGGTAAACTGGGTGCAGCCATAACACGTGCTGCTATCTGTTGGAGAAATAGTGAACTAGCTGCAGCCCTAGTACATGCTGTACTCTGGTTCCGGAATTTGAAACTTGCCACAGTCGTAGTACGTGCTGCTCTCTGGTGGACAAGAAGCGAACCACAGGCACAATATTATCAGACACATTTACACTCCCTTTCACCAAGTACCTCGGTAGCTAAATGGTAGAGCGCCGGCCTTACATGCCAGCGGGCCGGGTTCGAATCCTACCCTCGCCTATGATAAATTTTATTCTTAAATTCTAACCCCTCCAACCTTCCCCGTCACCTTACCCTCGCCAGCTGCACCTGGTTAATTTATGGGCCAATTACCGAGGGCCTGTGCTCTCGCCATCTGATTATTTCACCATCTGCCCAGCCGGAAGCTATATGGCATGGCATATGGCGACAGCATCTGATATATACCCTCTAACCCCCACCGGAAGCTATATGGCATGGCAGCTGGCGCCAGCTGCCCGGGCAACTGCTCCCGGGCAGCTGCTACTTTCGGTCTAGGTGTAACCAAACCACACTACTTAGATCATCGAAAACAATGAAAAATTCCATTAAAACAAAATAATTGGAAATCTTAACAAAGTGGATCAAAAACTTGCCAAAAACCCCTTTTAATTACAAAAATACTATTCAGTTACTATCCTTCAATTAGTTGTGTTGAAATTCCAGGGAATAACATAACGATCCAGTAATATTGAACATACAATGATAAATACATAGTGTAATATTGGCATTCATTACAATTCTTTCATTTCAGTTTTTAATGGTGTAAAACTTTTAAATTTACCTAATTTCCTAAAAAATTACTGTCAAGGCAAATAAAAAAACTTCAAGCTTCTACAGTAGTTACTAACAAAAGTATGTTAAATAATGGTTAAAATCTTAAAATTACCATACACATCAAAGGACGTATGTTTTAGCCGTAGGACCAGGTCAGTAAATAACAAAGTAAAACAATCAGTTGCTTGATATAGCAATTCGTTCCGACTCACAGTCAAAAGAAGAATACGTGATATTGAAAATCATCATGATAATTTTTAAGTTTGATAATTTAATTTATATTGGTACTGTGCAATATATGTCTATGAGCAAAGTGAAGGTTCTGAGTAAAATATTATAGTAGTTGTAAAATTACGTCTACATGGGGTAAAATTCCCCCCAAAAATAAATAAACATTTAATTATGTTTAATTGTGTGGACTGGGGGGCAAAAATTCATAGAACCAAACTTGTAGTAACTTGAAAGATGTTCGCGAGGATTGCCTCAGATGTTATAATTTGGCCGCTAGAGTAGAAAAAAATAATGTCATATTTATTTTGGGTAAAAATGTTTTGTCGCCAAATTTTGAAATCAGATAGTTCCTTCATTTTAGTTTTTAATGGTGTAAAACTTTTAAATTTACCTAATTTCCTAAAAAATTACTGTCAAGGCAAATAAAAAACTTCAAGCTTCTAAATACAATAATACAGTAGTTACTAACAAATGTATGTTAAATAATGGTTAAAATCTTAAAATTACCATACACATCAAAGGACGTACGTTTTAGCCGTAGGACCAGGTCAGTAAATAACAATCAAAGTAAAACCATCAGTTGCTTGATATAGCAATTCGTTCCGACTCACAGTCAAAAAAAGAATACGTGATATCAAAAATCATCATGATAATTTTTAAGTTTGATAATTTAATTGATATTGGTACTGTGCAAGATATGTCTATGTGCAAAGTGAAGGTTCTGAGTCAAATATTATAGTAGTTGTAAAATTACGTCTACATGGGGTAAAATTCCCCGCAAAAATTTTGTACATTTGACGTTATAGCCATTGACGCTGAGAACTAGCCACAGGTACATTTTATATAGTATAACTGTTGATTAGCGAATGACATAAGTTGGTTGATTTTATATACTGTATTGCAGCCTGCAGCCATCTTTGGGTTTTATTCACTTTTTATAGTATAGCCCCCAGCATTTTATATGTTCTTGTTCCGGGCGATCCAGGTGATCTTGTTTTATAGTGAATGACGTAAGTTGGTTGATTTTATATACTGTATTGCCAACAGTTTTGGGTTTTATCCACTTTTTATAGTATATACCCCAGCATTTCATATGTTCTTGTTTTATAGTGAATGACATAAGTTGGTAAGACTGCGAGGAAATTTGGGAAATTGCAGGGTATTTTGGGGAATTCCAGGGTAATTTGGGTAATTTGTGGGGATATTTTGGGGTAAACTGGGTGCAGCCATAACACGTGCTGCTATCTGTTGGAGAAATAGTGAACTAGCTGCAGCCCTAGTACATGCTGAACTCTGGTGGCGGAATTTGAAACTTGCCACAGTCGTAGTACGTGCTGCTCTCTGGTGGACAAGAAGCGAACCACAGGCACAATATTATCAGACACATTTACACTCCCTTTCACCAAGTACCTCGGTAGCTAAATGGTAGAGCGCCGGCCTTACATGCCAGCGGGCCGGGTTCGAATCCTACCCTCGCCTATGATAAATTTTATTCTTAAATTCTAACCCCTCCAACCTTCCTCGTCACCTTACCCTCGCCAGCTGCACCTGGTTAATTTATGGGCCAATTACCGAGGGCCTGTGCTCTCGCCATCTGATTATTTCACCATCTGCCCAGCCGGAAGCTATATGGCATGGCATATGGCGACAGCATCTGATATATACCCTCTAACCCCCACCGGAAGCTATATGGCATGGCAGCTGGCGCCAGCTGCCCGGGCAACTGCTCCCGGGCAGCTGCTACTTCCGGTCTAGGGGTAACCAAACCACACTACTGATCTACTGCACATTTTTATGCAGTTTATCCATTAAAATTTTTCATATATTTATTCATACGTATTTTATAATTTTAAGTAAATACTTATACATTACCTACATAATCAATTTATTCACAACTCCATTAACCTTTATAGAATTCGGGGGGAATTAGGAAGGGGGTTTGGGGAAAGAGTCTCTGAAATCGAGCCGAAGGCGAATATATTTTCATTTCTTAGATTGAGTTAGTTGCATAAGTTCAAATTTAAATTATTTCTGCAGTCGTGGGAGTTAATTTATGTTGACCTCAAGATACCGGTGCTGATCTATAGGGGCGAAACGATTAATTAATTAAGACTCTGATAAAAGATTTGGGCTGCTGTTGAGGGAGAGTTTGTAACAATAATGTATCAATTGTTAACAGAATTCAAATTATTATATGTTCTAAATTTGAAATGATGATATGTTCATATTTCAATTAAATTAGAACTTAAAAATATGAAATTAAGATAGTAGATAAAAATAAATTTACATTGGTTACCTAATAAAATATTGGCGTTTTTTGAAATATATTGCCACTGGAGGGATTGATTCAAATCCATTGACAAGAGTTTTAAACTTAGCTCAATTATGTATGTAAGATTACAACGAAAAATAACGTCACGAATGACAAAAGTGAGCGACAACGGCAGATATTGGTAACATTCCAAACGCTTTCCGCGTACCATTGTCGTTAACCCACACGTTTTGCCCTCTATAAATCTCCACAATGCAAGTAACACACCTACCCACCATTTAAACTCTAAACTACATTCACAAAATCAATTTTCAAACAACTAATTGTTTTTTTACACATAATATTAACTATGTAGGTAGTAAATTTTAAATTCCTTTTTTGCAAATTCATCATCATTGAAAGTCAGTGATTACTAATAAGGCAAGTAGAATTTAATCTAAATTTAACTGTCTAAGAGAGCATAAATATTATTACAGATATTTTAGATCAAGAGCCAAATTCATTACAGTATTGCTTGAATAATATATAAATAGGCCTAAGCTAAGAGCCGAATACTATCTATCGTTAATCAACTCATCATTTTACAATAGATCTGAGGGAGGTAACAGAGAATTTCTGGCAAATCTCAAATGTAATTCTGAAATGAAATAATAATATCTTCTACTTTCACTCATTCACATTATATACTGTTTTATACATTTTTTTGAGAACGTTCATTATTTATGAATAAAACTATTTGAATGAGAAGCCAATTGCAAACTGATTATAAATTATCAAAGCAATATTTGCATTTTTCGTAGTTTCTTAAATTTCTAATTTTTTATAGAAATCATTTTTTTGTAATACCTTAAGTAAACCTTAAGGAAGCAATATCTAAATAGATCGTTTTAATCTATATTCAATTATGGTTGGAATAAACTATGGAATTCGGTGGAAAAAATTAAAAATGTTGGTCTATGCAAGTTTTGTAGCAGACATGAGGAATGGAACTCACTTAATTTCTGTAATCTTTAAATTTTAAGTTACCTTTACGATTCATAAGCTTTTTTACCAATAATTGTTTTATTTTATGTGCTTTACGCTTTTTGTCATAAATTGCTTTTTTTTATCATATACTATTCATACCCTTCGTTTTTATTTGTGTATATACGTTTTTTTGAAAATATTTGCGGTATATTAATTATTTAAAGAATATGTATTTATAATAGTAAAAACAAATACAAATTTATCTTAAATGTATCACATTTATAACATTATGTTTTTTTTTCTCTGAAGTAATTTTCATTGTAGCTTTCAAAATTAAATCCAAATTATCTTATCAGCCGTTGTATCATTAGACAATAGGTCAGTGCAATAAAACTCAATATATATATATAAATTAATTACAAAAAAATAATAAATAAAATGCGAAATGTTATAAATAACAATAGGGTAATGTTGACAATAAATATAATTAACATCCAGTTCGATGATGAGTTAGAGTTTATAATTATTAGTGCACAACATGCACAGAAAGAAAAACTACATAAAAATAAATTTAAATTAAATTTAAATGCTTCGCTTACACTGCTGGGCTAGTATTTATGTATCCAAGATCATAGAAAATTTAGATTCTCCGAATTATTGAAAGCTTTGCTGACTCACCCGTGCTTTGCAACGGCACCTATTCAATATTCAATGTCAAACCGAGCATTTTTTATCCTAAGGTTTAGCTCGTTCACTGCGCTCCCTTAAGGTCAAGTTCAGCTCGGTCGCTGCCCTCAATCGCCTCAAGTATAATAAACGAAAATGGTAAAAGATAGCACAAAACCTCAAGTACAAAAGTTGTAGCTAATTAATTAAATTCCCCACCAACGATTTCCCATCAGATTCACGCTTGAGGCCTGATATAGATGAATACTGAAATAGACTGTAAAAACTAAAGAAGGTACGCAACCCAACTTGGCAGCCATCACAGAAATTTCTAAAGAAGTCTAGGTTTTTACGGTTGAAAAACGTTGAAAAACTCTATCGTTAATTTTTTTTTTAAGTTTTCACGTCACAAGATTTTAATAAAGTATATGGTTGTAGGGGTTTTGACTTCTAGGAATGCTTAAACAACTTGTGTTACATTCAAAACACAACTTCCAAGCTATACAGGGTGTCCCGGAACTCTCTGGAACCCTTTTGTATATTTGTTCCTTGCATCGAGACAAGAAAAAATAAACATCATACAAATATGGGTCTAAAATCCATCGTTAAGCCGCTAGCCGCCATTTAGTTTTTTTCACATAATAATTTTTATTTCCGTAACGGATATTTGTATTCAGTTCATATTTACCAACGTACATTTTCAAAAAAAAATTAATTTTTTCTACTGTATATTTTCAAAATGGCAGCCATTTCAAATTTTCAAACTCAAAAAAGATTTTACATGATACAAAAAAGTTGCCAAATTAAAATGTCTGACCAACGGTACCAAATTTGTAACGATCTAATAACAAATGGCGGAGTTATTGCAATTTTTCTATCAAAATGGCCTTAATTTGCATTAATATCAATGTTTTTTTTTTTTTTTTTTTTTTTTTTAGAAAATCGCAATAACTCTGTTATTTGTGGCCAGATCCTTATAAACTTGGTACCGTTGGTTAGATAATTTAATTTCGCAACTTTTTTTGTCATGTAACATTTTTATAAAATTTACCAATTTTGAGATATTTAGTTAGAAAATTTAAAATGGCCGCCATTTTGAAAATATACAGTGGAAAAAATTTACATTTTTCATGAAAATGTACGTTGGTATGATAAAGATTCATACCAAATATGAACTGAATACAACCATCCGTTACGGAAATAAAAATTAATATGTGAAAAAAAACAAATGGTGGCTAGCGGCTTAACGATGGATTTTAGACCCCTATTTGTTTGATGTTTTTTTCTTGTCTCGATGCAAGGAATAAATATACAAAAGGGTTCCAGAGAGTTCTGGGACATCCTCTATATCAACTACAGTATATTAAATATTGGACATAATTGATGTTTTTAAAGATTTTTTCAAATCTCTGTAATGATTATTCAATTCAATTCAATTCAATTTCAATTAAATTTCTTTATCGACAATTGCCCAATGGGCTTATCAAGCAATTTACATGCAATACAAAACATGCATAGCCTGTAGTGATTATTGCCTGACTTGCAGAGATCAAACCTGCTGCAAGAGCTTAAAACCTGACACATGGAACCAGTTATGAATATGGAAGTAGTTATTGCAATATTATTCCAATATGTATTTGTATATATACATACATTGTGTTTTTTATGTATTTATAAATAGATCATGAGTACTGATCATGAGTATGTCATTTTTATGAGTATTGAGATAATTTCAGGAGATGGGCAATGAGAACCGCGACGTTTGACGCTACCGACCTCCATCTCTCCGCGCGATCAACTGAGGGGATCAGCTGATTTTTCTCCTTCCTCTCTTTCGCGGTTCAAAGAAGAGAGAGATGGCGACGAACTCCATAGGAACCTACAATGTTTAATGTGTGTGGCTCCGAAAAGTGAAAAGCAATAATTTTAGGTAATTGGTGAATGCCCCAATTAATTAGCCTTATGCCATACTGAGTATGTGGGACTGAAAAAAGTAAAGTAAGCAAGTTGTTAAACAATTTTCTAAGGCATGTCTAGCTTTCAATGTCTAATCAGATATACCACTCTACTAAGCACAGTTACCGGTACTCAAAGTAATTAATCTGTGAATCAAGGTCATAGCCAAACAGGCAAGTCAATCTCAATTTCCCTGCACAGACCAAAAATTATGGACTGGGTCTTTGCTTCATGGAGAGAGAGCTTGCTTATTTCTTGAACTGTTTTCTTCAAAAGAGATTAAAATTACCTGAATAAGAACACACACCTGGACTGTACCTCTCCTATAAATATTTTGTGCAGAAGCGAGAAGTCAATGCTCCGCAAACAATCTACATGAAACACTCGAACTTTAACGAAGATTGGAAATGAAATAAACTTGTAAAGCAATCTCTCTTGGCTTTCTTGAAAACTTGAATAGTTTTGTTATTCTTAAACATATAAAAGAAGATACCTTTCTTAGGAGAGTATTAGTAATACTGGCTATAGTTGTAGCAACCACGTGGACGCTCCTTTTCAAGAAACTTATAGACGTATAAAACGAGTCCTTAGGATTAGATGTTTTGAAATGTGTGACCATTTTAAAAACATTGACAAGGATTGTATGAACTAAGGAGAGAGAAAATGTATGCAATCAGTTGATTATCAGATTATCAGTTGATAGGTCATCAATGGCTATGTTGGATTCTAACTTAAAACATCTTAGGCTCAGATTCTAAGAAATGGATGTTAAAGGCATCAGCAAATTATGTATTTATGTACTTATCAGTCTCTGGTAGTATCACCTGAAACAGGGGTCTTACGCTTTGAAATATGGTCCCCTGCAGTCCTGCATGAGTTTATAGTATGATTCACGAAAATAGTCCGATGAGAGTCGATGCATTGTTGCCAGATTTATTCTAAAACACATTTTTATACTGTGTTACACATGGTAAACATAACCACAAATGACAACATTGCAGGGTGAGAGGGGGTGAGGGGGGACACAGCTGTTAAAATTTCCATCGGACTATTTTCGTGCATCTTACTATAGTACGTAAATAAGCTTTGATATATTTTTAAAAGTTGTAAGCCCATATGTAGATGAAGGCTATTTCTCAAAATTTTAATACTTTATTCCCCCTCCTCCTTGATGACCTTCACCCCAGTAAATGTTTACTGAGTTTAGCCACTAAATCACTATTTTGAGTCAGGGACCTCACATAGTGCGTATTTTAACCTGAATATGAATGAGAGATGAGTGTAGGATTGTGGTGCGATCTTGTGACTAAGGCCGACATTTTCCTTAGACAGGACTGGATCTGTATTAATTAGTCTATCAGTAACGCAAGATTTTTAAGAGTCAAGTTGTGGTGTGTTGCAGAGAACTACGGCCAGAGCGGCATCCAGGCGTTCCGCGAGCTGGCGGAGAGGGCCAACATCTGCATCGCCAAGGAGGACAGCGTGCTGAGCAACGCCGAGGACGAGGTGTTCGACCAGGTTGTGCGGAAGCTGGACCAGGACCAGAATGCGAGGGTGGTGGTCTGCTTCTGCGAGGGAATGACAGTGCGGGGGCTGCTGGCTGCCACTCACAGGCTCAACCTCACCGGCCGGTTCATCTTCCTCGGCAGGTCAGTACAGTTACTGTGCGAGGGATTTCCTGCTCGGAAAATGGTTATTAAACATTTTACTAGAGCATATAATTTGGAGATGAATTTGCAGCTGGGCTAAATGTGAAATAAGTGGGAAGCCAAAACGATGTTGCTACTGTACGTGATAGCCAACAGGGGGCTCTTAAGTGTCGCACGAACTAACACAATGAGTGTCCACTCTTATCGATCTACCTCGGTTTTCTTCCTTTTAATTCCGATCATATACTATGGTTAGCAAAAGATATATCTTACAAAAATGTTAAAACCCAAATAATAATGTACAAAATAAGTAGTTCACAAACATTTGATTTCTTAATAGACAGAAATCTATGTGGAAAAGTTATAGGCTACCTAGGAATCGATGTAATTACTATAACGTCTTATCTTTTTTCTAAACACAACAAAACAACAATTTATTATTTTAAAAATATACCAGATGCTTGCGAAAGAAAATCAAAACGTTTTTCCATTAAACTATATTAATTCCACTTATGGTTCTTTTCGTGGAATTCGCATCCCCGGAAATAAATTATAATACCTGAAATTTCATAGATAGGTGGTATCATAGACAATATCAAAATCATGTTGAAAGCGAGAAGGACTGTGAGAGACAATTCCATCCCTTCGTTTTGAGAATTAAGATATTTTATTCGTTTACTAGACTATTTTTAAAACCGCTTCCGATTAAAACATCTTATGATTATTAGTTTTAGTACTGTATACACAAATAACATTTCTTAAGAGCATTGCACACTTAAGTTCATTACAATTGTTTTCAATCTTGAAATTGTTTTGCACTTACCTCTTACCACATTGAAGTCTTACAAAAGCTTAAGCTTCCCTTAAATGAAGCTATTGTTACAGTCAAGTGAAGTCTTAATTTGAAACTCCCTCCTCTCACACACTCATCACTTCAGCTGGAGCGATATAACCTTCCTCATACTGTATAGCTTCCCCATGTAGTACATCAATGACATGTACTACATGCGATGACATGTAACGTGTAGTTTAACTTAAACTAAAATTATACTAGATTATATTAAACAAATATAACAGTACCTATTGCAGATAGTAACAAATTTTATATTTATAACCATGGAGACAGTTATTTGTTTTTAAATAAAAAACATTAATTTACTGTAAATTAATGTTTTTAAATAAAAAACATTAATTTACTGTAAATTAACACTGTAAATAAACACAATTTAATTTTTAGTTGTTGGTCAATAAATTATTTCGTTAAATTGTTCCTAAAAAGTGGGCATTAAATAAACATTTTTTATATAATGTTATTTTATACTTCTTATATTTGATTGGTATGACAAGTGAACTAAATCACTCATGACGAAAAACTAATGATAATTTAGAGAAAAATGAAATGAAGAATGTAAAAAATGTTAAACTCACGTTATTAATGGTGTATTTGATATGGTTTGAAGGCGATTCAATAGTGGTCTGGTGGGTTTTACTTAGGCTATCATGGAACAGATGAGTTTTAAATTGTTACCGAACTTTAATCTTGCAGGGTTTTCAATGGATAATTCGAAAGCTTTAATTTATTTATACTATTAGGGAACACTAACTCGATAATAAAGATCGTTCACTGAATAACCAGTTGTATGAACATTTTGAATGTTTTATTAACAATATCTTATGTGTCTTTTTACTGTAGTTCATTTGATAATGGAAGCAGTAGTTATTTAAGTCGGACTTGCTGTAACAAACAGAAGCCTAGACAAATTTAAACTTTTTTAACTACTAATGCACTATTACAAGTTTTCTTCTGTCCAGAAACATTATCAGATTATTAATTTCAACGAGATTCTGTTTTAGATATGTTTATGTATATAAATAACATTACAGTTTGTACATTGCTGTAATAATGAAGTTTTTTGTTATTTTTGCGTCTTATAGCCTAAAAAAGCCAAAACTGGTTTTATCACGATTTCTGATTTTCTTTCATCCAATTTGTTTTCCGTTTACGCTCATTGACCCTACTTTCATAGGATAACTCTAGATTCATTGATTAGCTCTAGGTTTTCAATCAGCTGGGTACCTCACCTGTTATTTTTTCCTTTATGCTGTATGATAATTTTAAATAACCAATTGCTATACAACACAAACATAGTTTTGACACTCAGGGGTTTAAAAGGAGCCCCCCAACGGTGCCTCGGAGAGCATCACATCTACATTTAAATGTCATCTCCTGGTTAACAAAAATGGTTTGAGTTTTGAAAACAAAATTCAGTACCTAATAAATGAAAACCAAGCTTAAATAATAGTATAAGTCGTTCTAGGACAAGAATCTAGTAAGATACACGAAAATAGTCCGATGATATTTGATGCATTGCTGCAAAATTTATTCATAAACATATTTTTATTAGGCCTTTATATAACATATGATAAATATAAACACAACTAACAACATTGCAGTTCAAGAGGGACACAACTGTTAAAACTTCCATCGGACTATTTTCGTGAATTTTTGTATCTTCAAGCAGTTTTTCAATGGATTAAAATATATCACGATCGCGGGAGACTACGTGACGGGGAACAGCAAGTAAACCCACAAAATATTGACAACAGTGAAAGTAAGCCAGCGAAGCATAACCGATTGGCGAAATGGTGGGTCAAAGACTCGGACAGCCAGCCAAATGAAGCTCTATTGTCTTGTATCGAAGGGGTCTAAGCTGAATTGAAATCGAACGCAGATCAGCAAGAACACTTTAGAGCAACGCTATACGGGCAGGAATCGCGAAAGAGACGAAAGTAAAATTAGGAGACGACAGAAATTTGATATAATGTATTGTAAACTGCTAACTAAAAGCAGTTATTATCCATCCATATGTGTATGTTATCAAACGATTGATTAATTTTCGGAAAACATTATTACTGAACGAAATGAACCAATGTCATTTACACAGAATCATTTACTAGGTTTCCTTGTTTAACAACTTGCATTCTGATGAACGGTTCACTTTTGAAGCTAAACTTTCTACTTAACCGAAAGTTTTAACTTGAAAAGTCTGATTCTTTCAATTCTCTTGATTTTCATCAGACTTCCGTGATGTGGTATTTATTTACGATATTTTACTTAGTTTCTTGCTACAACACTGTCTTAAATTAATAAGTAGTAATTAAATACAAACATTAACACAAGATGGATATTTTAAAATTACCGTATTTTATTAGTACTGAACAATTTTGTTAGTTCGTGAGAAATTCGTTGGTTTAATATTCATGTACGAGGTGTTGAACGGATGTAATAGTCAGACCGCAAGTTTTGTTGACCGACGAGGTGTACGAGGTACGGGAGGAACTATCAAACCCAACCCTCCCCCTGCCCCTCCCACTCCCCTATACCAACGGGGCGGTGAGAACACTGTCAGAGAGTTATTAATAGTTTGGTAACACAATACCCATCGAGTGGTGATCGCGTTATACCTCGCACGGCTAAATGTTACCCCTGACAGTCCGTCGTTAATGGTTTGTAAAAACCCAAACACAGCCCCTAAAACCGTTTTAAATAGTCTTTAGATAAAAAAATATTAACAAAAATGTTAATTAATGCCAATATGTTTTGTTCTCGTGCTATGAAAAATACTATATAAGAATGATGCGACCTATGTATGGATCTATTTGTGTTTTAGGTCAGTGTACGAAAATTGCTGAAATTAATTAATTAAAACCAATTTACAATTCTTCAAACACAAAGGAATCTTTTATAAGAATATTTTCATTATTGAAAAAAGTATGAAAAGACATTTAAGAGTTTTTAATCCAATGGAAAAATGCTTTACTTGAATCAATTATTAAGAATCGAAAATGATTTATAAACGTAATTTGATTTTAATAACTTTTGACGTTGGTATTGAAAACGTCAACGATCAAACACTTGATAATTAAACCTATAGATGAATATTTCTAGTTAAGCAGCAAAAACATGTTGACAGATAACTAATATACGGTAGGCTATTTTTATTGCCTATGTTGATTTTTTATGACTTGAAAAACTAACCGTATACAAATGTGTAATTAGGACATTTTAATAAAAATGCCACTTAACTATAATACCGATAATAATATTTATTCCCCCAATCTCAAACGACCCCCTTCCCCATTGTGAGATTAATTCGCAATAAAGTTTCAAAGTTAGTTTAAAAGTTTGAAGTCTTCACAGACCTGGATACTTTAAAAATCTAAAAATAAATTATACATTTAAACTTTAATAATGGTAACAAGAAGGAATTTTAATGTTATATATGGCAACTTACGCATGTAGAATATACAATGTAAAAGTTATTTAAGTTGCAGACCATTCTATGACGGATAAATCTTAAGTCAGTCACTCGTAGTTTTGGAACAAACATTCCCTTTTTTATTGACATCAATAGAGTGCAGTGCAGCTTAGAGGAAAGACAATAGCATGGCCTCGCAATAGTTGACTTAGATGTGTTGAAGAATTGAACCTTAGAAGATTGGACCAGGAATTTCCAGAACAATTATACAATTATTTTTGATACATAATAATTATTGATGGGATTTAGATATAGTACTTGCGGCGTATTTTCAGTTGTTTATCCTATTTGTTTATAGATGTGCCATCCAGACTAAGTAGCTTAGTGGTTATAGTCCTCGCATTTGAATGTGAATTTTGCCAGTCCATCCTAATTAAAGTTAGAAGCTTTTTGATGGTTCGAAACTAGACCCAACTGTCTTTGTTAGGATCATTAATTAATAATTAATGATCCTAACAAACGATTCAGCTACTATTTGTCAGTAATGAAGCTGCCCCTCATCTGAGCCATTATAATCATCACACTCATCCTTCAGACATAGCCACTATTGTCGGTGTTTCAAGAACAGTTTATGTTGATGTTGTGTAGTGACGGATGGGCGGACCGCAGCGACGTGGCCGATGGGTACGAGGCCCAGGCTCACGGCAGTCTCTCCATCCGCATCCACTCGCCGTACGTCCACTCCTTCGACGACCACTACTTCCGGCTCAATCCCTTCAACAACTCGCGCAACCCCTGGTTCAAGGAGTTCTGGCAGTGGAGGTTCAACTGCACCATGCCGGGCGAGGGCGAGCCCGCCAACCTGTCCAGGCCCAAGACGTGCACAGGTCAATAATGAGTCTTTAATCATTTAGATAGAATTCTTATGAGCAACAATGGAAATGTAGAGATTTTATTTGCTCAGAACAGATTACTGGGCGTTTACTCCAGAGTTGACAATCAAAAGTTGTCAACTCTGGGGTGAATTCACCTTCACAAAGGCGCGTTTACAAACGTTGCCAATTGGAAAACATAAGGTGAATTATTATCAATCCATTTATTAATTGAAAATAAAAAAGAATTCTAACTTAAATTACTTGCCAATACTTTAGGATCTCATAGTTGTGTGCCTGGCTTGTCCTTTATAAATGTTGCCTTTTAATTATTTAATTTATCAATTTTACAAAATTTTACTTGGCTGGTTAACCATTAGTCTTTACTAATGAAAATGCCGACAATGGGTACATTCAAACCTCAAACGAAACTCTTACGGTATTGATAGGTCTTTTAGCCTTCCAGTGTGACCAACCTCCCTTGAGCTTGGTTCCTCGTTTATTTCCAATGCCTCATGCCCATGTAGAGGGGCTGTAAGTTATGCCTAATCTCATCCGAGCCCGTTCAGGGAGAAGTAACGCGTCATTTCTGTGCCTTGGAGGTCACCTAAGGAGAACCCTTTTCTCTCGCCATTGGTATGATTTACTTAAAACAATAGATCCCGTGTAACACAAGTTTGTGGTAAGATTTGGAATCTGGTAGACTCTTCGAGAGCAACGAATTTAGGGCACGTCCAAGGGGTGGATATGAGGTGTCCTCTCCATTTTGCAGCGGGGCAGACCGACTCTGTCCTATTTCTTACCCAGTGTACTTAAAGCTACTGCTCTGGCATGTTTACGAGTTATCCACAATTCCAGGTTTGCGAGACTACTGCGCAGGTAACTATGTATCTTCTTATCTATTAAATGACATGCCACTGAGCCTTGTCCTCTTCTGGGTGACGCAGGGAGGGAGCGGCTGAGCGACAGGTACAAGCAGGACCCCAAGCTGTCGTTCGTGATCAAGGCCATCTACACGCTGGCCTACGGCCTCCACAACCTGCAGCAGGAGCTGTGCGGCCGCGACCACGTCGGCGTCTGTCCGCAGCTCTTCCCCATCAACGGGTCACTCTTCAAGGTAGGTTGCGACCGCCACCAAACAATCGTCACATATAAATAGTAGGCCTAGCATGTCCGTGAGGAAATGAAAATCAAAATGCCAAATACTCAACTATTTTAGTACAGTGGCGATTTTATAGTACTAGCACAGGTCGTAAAATTTAACTAGGAGGCCTTTTCTCCAGACAGTGTCATATGCTGCAGTCAGATCTAAAAAAGCCACAGAGGTTTTCAGTCTTCGCTCAAACCCATCTTCAATGAAAGAATTCAGAGCTAAAACCTGGTCACAACAGTTGCGACCAGGCCTAAATCCAGCTTGTTCGACAGGGATGCTGGCATTGAGAATAGGGAGGATTCTGTTATAAATCAACCTCTCTAGCAGCTTATAACAAACACTTAAAAGAGCTATAGGCCGATAACTTTCAGGCAGTTTTGGATCCTTTCCGGGCTTCAGGATAGCTATGATCTTGGATTTTCTAAATATCCCAGGCACGTCGCCGGTTTTCAGAGTGGTGTTAAAAACTTCCAGAAGCCACTGTCTAGCCTTGTTACCCGAGTGTTTTATAAACTCCGGGAAAATGTCATCCAAACCTGCTGCTTTGCCAATTGGCATCGCATCAATCGCCACTTCCAGCTCGTCGTAAGTGAAGGGTCTAGAGACTTCCAAGGGTGCTTGCCGACTCTCCTTTACCTCATTAAGCTTGAAATTAATTTTTCTGTCTGCAGACGTACGCACAGGTTTTGAAAGTACGGAGAGGCGTTTTGCAATTTCACGAGGGCTAGGCTGTGAGGCATCGTTTTTTCACTTGATTTACCAGTGGAGAGTTTCTTGAGCAGAGACCAAGCTTTCCGACTACTTCTGGTGAAGTTCAGGTTCTCAACAGTTTTCACCCACTTCTCTCTCCTGGAGTTGTCGAGAGAGTTAAGGAGTTGGTCAGCTACATCTCTGTCAGCAGTGTATGTAAACTCACTGTAAAATCTTCGCACTCTCTGCTCCATCCTGGTATGTATTCTTTTCTAAAACCTCTTGGGATTGTCGCCTTAGCGGAAGACAAGACAAGGCGAGTGAACCGATCATAGTTTTTTATTTTAGAGGGGATGAACCTGATGCCGCTATCAAGCCTTGATGAGAAGGCCTCCCACTCAGCTTTATTAAAGTTCCACCTAGGCCGAGGAAAAGATCTTACGAGAGGAATTTCCTAATATTATTACAGGCCTGTGCTGAGAGTGGGGGGATGCACCAAGGACCATCCTGGAAGTAGGCACGGGTGTTGCTGATGGTTCACGGGAGCAAAAGCACAAGTCTGGAGAGTACCCACGACGCCATCGGGCTGAATGGAAGGTGTGTGGGTCCTTGGCATTATATACCAGGAAAAGGTTGTTATTTTCAGCCCAGCTTGAAAGACGAGTGCCGTTGTCATCATCGGACGAGTATCCCCAATGGGTATGATGACTGTTGAAGTCACCTACATATACCACAGGATGTTCAAAAGTTGGGAGAACTGTGTCTGATCACTGGGTGTTTGGTGGTTTGTATACATTTACAATAGTGGTCGCAGACACCTTAACAGCAACAACAAATGTGTTGTTATCACAACTTTTGTGGGAGACTGATACGTCGTCTATGTCGTGTCTAACGTACGTCGCCACTCCGTAGACCCTGTGACCTATTTCTTCCACAAGCTTATATCCTGGAATGTCGCCCCTCGCACTGTTTTCTAAGTCTTCTGCATGTGTTTCTTGCAGTGCGAGGACATCGACCTCATTTTCCAGCAGCACCTTGCTGAGGCAGTCACTTTTAGATTTGCTCAGACCCTCTACCTTAAAATGACAAACATTTAAAACACAGCCTAAATTTCTAAATTGGCCCTGGAAAGGGCCGTTTGGATTTTGTCTGGCAGCTGGCATAGCTGAGAGATCACTGTGTGTGACAGTTCAGCTGCCAAAGTTGTTGTTCGTTTAGCACCACCCGGGGAGTACGTGCAACTTTAATGGAATGCTGCGGACGCGAACAACATCACCCCCCAAGCACGGATTAAGTTTAGGCAACTAAAGGATGGCCTGCCACAAGGGTCAGTGCTCGCCCCACTGCTCTTTAATGTGTATACTGCCGACATTCCTGTAACTCGGTCCTTAAGGTTTATATATTATGCAGATGATATTGCATTGGCATATCAACACCAGCATTTTCGACAAGCTGAGGAAACACTAACAAATGACCTCACGACCCTCGGTGAATATTTTGAAGCCTGGAAGCTAAATCCAAACCCAACAAAAACTGAGGTTGCTTGCTTCCACTTGAATAATAGACTGGTCAACTAAAAGCTTAAAATCGTATTCTACGGTGTTGAGTTGAAACATAATGACCACCCACAGTATCTGGGAGTCACTTTAGATCGGTCTCTCACGTTTAAAAGCCACTTACAAAAAACGGCAGCTAAGGTGAGAACCAGGACTAACATTGTCCATCACCTTGCTGGCTCCACATGGGGAGCTAACGCACAAGTTCTGCGAACAACTGCTCTTTCATTGGTATATTCAACTGCTGAGTACTGTGCTCCCGTGTGGTTAAATAGTGTGCACGTTAGGGAGATCGACGTCCAGCTAAACAGGACCATGAGAGCCATTAGTGGTACACTCATGGCAACTCCTGTACCCTGGCTCCCGGTGCTGTGTAATATCGCTCCTCCTGAAATAAGACGAAGGGATACACTCATTAGGGAATACACAAAGATCTTATCTGCTCCACAGCTGCCCATCCATGATTACCTACCCCAGAATGCGGGCCGATTGAGGTCCCGAAAACCACCTCTACGAACAGCCTCCCAGTTGATGGACTCGAACTTCACCATCCATACAAACTGGACTTCCTCCTGGGACGCTTTTCAAGGTCGGAACCACTTCTTGATAGATGACCCGACCGTAGCGGTAGGTGGTAAGAATCTTCCTCGGAAGCAGTGGACTATACTCAATCGTTTCCGCACTGGAGTGGGAAGATGTAATTAATGGAAGCACAAATGGGGAATGACACAAGACCAGTCATGCGACTGCGGAGCAGAGTATCAAACTATGGAACACATAGTCGAAGAGTGCCCACTGAGTGCCTTCCCCGAAGGATTGGCCGGTCTGCATAGCTCAAGTGAAGCTGGGCTGCAATGGCTTAGCGCCCTGGATTTAGCTCTATATTTAGCTCTAATTTTTTTTATTTTTTTTTATTTTAGTGTTAAGATTTTTACTTATACTGACTCAGGTGCTCTGCACCGCAGAATTTATTTTATCCTATTATATTAAACGAGAAAGTTTTGTAGTGGGGTTTGTGGTTGGAAATTATTTCGTGAAGTACAAGCGGGAGACCGTTCCGGATGGAAAATAACTGTTCTTGGGTACAAAATAATGGTAGTTTAATTCATCAAAACGCTCACAACGTTCGAAATATTTAGTAAAATCGTTAATAAAAATCATTTTTCTCCATAAGAAAAGCATTGGAGCGATCACCTGATTATAAATTTTTTTCCGAAACGTAAGTCCCATGCTGTAACCATGTAGCCAGTTTGTGTATTAAAAACGAGAAAATTTCTTAGTTGTGTTGGGGGTTGGGCCAGTTGGGCATAATCTTCAAAAGCACGAGTGGAAACCCAGTATTGAGCATTAAATTCTAAGGTATAAAATAATAGGTAGTTTAATTCACCAAAACACGAAAAACCTTCTATTACATAGTGAGATAATGAATAAAATTTTTGCCCTTAAGAAAAGTATAGGTGCAAATCATATGATTATAATAAAACGAAATGCTTTAAAGTCAACTAGAGATCGCCCACTGGTCGAAATTCGACCAAAAATTCAGTTGATCTTGAGCCAATTAATGTTAAAATGTTTTATAAATGAAGCATCTGTTTTTCCTCATTTGTTAGCATTTGTTATTATAACAGCTGTCTTATGATTCAATCAATTATCTTTCTCCCATAAGATTAACATTGAAACTTTGAAAGCCTGTAGGGCGTAGCCCTGTGGACCGATGTAAATTAAAACGTGATTCTGCTCATCTACAGCACAACACCTTTCTAACGGTATGCGTGGATTTCTCCTACGATGCACACAAGCTGAGAAAAAAGGAGGAAATGAAACATGCTTGCGTATTAATATATAGATTGAAACAATAACAATGTTTATGACAATCGGCAAAAAATCAAACTAAGGTTAGTTTGTTACATAAAAACTTAACCTAAAAAAAGTCTTCAGGTTTATACAATGAGACTTTTGTTAAACCAGTTTTTATAACATTATTAAAATTAGCTCTAGATAAATTTCTTATGTTACCAGGCAAAGCATTATGTTTTTTATGCCTTGATAGCAAAGGCTATTTTCAGTGGCTGAAAACATGCACCTTGACGTGGAAATATTACCTCTAAACCCTGTGGAGTAGCTGTGAACATTTGATATTTTGGGTAAATTTGGCAGATTGTCCTTGACAAAAAGCATGACATGACAAACAATGATAGTACGTATTTTAAGAGCAATCAAGAGTGGTTTGCAATGTGTTTGGTTATAAACGCCACACATTAATCTTACGGCCTTTTTCTGCAACATAAAAATTCTGTCAATGTCAATGGCTTAAGAACAGTTAGCCCACACTGAGGTTCCTTATGACATAAAACTATGGATGTATGCGGAATAATACAGAGAAAGACATCAGGAGAAACACTAGCACTTAGTGATCTTATCATGAATATCCGTCACAATTTTTAATATTGGACTGCAAATGAAACCCTAAGCACATAAGTGATTTGACATTGCTGGATCTACTGCCCAGACACAGTGTTACATCCTGAACCTTCTCAGCATTCATGCAGGGTTTCTTTGTACTGCACCACTCAGTAATAAGGGTTGACTTAGAAATAACAACATCATTAACATCAATTAGCGAGCTACATTGTGGACAAAATCGTCTGCAAAAAATTGACATACTGATCATTAAAAAAATGTTAAAAAATTTAAGTAGCGTCCATGTAGGCCTATACACAAACATAATCAGAGACATCCTTATGGGAAAGTAAGGCTTAAACTCTAAGGCCCTACCCAGTTTAACAAAGTCAGCATCAAAGATCTTCAAGATATGTTTAAGAGCTTCAAACCCAAAAACTCTGCAGGAATCAACCAAATATCCCAAAAAATAATCAGTTATTGTCAAACAGTAATAGTTTTGCCCATATTAAACATTATTAACTCCTCCATAGAACAAAATGAAATTCCTGAAGCAGCCAAAATAGAATTACTTTACCCTAAATGCAAAAAGGAGAAAAATCCAAAGCATCAAATTACCGACCCGTATCAGTGCTGCCCACTTTATCCAAATACATTGAAAAAGCAATCCACAACCAGAGACACGTTTAAATTTCTACGTATAATACATATGCAGGGCCAATAGGGCAAATCCCAGAAGCTTATAAATAACAGGAATAGGCCTATCAATCTTTCTGCTAGATAAATAAAGTATAGTTTTACAAAACCTCAGGTCAATCGGTCCAGTAGTCTTTGCCCTATTCAAGACACACAAAGCTTTCGTTTTTAAAGATACATACTTTCATTTTTATAGATAGATTGAAAATGTTATTTTAGGAAAATTCTACTCAAAAACCTCTATCGTAAGTTTAAGTTCTTTGTTTACATTTTAAATACTTTTATCACACCCCAATATTCTCGAGGACGAAGTAAAAAAAGACCTATATAAAAGGGAAGACTGAAGGCGTGCTCTGACATCTCACCCTCACTTAATTAACTTAAATGTAACTTTAAACATATTGTAACATTTTACAACATAATTATAGAGCGAAGCTCGGCTCCCCGTACTTATTCTTAAACCATGGTGGCTGGCTGAATGAGCCATACGATATATATATAGTACTAGCACAAAGAATTTCTGGTTCTTTACGTTAGTGGTTTTTCTTGCTGTCATATGTTTTACTTACGAGTAATAAATAGAAAGAGATAGTATTTCAAACGTCCATTGCTATACTTGAAATAAAAAAAACCTTACGTAAAATTAATAACTCGTCATAAAAAAATGGGAACCAAATAGCACAAAATGAAAAATAAAAGAAATTTTTTCTCGTCGATTTATAAAATTATTTTTGAAAGGTTTTCTCTACGAAGTTTAACGTTGATTATTAAATTATTTTATGATGGTATTTTGCACTTAGGCATTTCGTGGTTCATGACTCACCACCCGCCGCCGGCGTTCCAGTTCACGTGTCGTTTTTCTTTCTGTACTGGCCAGTGTTGTAAATTAATGTTTTCGTGTGTGTTTGTGTCCATGATAATTTTATTATTTGACGAACTCTTCACACCTCAACGTGGAAGAGGAATGTTTTTAACTTGATGTCAGACTTGAAAATGAACACCTGCTGTTAATTAGGTCGTCTTCACCTAATCTAGGATCACTTGGCAGTAACAGGTAATTTAAACCTTTTAGTTAAATTATTTTAATGTCTGGCCATACCAAACCAATCTCACGTTTATTAAAAGCTTTGGGTTGTATGTATAATGAAATACAGACTAAGACATACGATTAAAACAATTACCATCTTGTGTAGTAGTGCATTAAGACAAATAGCAATTGTATGCTTAAGGTAAGTTCTGACCCCTTCTAAGTTCGAAGGCATTGTTGAACAGGATCCTTTGATGATAACAACTGGGGTCTCTAAGCCCTCATTATAAGGGAGAAATGGCCCCTTAACATGGTTTAACAATGGCCATTATAAGAGATGAACGATTCTGCCCTCAAAGTGGCCGTGAAGGCGTGTGATATTCCGCCTGCAGTCCCACATTCCTCTACTGCAAAGTTTTACTTAACGGCATGTAAAACTAAACTTCTACAATAAGCAAAAACTAAAAAAATTATACTTGTCTGTTAAGGTCATCCATAAAATCTTATTTTACCCCTATTAAATGCACCGATAAATTCGTAATGATTTAATGACATATTGGTTGACATGTATTATATTATACCGGTATTGCCACTTACTATTGTGCTATTGTTTTGTTTTAAATTTTTCTTTTTATATTAGTTATTGCATAAAAAAATACATTTGTTTCGCCTGATAACCAATTATGCCAATGTATTGAATGTGTGTTGTTTACATTCTGCAAAATCGATGCAGTTTGTTACTACCTCTTGTAGCGTTGCTTGTGGCACCTCGCACAAGTTCTAGACCTACTTCTTGAAACGTCTTGTTAATTTAACGTTTACTCCTAGCTCTTTTTGAACGACACACCCCCTTGTTCCAGAACTACCTGTTGAACGTGTCGTTCACCTACGGCGATGGCGAAACCGTCGAGTTCGACCGCAGAGGCGACCCACCTGGCAGGTACGTAGGTACGTTCAGCCCTTTCTACTTCTCGATCTCTAGACGTAGTTGACCTGTCTGTTGGAAATGTAAAAATTCTTTAAGAATCCTAGTAAATAGACAATTTTAATTTTTTCCAGCAAATATACTATCAAACTCATTATATTTCATTGTTTGATATAATATGAAAGTATTAAAGTGTCACGTGAATTTAATCACATTAAGATTGTTATTAATGTTTACCTTCATGTGATTGACTGTAACTTATGACCTCGAGAAAAACTTTTGCTAAACTCTTCCATAAAAGTATTCCCAATAAATTGGTTAATAAAAGGAAAAAAACTTTAAACCATTGGTTTGCCATTATTTAATCCTAGTTACTATTCAAAGCAACATAAAAATCACGACATAAAAAAACTTATAACAATATATATATATAATTTCATAAAAAACCAAAACTTACAAGAATTGATGTATATATTTCGCTATATTCGCTTCTTCGGCATCTTTCAAAAAAAAAAAAAAAAAAAAAAAAAAAAAAAACAATAAAAAATAAAGTATAAAAATAAATATAACCTAATACATGATTGAAGTGTAAAATTTCAATCAAGTTTATATATATATATATATATATATATATATAAACGAAAACATGTTTTACTTTTAGTAAGTTTTAACGTTTTAGATAATAGACTATGTTTCGGCATTTTAGAAAAATTTATTTTGACACTTGCTTGTCAAACATTTAATTGAATTGTATTCAATTTTCTCAAAGGTGTCAGTATATAAAATTACTATGCAACTTAAAATTAAACTTGTACGAAGCAGCACTGGTTCTCAAGCACGTAGTGGAGGTGGTGTGTTCGACTCGGCTATACTGGGCGCCCTACTCGACATTGATATATTACGAATAAGTGTCACGGTTTTGACCGAGATATTGCCCTCTCCATCTTATGCAGATACGCTTACGAGAGGCTGTAAGATTATCTTTTAGGCAATGTATTAGTGATTATTCAAAGGGACAATGTCAAGTTAGTGAATGTATTATTTTTTAAACTATTTTATGTTTTAAGTTTTTATTTATATATTTTTAATTAATTACTTTTATTTATAAATGAAGTTTAATGCTACCTGATCCCTTTTTTATTTCAATGGACACATATTTTTCTTAAATAAAGTGTTATCCTCAAGTACATCTTATACTAGGAGGGTTGAGTGACTGATGGAATGCTATGAGTGCAAAATCGGGAAATGGCCTGGTTTGGACCTGGTTTGGCCTGGTTTGGCCTGGTTTGGCCTGGTTGCTGACAAAACAGCATCAGTAAACGATTTTTTAAAATCGGTTTTGCAGTTTTAATGATGACGGTAAGTATTAGGTGGGAGGAGCATCGATTTATTTTATGCTCTCCATCGTCATTGCAATTGCAAAACTTATTTCCAAACATCGTATACTGATGCAATTTTCACCCATCCCCCATAAATAGTATATTTTGCAGTTATTGAATGTAACCAGGCTATCACATGAGGAGTAAGCCGATATTTCAACAAAACCATTAGTATTAAAATGGCATTCATTTATTAACATACCTCTAGTTTTATTCTTCGCTTGTACCCAGTGGGTCAAGCGTACCTGTTGAAGTGAGGATTTCAATTTTGTCAATTCATTCATTAATGAAACTTTGGGCCTCGGCCATAGGGGTGGATTAGACTAGAGAGGTGAGAAGTCGCGACCCGAAGTCCTTAGGAAGTATCATAGACAATGTCGTGTTTGGGACCTTATTAAAAAAGTAATAAGTACTGGATACTAAGGAAACAAGAGGAATCGTGTGTAAAATGGCGCCAATTAACAGGAGGCAAAATTCCCTATGTGTAGCACTCTATACCTATTGTAAGCTCGTTGAGTTAATCAATGAATGAGTCGGCTTTTAAAAATGAAAGTGCTGCAATATGTGACTAGCATGAAAAACTGTCTAATGAAGCTAACTAAAAAAGCACTGATAAGCATGTAGAATTAATATTCCTATATGATTCCTATATTAGCATTCTGATTTATATAAGGGCAAAGCCTTCTTAAAGTATATAAGTTTGGAGCAGATAAGACCCTTCGCATAGCAACATAAAGCGTAGGTAAATAATTTCACATTATTTATTAAAGCCGTATTCGCGTGAAAAGCGGGAAAGGGTTGTTACTTTAGCAGATTTTCGCTACTTTGACTGACAACGGGGAAAAGCCCTAATGTCGCACAGACAATTAAAGTTGATATACTTCACACCACATTAGTTTGACATAAAAAATTAGAATATCAAATAGTAAAGCAGTCTTCACGCGAAAACAGGCAGAGTCTGGCTCATGAGCGTTACAGTCATATAAAGTAATTTATCGTTTAGATTTGTTTAGTAAACATTTGAATTTGAGGTTTGAACCTCAAACACCAACACAACTTTATAGGCTTGTGACCCTTAAATAATTTCTTATAAAGATATTTACTTAAATTTTAAAAACTACAATGTAAAAGAAACACACAATGTGCACAATGAAACACACATGTTTTTACAATGTAATGTTATAACTGTGTTATAAATTCTGTGTTTCAGGTACAACATAATGAACTTCCAGCTGCAGGAGGACGGTAGCTACGACTACAAGCATGTTGGTGACTGGAACAACGGCTCACTGCACGTGTGGGAGGAGATGCAACTGGGGCAACAGCCAGGGGTCCGGGTGGAGTCTGTCTGCAGCAAACCTTGTCCTCCGGGCTACTACAAGGTGAGGCTACAACAAGTGTGGGCGGTATTGCAAACTGGGGCAACAGCCAGGGGTCCCGGTGGAGTCTATCTGCAGCAAGCCTTGTCCCCCGGGCTACTAAAAGGTGAGGCTACAACAAGCGTGGGAAGAGATGCAACTGGTGAAGCAGCCGGAGTTTAGGGGTAAATCCATCTGCAGCAAGCCTTGTAACCGAAGCTACTACAATTTGTGGCCACAGCAAGCGTGGAAGGAGGTGAACCAGTGTAGCAGCTAGAGCTTAGAGAATCTGTCTGGCGCAAGCATTGTAACCCAAATTAGTACTACTACAAGGTGAGGCTACAGCAAGCGTGGGAGAAGATGCAACTGGGGCAGCCGGCCGGAGTTTAGAGGGAAATCTATCTGCAGCAAGTATTGTAACCAATGCTGGTACAAGGTGAGTCCACACCAAACGTGGGAGGAAATGCTGTGGCTGCAGCTGTAGTTTCGAAATTGGTTTGTCTGCAGCAAGCCTTGTAAACCAAGCTACTACAGGTTGAGGTCACAGAAAGCGTGGGAGGAGATGAAACTGGGGCAGCAGCCTGAGTTTAGGGGAGAATCTGTCTGCAGCAAGCCGTATAACCCAAGCTACTGCAAGGTGAGGCCACAGCAAGCGTGGGACGAGATGCAACTGGGGAAGCAGCTGGAGTTTAGGGGTAGAATCTGTCTGCAGCAAGCATTGTAACCCAAACTACTACAAGGTTAGACCACAGCAAGCGTGGGACAAGATGCAACTGGGGCAGCAGCCTGAGTTTAGGGGAGAATCTGTCTGCAGCAAGCCGTATAACCCAAGCTACTACAAGATTAGACCACAGCAAGCGTGGGGGGAGATGCAACTGGGGCAGCAGCTGGAGTTTAGGAGGGAAATCTGTCTTCAGCAAGCATTGTAACCCAAGCTACTACAATTTTAGACCACAGCAAGCGTGGGACAAGATGCAAGTGGGTCAGCAGCCTGAGTTTAGGCGAGGTGTGTACCTCAGTAAGCCGTGTTTTCCGTTCTACTACAAGGTGCATGATGCAAACGGCATGTCTATTTCTGAAGATACTAATAATATAATAATAAAAACTTGTAATTCTAGGAGGTTTCATACGACGTTAGACTCTTGGCAAGCAAATAATTGTACCTACCTCAAGATTATTTGCTGTATTCGGGTATTGCGGTCAGCCATCCATACGTCCTATCCCTGCTTTCCTCCCTTTTAGATTATGAAATGTAGGCGTCGAGTCCAGGGAAAGTATGAAATGTAAAATGTCGTTGTAGTGTCCAGAAGGGATTAAAACTGTTACATTTTTTGTATCCTCGGAAAGTACAACTAAGCATAAAATTTTTGCGTTTGTTCTATAAAGTTTATCGGTAAGGTACTGACGTAAGGAACGTACAACTGTAGACTGTAAAAGTCGGCCAAGTCTGCCAGTGAAAGTACAATTATAAAATGTAAGTGTGGTATACAAAGAAAGTGAAACTGTAAAACGTAGGTTTAAAATCAGTGAAAATTCAACTTGTAAAAAACTAGAACAGTAATATTTATTTAAGAGTAGTGCCAAATGAAATAAAATTGTAGAATGTATGGGTAGTGCCCAGGAAAAGTATAACTGAAGGATATAGGTGTATTGCCCAAGGAAACTTAAAGTCATCTATATTATAGGCTGACCTATAATATAGGCGTGGTGTTCATTGCAAGTACAACTGTAAGGAAGGTCCCTCGGTCCTGTCATTTCTACTTGTTTGAGTTTTTTTACATATAAGTTAAAGGTTATCTGATAGTCTGACTAGTCTGAGAACTAAAATCATGAAATATGAGTATGTTAATTGATGTAGTTAATTGTTTATTGCATTTAATTGTTTAAAACTCAAGCAAATTATAATCTAATTAAAATCTAATTAGTTTGAAAAATCCGATACTGTAATTGAGTAGCTAGCTAACTTTGGTCTCTAATATAAGAAATATTTTAATTTAACACTTTTAATTAAATTTTTTTCAGTAAAATTAAAGAGAATGTTATGTTTGAGTTGTAAGATTTTACACATATGTTCTCGATATGAATCATTCTCGTAATCTTCCTCCATCACTTTTTAAGATGCTGATATGCTGCCAGGGCGTATTTTAAGGCGACTATAAATGAAGGATGATTTTAAAATTATAGACTGAGTACATTACTCTGGCTCCGGGGAATATTTAACTGAAAGTCATTGTTTTTCTTCCCTAATTCTCATATGTTATTTGACTGACTTAACATCACATTAAATAATCTGTGCATTAATTCCTTTAAATAAATGAAAAAATAAATAAATAAAATAAAAATAAATAATAATAAATAAATAAAATAAATTTTAAACAAACTGCTGGAAGCTTGTGCTCTAGGAGTTTCGAAATAGACAAAGAATTACAAAGATTCAATATAGCATCATCTTATTTATGTTTATTATCGTCGTGTGAATATTTGGCAAAAGGATGGTATCTGGCAGAGTATGTTTAACAATATGTGTAATACATGCCATATTCATATTGATAAATCATTATCCTTTAACACACCTTTAACACTTTTTAACACCTTTTAACACCTTTTACTGAAATGGCGACCTAACTCAATAGGTAGTCTAAAGATAATTATGAATGATAGATCGATAGATGAGTGTAGGAGTGCAACGTAGTCACACCAAAATCTTAGTAAAGTCACTGAAAAAGGTGATGGAAAACTGATTAATTATGTACACTTTAATTTACCTCATATTATTATTTTTACAAGGAGTAAATAGAACCCAATTCTATATGTTATTGTCTTTTAATAAACCTTTGGCATAATAACAAATCATCTCTTGTGTCTTTAGCTGCTTGGACCGGCTTCATCGGTAAAGCTTTTAATTTTAGTTTAAAAATTAATTGGGCACTATAGCCACATCTAGTCAGAGTTGTAGTATACAGTCACAGCAATCTCTAGAGATACGCACCCACTCTCACTACCAGCACTGAGCAACATATTATAGGGAGGTGGATAAAGGGTGGCATTTCAACCGACGCCAGCATTTGTGTTGTTCACGATAATTTAATTTAGAAGCGCAATTGTTCAGTAAATTAACCAGCTCAATGGTTGGGCAAAGGGAAATTCTCAGTCCTAGCCACATTTACACCTTTATTACAGGTTAATTGAAAATAAATTACTATAAGTTAATTATATTCAATTAGTAAACCAGTAGTAATAATATACATTATTTTTTTGTATGTAACCGACTTCTAAGTGTATATAATTCATCCTACTTTATTATTTATTACAAATCACGAGAACACTTTCAAAAGTCAAACGTATCCACATTACTAAACACTATAGGTCTTCTAATAATGTGAGAAGCATTTTTAACGGCATAAGCCATTTGGCAAACTTATTAGTAGTGCAAAAGTAAGGCTGCTGGCTCACTTCAAGGTCACCTGAGCGATGACGTCATCGAGGTCAATGACCTCACCGATGACGTCATCGATGACGTCATCGATGACGCAATCGATGACGTCATCACCAATGACGTCACATCCATGACGTCACACCCATGACGTCACAGAAATGACGTGCGGATGACGTCATCACCCCTTACATCACCAAAATGACGTCATCGATGTCACAAAGGTCAAGGTCACGCCGAAACCTAAAATTTTTCGGCACTTTTGCGGTTTCTCGCACTACGCTCCGAGTTTTAGTCCGGTTCCCATGACCTTGACGACTTGGAGCGAATTTGCGATGAGAAACAGCAAAAGTGCCGAGGAAACTTGAAGTTTCCAACGTGACTCTGCCTAAACCGTCATGTGACACCGCTCGGGTGACCTTGAACTAGCCCAGCTGCCTTACTTTAGACCAGTACTACAACCGCGATGTGCACCCTACGACAGACACCGAGCGACTGACTGTCCGGCCCCGCGCACTCTAGGTATATGGGAAGTGGTGGGGGAAATTGTGATAACCTTGGGAAACTTGAAAATGTCAAGCCGGGTAGCACCGTTTCGGTGCTACCTTAAAGTTACATGCTAAAGTGTGATGACCTTGAGTTAAAACATAGAAATACTACAAGTTGATACCTTCCCAGAGTTAAAGTGTGATGACCTTGAGTCAAAACACAGAAATAATACAAGTTGATGCAGTCTCAGAGTTAAAGTGTGGTGACCTTGAGCTAAAATACTGAAGTACTACAAGTCGATATTGCCCCAGAGTTAAAGTGTGATGACCTTGAGTCAAAACATAGAAATACTACAAGTTGATACCATCCCAGAGTTTAAGTGAGATGACCTTGAGTCAAAACACAGAAATAATACAAGTTGATGCAGTCCCAGAGTTAAAGTGTGATGACCTTGAAGTTGTAGAAGTGTGGTGACTTTGAACTACCCCAAATTGTCAGGAATTGGAGTAGCAACCGCGATGTGCACCCTACGACGGACACCGAGCGACTGACTGTCCAGCCCTGCGCACTCTAGGTATATGGGAAGTGGTGGGGGAAATCTCAAGGTCATCCAAATTGGGTTTTAAAAAAATAAGAAACTCTAAACCTCATGCTCCTCTTCTTCCCTTTCCACCTCATTTTTAGTATATATGGTTGACGATGGTAAATTTGACAAATACTCCAGTGATTGTTGATCGTCTTGCTGCAGTATAACTTCAGACCAATCATAATCTAAAGTGACCTTGAGCTTTATTCCCGGGTTGTCGAGGAGAATAGACTTCATCCAATCGCAGATGGTTTCTAAATAATGCACGTTGTCGATTGTCAATTTCCAATTCGTATTGGGTACATCTTCGGTGGAAGACATGGCATTGCAAGCAGGTGTGTCCGCCATGGTTGTTGGAGGAGGAATGATGCTTGGTGCAGCGAGCAATGCTGGTATTACAGAGTAGTGGGGGAAATTTCAAGGTCATCCAAATGGAGTTTTTTAAAAAAAGGAAACTTTTTCTATTTACTTATAACATAACCACTTAAAACTAAAAGGATTGGGATCAACAGTACGTTTAATCACCATATTCGTTATATTCTTCCTGTTTCTCAGTTTTCACCTCCGCCCGGATAGTACCTCCACTCTTTAGCTCCTTTTCGGCTTCTTCTAGTTGCTGGGTAATCGCCATCTGACATTGAAGTTCAAAATCATCACGCGGCACAGATCCGCAAATATCCATCTGAGCCAACCAGAGCTGCCTGAGGTTCTTTTCCTTTTCCTCGACAGCTTCGACGGCTGCATGTAATTCCTTTTCTGTAATAGAGGAGTCCCACAATTGTTGATCATCGGTTTTGTTGACAACCTCCTTTTCAGACTCCTTGTACAAATTGTTCAGCTCCTGCTGAGTCTTAATGGTTACCTCCTCGTAACTAGCACAACTTACATTGAGAGACATCTTGATGTTGTACGGTTGACCGTTGGAGTTGAAATGAGGCTGAGGCACAGCGCTTGGGGGTACTATGAAAAAGTGGTGGGGGAAGTTTCAAGGTCATCCAAATTGTGTTTAAAAAAATCCTATCTTGTTACTGAGCACATATGTCAGTAACAAGATAGGTGTTTTTTTCTCTTTTACATCTTTAATATAACAAATAAATAAACATATTCTACAATGGTAAGAAGAAGGAAGACAACTGCTAGTCAGCTGAAATAATCCAAAGTCTGGCTCGCTTCAGTCTTCATGGACGCCGGTGATGAAGTCGCTGGAGAAGAGTAATGTTCAGACTCTTCTTTTGGGTGTCGGAGATTGCGTATATTGCAAGCATAGACTTGCACATTTATACGGTAGCCTCGCGCCACCATCAGCTGCAACTCCTTGTACAAGTCGTTCAGCTCCTGCTGAGTCTTAATGGTTACCTCCTCATAACTAGCACAACTTACATTGAGAGACATCTTGATGTTGTACGGTTGACCGTCGGAGTTGAAATGAAGCTGAGGCACAGCGCTTGGGGGTACTATAAAAAGTGGTGGGGGTGTTTGCATCGAAGCAGGTTTAACCTTTAGCTTGGTGGTGGGGGTAACTGTGAAATGAAAAGGTCAAAGGTCAAGATCACCCGCGAAGTTTAAAAAAAAAATGCAACATATCAATATGTGACAAACTTCACATATTGATATGTTGCATTTTTTGTCTTTTATGGTTTATTTATTTATAAAACATTACAATAACATATGTACAACAGTAAAATTAAAATCTAACACTGCTGCTTGTCGGCGATGTGGATGGTCAACTCGGTGGAATTGCTACCCGTGCAACCGTGGGAAACCAGGTAGAGACAGCCGGGTTGGATGGAGCGCAGATCCTCGTTCTGGAGGAGATGGACGAACCGTTTCGGCAGGTAGACTTGGAACTTGGGCTCATCCCCCGGAGTGAACGGTGCCTCGCTAAGACTGCAGCAAATGGCCTCTCCAACTGAAGTCTCCATCTTCTTCATGGCGTGGATAATGTAGTGCTTCTCGTCTTTAAGTTCGGAACACTTCTTGACGGGTAGTATGGTAGATTTGGAGTGAGCATTGAACTGCTCAACCAAAGTTTGCAGGAACTGGTGAGATGCCATGGTTGAGTTAAAGATTGTCTTCTTCTTCGTCTTCTTGCTGGGAGATGTTGTCGTCTCGGAATCTCGAGTAATACTCATGCCAGGTCCCGGTCTGCTCCTCACTTATATAACCCCCGTCACCCCCACCACTCCCCACTTCTCCACTTTGAAGGTAAGATGCGAGTTTATAGGCGTTTTTTAAAGCGCAATGTCTATCTTTTTCATGTTCTGGACTTTTAGTACAAATACAAACATTTTCCATCGTATACTTGTAGTTTTTATCCAAGTCCACATCATTAACCGGAACATGAGTAAATTCTTCGATCCATCTCTTCTTTTCCAGTCCTTTTGTATAAATATTGGTAAACCTGTTTGAAAACTGATGCATGATGTTATATAAGTCCGTGTAACTTGCAAAACCATCATACCAATCGATATGATGGAAATATTTTGAAATCCACCTGTTGGTAGTAGAGGCTTTGCTAGTTAATGATGAATAAGAACATGGTGGTTTGAACAAAAATGTATATGGAACACTTGTATTGATATCGAAAAACACAAGTTCTTTTATGATAAATCTATCATCATTACCCCGAAACGCTTGGAACTCAATTATACCAGGTTTGGACTTTACTTGTTCTTCTTCCTTGTCCATTGCGAAGATCACTCGTCTGCTCATGACGAAGTCCAAAGGTCAACTGATTTCCACACCACGGTAGGTACGACTTTTATACCTGGCCGTACAGTTGTTGGCGCGTTGGTGTATATTTAACGTGGGCACCGTCCCCGGTAGGCCTAACCCCACAAAGTGTTTGATATTGTTTTAAAAACCAACCATTGTCATCTAAGTTTCCATCTTTACATTCTCCTTGTTTTCATTTTCATCACTAACACTTGATTCTTCTCCTCCTTCTTCCTCTTCTTCCTGTTTTACTGATTTCTTATGTAATTGAGCGTATTTTTCCAACTGTCTCCACATTTGTACTTCATGAGGAACCCTATTAAATATAGAAGTATCCACAGGTCCGTACAATATAGGTGCGTCCGGTTGTTTGTCCAAAGTGTCTTCCAAATAATCTTTAATAATAGAACTTGAAAACACTAGTTGTCTCAAGTATCTTGTTATTGGTTCAGTTGCACAGGTTAGAATAAAAAACTCTTCTCGATAAGTTGAATCTTGTTATCATGTCTTGTTGTGTCTCTAAACCGCAATTGATGGTCACCACGATTCTTTATAATATCAATTTCCACATTTGAATCCAAAAGTCCTACTCTTGTCTTTCTTCCATACATGTTACTAGTTAAATAGCATTCTAGCAGATGCAAGTGCTTCATAAAAGATTCCAAGCACTATCGGTGAACAAAATCATTTTGGGTCCCCATGAGTCAAAATTACAGTAGGTGAATAATCCGTCGATTTCATAACACCGATTAAAACACTTTTGTCCAAACTGGATGAGATTGGATAAAATATTCGCAAGAATACCTCACTCAATATGTTAGGAGAAATATTATCTTCAGTATCCCTTTTCTTCTTCTGTGCATTCTTTCTTCTTTTACCTTTTTCCTCAACATTATTACTGCCGTGGAGTTGTCCGCAAGCGTTGTGTTCATCTCCCTCCGGTTGACCTTGAAGATCTAAAAAGTCGGATATCTCCTTCTCAATATCTACTACATTTTCTTGTGTACCACTAGGAGAAGCCATATTGAATAAGATGCTACCCATACAAGAACAGGCAACAAACTGATGAGGAGCGACCTGAACACTCTGCTTTTATACTCGCGGAATGCATTGGAATGTAACAAAACCGGTTTTTTTACAATACATTTTTAACAATTCCAGTTAAAGGTGTGTATGTTACGATTTTATCATGTAGAATTAAACAGTATGCAGTTGTATTAGCCGATATAGGCGCGTTGAATTCCATTTCTATTTTTATATCTACACTTGATGATTTTACCGATTCATTTTGTTTAGAACAATCGATTACAACTATAGGGTAACCATCTAAGTATTTTTCTGGTGATAGTAAAGGTGCATTCGTTTTACCATAATATGAACTTTGGAATCTTGCATACATATCGTACAATATGCTGTACTTTTTATTAGCGAATGACACATTTAAATTATCGTATGGAAAAAATTGTGAATTTAAATAAACTTTAATATTTTTCAAGTTGCAATGATCAAATTGGCCTGCATGTTTGGTGATGGTGTCTCTTCTGCCTGTTTGTAAACCAAATATAATATACCTGGCTCGTTCCACATAATTAGATGTTTTAACTGTCCAAGTGTGTCGATCCGTAGTTGGCAAGCTGGGATGTTCATGAAATTCCCAACTTCTAAAAGGAATTACAATATCACGATCAGCCTTTAACTTTCTTAATAGTAGCATTCTATGCTCGTCAGCTAATTTTACATGTGGAACTCTCCATACAATTTTGTCTAATGTTAATTTCCATTCTAAAGTTGCATCTGTTGTACCGTCTGGAGCTTTAATAATATCTTTATCGTTTGAAGATCTCAACAAAACTAATTCTTGTTTAACGTTTAATATTATTTTCCTATAATCTTCAGCAAAACCAAGCAACAAACGTAACGGAATATGAAAATCAAAATTTCCATTTGTATCTGGAGTGATTGTGTCTTTTGCAGGTAAAACCCATCCTGCAGGTTGTATTAAATTGGTTTCATTAGGTGATATAGATGTTAATCCCTTTAAAGTTGTTGCAATACCTACTTTTTTAGTAGAATCAACTGTTACACCTGATATTTCATATCTAATTTCATCAAACAGGAAAGCCATGGGATTATTTATAAATGGAACTGTTGTACCAGTAGTAGTACCGTCCTTTTTAGTAACTTTTCCTTCAATATACAAGTAACTTTCACATGGTAGTGTGTAAATGTCTTGATTTTGTATGGGAATACGAATTTCATCGTTATTGTTTAATTTTGATGAAGTGTAAGGGTTGTGGGTGTGATATTCTTTTTCCCATAGGGTTTCGTCGAATGTTGGACCCTGAGCTATATCCAGTATATCCATTATCGGTTACTTTTAATCCAATTCTCTCTAAGAAACGAATGTTCTCGCGTGTTAACTCCTCCACAGCTGAAGAGCTACTAATGCGGATTCCCGTAGGTTGTTCGCTTTTAAATGTTAAACCCATGGTTTTGTATTAAAGTGTTGATTTTAAATGTAATCTAACCGTAATAGGCTCTTCTCGGAAATCTATCAAGTTACCGTCTTGATCCAATACGTTCAACACGATGTCTGAAATGAAAGTGGTGTTCAAAGGTAGATATACCAGGTTTTGCGGCTTTTCAACAATTTTAAATCCAGGTGGTACACTGGGGTAAAAAGTATGTATTATATGAGTATTTGCTCCATCTCTGTAAGCTCCTTGTATAATATTACAAGTTATGTCTATACTATTGACTTTTAATATTGTTACAGTTTGTTTACCGGAATGTGTTTTATTTGGTTCTAAAATCGCTCCATCTTTGGGAAATCCTAATAAATCACCAATTGAGTCTGACTTACTGAAATCTATATAATATTTTGAAGTAAGCTCAGCTTTCATTGTATTGTTATTACCTTTTAGCGTTATATTGTCTTTTCCCATTTTATTTTGCAAAAATTCATTAATATGATCAATTTCATAAGAACCTGTGGGTAGAGTGCAAACTTCCAAGTCTGTAAACTTCCCACTGGCATCTTTTCCTTTATAATAATGTAATAAGTTATTTTTACCTTCCGTAACATTGGGAATAGAGTTGTAAGTTGTAAAATCCAACAGTGCTGCCTCCCAAAATCTTCCTTTTTGCAAGCGTAACGCTGGAAAAAGGATACTTCGTAAAGTGGACGATTTTCCTGTTAATGATACCGTATAGGAAGACATCTCAATAGTGACTGATACTTTTAGCTAGGAATTCCAAACATAAATGGCCGCATATTGTAGTATTATCAGGTTGTTCTCTTTTATAGTTGTAATATATGTTTTTAGCAGATTTAAAGTAATGTTCAAGTTCTTTAGGTGGTGGCAAATTTCCAAAACTATCAAAATAATATACATTACTATTTAGTTTCTTATAACACACCCAATGGGTGCCGGACCCTTCAGTATTATCCAAATTTACGATTCCAGTCTCATTTTTCCATATTTTCTTTGGTAAACTGTCTTTCATAAATACTCCGCGGAAAAATGGTATTTTTAAACAGGAAATATATTTAAATAATTCAACATTAGTCAATGCTTTATGTGGTATAACCAATTGATTTCTTTTATTTAATATGCACGATACGGTCTTAGGTATAGACCAGCCCCGTTTTTTACCATTGACCATATTGTCGGTTTTTTATTATTTTTCCTCGGAGAACGTCTTTTTAGTCTAATATTACCACCATGTTTTCTCTTGGTTGATCCTTTTTTATTCTTACCCCTCCTTTTTCCACCTCCTACCGCTGTTTTAGCCTTCATACCTGCTGTTACCGCTAAAGCTGCTGCTTTTTCCGCAATACTAGCGTCACTAGACTTTACTCGTTGCCAAGCTATATTCGCTAGCTTTTTATCAGCGATTGACCTATTTTTTGAATCGGTAAACGTGGAATATGCGATATCGTGTTCTTTACAAGCCTGATCTAACTTATTTATGCCTGGATCACCTCTTTCCAGTCGTTTTTTCAATTTAGTTCCTGGTCCGCAATACTGATAACCTCCCGGTATGTGAAATTCGTATGGTAAAGCGTCTATTGCTCTGTTTACGATAGATCCTACTGGAATACGATTTAAAGCTTTACTTAACAGAGAAACCGCTGTGGACGTGATACCGCCTCCTTTCCGTATAGTGTCTCGATATGGACTGGTGTAATGAAACGCCATGATTGTCTTTTATATTCGAAAAGCGTAACCCATGTGTTACCTCTATGACAGGTTGCACATAAATGATGTAATATATGGTGTTATTTAATTAAATATCAAAATCACCCCAATCTGATGATCTAAACTTTTGTGTGTTATGATTAAAAAAATATTTATAAAGAATTTCTTGTTTAATCCATGTATTTCTCATTTTTTCGTCAATAGGTTTATGTTGTCCTGCTGCAATATAATTATGCATATCAAATAATAAATTACCTATTACTTTAACAAGAAAATTAACAGTTACAGCGTTATTGGCATAATCAGGGTCTGCAACATTTGTTAATCGTTTGTTATCACAATTCCACCATTTTTTTCCAGTTGGCTCTAATTGTATTATCTGTTCATAAGTAACAGCATCACCAGGCTTTTCACCAATACCTAAATTTGTCAATAACTTTCCTTTACCATCCCAAACATAATTGTTTTCTTCAAGCAAAGTAAACTTTTTATTTCCTTGTACAAATACATCTCCTTGACGTGTTACTACTTGGTTTTGTTTCACAAAACCGGAGGTTTCTTGTTTTAAAGTTTCCTTCATTTGACCCACCGTTGCACCATCTGATGGTGCAAAACCATCTTTTACATTCGCTAAACAATTACCAAGACAGTCAATAACTCCTACATCACGTGTAATACAATGATCTTTGATGTATTTTAAATTTACAGCATCATTTTCATTTTTTGGATAACCTATATCGTTAATAACAAATTTATAAAAAGAAAACCCATCTTTTGTCTTTTCAGGTATTATAGAATGTAAATAGCGTCTATTTATGCTGTCTTTTTCATCTACAGGGTCTGCTACGTTAGATATACGTCGATTTTCAGCATTATACGTTTTTCCATCGAATTTTAACGTATTTTTCAATTCCGATGATAAATAACCTCTGTTTATTGCATCAGCGTTTTGATTTGGCTTACCGACGTTGGAGATTCTATGATTACCCGCGTTATATGTGTTTTTGTCTAGTTTCAGTGTTGGTAATATCTCTTTTTTTAATACTTTTAAATTTATTGCATCATTTTCATCTGTGGGATCATTAATGTTTTTTAACCGTTTATTACTAATATCATAATCTCCATCAGGTGTTTGTGGTAAGCCAGCACCTCTTTTTAAAGTATTAAAGTAATATAATCCATCCGAGGAATATCGTCCGAACTTGTCAACACTCATGGTGCAACTGAATAACATTCTAGAGTGTAACCCATTTTTATAATATTAGTCTCGATTTCTAACCCATATCAGTTTTTATACAAATTCTTAGTCTTTATCAGTTACATTTTCATCGCTCCCGGGACATTTAAAATATTTAAAATTTCCACTAACTAATGCTCCGTCTGATTCATTTCGAAACACATGATTTTTATGAATAAATTGTTCACCAGACAATTTTCTAAATCCGCTAAATGAATTTGGATCTGCAATTAATATATTTTGATAATCATTTACATCCATTAATTTAAATCTTTGCTTATTATAAATAAACTCTTTATTTGCACTGTCATATTGTAATGTTTGTCCTACAGTTGCAGCATCATTTGGATCTCTTCCATTATGCAAGTTTTTTATTACTTTATTTTTACATGTAAAAAATCTAGAAGAATGATCTGGATCTAGATGTACGGTTTGTGATAAAGCAGCTGCATCATGTTTTTCATAACCCCATCCCATATTTGATAACCCTTTACCCATGCAATCCCAAGCATTATTTTTGTATGTTAATAAATTAAATTTTTCATTACCTTGAACAAATTCATCCCCTTGCTTTGATACTACTTGATCTTGTTTTACAAAAGAGGTTGTTTCTTGTTTTAAGGTTTCCATCATTTGACCCACTGTTGCACCATCTGATGGTGCCGAACCATCTTTAACATTCGCTAAACAATTACCTAGACAATCAATAACTCCTACATCACGTGTAATACAATGATCTTTTATATATTTTAAATTTACAGCATCATTTTCATTTTTCGGATAACCTATATCGTTAATAACAAATTTATAAAAAGAAAAACCATCTTTTGTCTTTTCAGGTATTAATGAATGTAAATAGCGTCTATTTACGCTGTCTTTTGCATCTTTAGGATCAATCTACGTTGGATATACGTTTATTTTCAGCAGTATACGTTTTTCCATTGAATTTTAGCGTATTTTTTAATTCTGATGATAAATAACCTTTGTTTATTGCATCAGCGTTTTTGATTTGGCTTACCAACATTGACAATTCTATGATTACCTGCGTCATATGTGTTTTTCTGTAGTCTTAATGTTGGTGATATATTGTCTTTTAATACTTTTAAATTTATTGCATCGTTTTCATCTGTGGGATCTTTTATGTTTTTTAACCTTTTATTAGTTATATCATAATCTCCATCAGGTGTTTGTGGTAAACCAGCACCTCTTTTTAAATTATTTGCGTAATATAACCCATCCGAGGAGTAACGTCCGAACTTGTCGACACTCATGGTGCAACTGAATAGTAATCTAGGGAGTAACGCATTTTTATGAGATTACCCCACGGTTTCGGAGTTCATCCACTAAAGCCACCCATTCGTTTTCCAATCCAGTATGACCCGCTTCTTTAGCTTCATGTATTAGTTTCATTCTATCCACCAATTTATTGATATTATTGTAATAAATCACATTTGTGTTATATAGTTTCTTCATTAAACCTGTACCTGTAACAGATTTGTTTCTTTTTCTTGGTTCTGGAGCACTTATATCCAAAGTGGATGACACAAACCTTCGTTTTACAGGTTTTCTTGGCATTATCGGCATTGGTTGTCTTCTCGTTGTTGGTATTAACTTGGATACAAATACTCTATATTTTAAAGACCTAGATCTAAAAACTGGCTGGTCAGCTAAATACTTCCTCCTGTATGCATTGGTGTGTTCCAAAATCTGTTTATATGCTTCCATATCTTCTTCTTTAACTAACAATTCTAAAGGCTTTTTTTCAAATAATAATTCAAATAATCCTCTTGTGCCCTTATATCTTTGATTACCAACAATAATATTATCATCTTCATCAATGTTTACCGGGCTATTACCAACCATTAAACCTTCTTCTGTTAATCTTACTCCATAACTATGGTAGTTTTTATTAGGATTTATTCCAGCTAACATTTTTATCATGTATTTCCTTCCTAAAGGTCCTTTGTTATGAATGTTTTCACCCAACAAGCTTATGTTTGACGGACCTTCCCTTGCTTCTTCTTCTTTTTCCTCTTCACTAGCAGTTGATACATCTTCATGTCCTCTTTTAGCTTTTACTTCATATAATTCTCTTATACCACTATAGTCTGGTGATTCTAGCTCTCTTTCAGGTTCTTCACCGGTAAAACCACTATATGTAGAGGATTCCAGGTCTTCATCACTAAAATCTTCTGATTTTATATTTTCTCTTTCAAACTTTGTAATAGGTGCAATTGCATCTCCTTCCAAAACGGGTTTAGCAAATTTTTTGTTTAATTGTTTCAAGGGTTCAGTAATAGGTTTAAAAGTAGATTCAAGAAATTTCTCCCTTTCGCTAATACCTAATTTTAATGCTCTGTTTTTATCCCGAATAGAATCACTAAGTGATTTTATTTCCTTTATTAACTTTTCTTGGTTAACCATGTTTGTAGCAAGACGTGTTGTACAACAATGAATGTTTTACATCATGATCAGTGTATTAGTATAAATTTATCAAATCCTATCCTGTATCGACCATTGTTTAGCGGTTGTTCCTTTATAATTGTTAAAAACCCATACTTTTCAGCCCAAGCCTTTCCACACAACTCTTTAAATCGTTCGAATGGCATATCCGCACTTACATGGTCATAATATATGTGTTTTAGGTTGGTTTCATCCTGTTTAAATACAATTAACATGTTTGCATTGTCTCTAATGAGCTGTTTCGGTATTTTGTTGTAAGTTTGACCAATATAAATGCTATCTATGTTGTTATGTCGACCCATGGCGAAGTAATTCCTTATTGTATTTTGATTTTCACAAGATACATCGTCAAATATGAATACTGAGAATGGTTTAGCCTCTTGCGGTTGCATGACACTCTCGCTCGCGTTAAATTTAAAATATTTAACTTCAGGTACATTATTGAGTATTTGTTCCAATAACTGATATTTCGGTTGTTGTAGTGACTTTGAAAATACATATAAATTATTAAAACGTAAGCCTTTAGGGTTTGTAATCAAATTGAATACTACATTTGTTTTTCCACAATTGGAAGGACCGGTAACCAGACAACGCACCGTGTTTGGTAACAAAACACCGTGTTTCCCAGTATTGAATTGAGAACCATCCACTGTGAGTTCATCTATATTATTAATAGTAAAATTGTCTTTTTGCGGTATTATCTCCATCCTTTGTAATGGTTCAACCCAAAATGATGCTCTATCATTATATTAGATCCTTTTTAGGTATCCAAGAATCTTCCGTCTTATTAAATCCTAACCATCTTACTTTAACCTTATCTTTTTTGCGTTGCAACACCTTTTCTACTAGATATACATCACCTACTGTTGATTTTAACATTTCATGTCCATAAAAACCTCCTTCAAGCAATTGTCCTTTATTATCTTTTAAAATGTAAGTTTCTGGTACTGTAGGTTGCACCTTAAATACGGTAAATACCTCATTTGTCCAGTTAGGAAGATATCTTTTACTGAATACACCTTTGTATTTGCTTATTCGCACTTTATCACCAACATTAAACCTTTTAGGCTTTAGTTTTTCAACTTTTGGTTTAGTATTCATTTTTATACGTTTTAATACAAGTTTTTCATTTTTATTAGTCACCTGGCTTGGTTTCATACCGATAGTTCTATGAAACTTGTTATTGTAATCGCTTATAAGTTTTGGTAACACATCAATCCATACGTGTGATCCTCTGTTGGAAAACATCTTATACATCGCACCTTTTAAAGTTCTGTTAAATCTTTCAATTATTGATGCTTTTACCTCTGAATTGGTTGAGTAATGGTTAATGTTGTGTTTTTTCATTAAATTTGCAAATTCCTTATTAAAATATTCTTTTCCATCATCAGTTTGTAAATGTTTTATAGTATGTTTGTCTCTTTGTATAGCTGTTTCCATTGCTTTTGTAACACTTTTGCCACTTTTATCTTTTAGTGGTAAAGCATCTGCCATTTTTGAAAAACAATTAATAATAGTCAATATGTATTTAAATCCTCTATTTTGTTTACTATAAGGAATCATTTCGATTAAATCCGCTTGATATAAATCATTTATTCCTTTTATCACTGTATTTCTTCGTGGAAACTTTCTTCTTGCAGGTTTATGAAGCTCGTTGACAATTTCTTGCTTCAAGTTCTTCATATTGCAGGTTTGAATGTTTCATGTATCACATGTATAATAACAATGAATGTTGTCTTAAATATTAACATCATTTATATAGGTCAAGGTCATCCAAACTTGTGTAAAAAAATGGGGAACACGGCGTTTGACTTGCCGTGTTCCCCATTTTTTTACGGAAGGAGAAAGGAATAAGGTCGAAGTTGTAGAGGGGCGAAGAATAGGTTACTAGTCGATAGGGTTTAGAGAGTAGTGTCCAAAAGGAAGAGTGTGAATTTTATCCGGCATAATATGCCTTTTATCATCTCGAGCTGACAGTGCTCTTTTAACTTCAGTGACACTGTAGACCTCATGTTTAAAGCTTCTGATAGTGTTGAACGTTGCAGACATTGTAGAATCTTCAAACAAGCAGGTCTTGTAATGGTCAAATGTCACATGTTTCTTCAAGTACGATGTTTTGACTCCTTTTGCTTTCTTGACTGTGGGTGTGTTGTTCTCGTTGTACATTTTAAATGAATACAATTTTGCCATCAGTGCCACTATTTCTTCTAAAGGCATTCCATTTGCTTCATCTTTAAATTTTCCGATTACTTTTTTATTCTTTTCGTTGTAATTTGGATGGTTCTTCGGATAGTCAGAGAAGTCAAAATCGTCTTTGTATGGGAAACTCCTTAGGTCTTCATACATGTCCAAAGTCTTTATCCAGTAGATAAACGCGTCGGTATCCATGTATGCAACTCCAATGTTGTCTCTTCCGTAGTGTTTAACCATTTTGTTGTAATGGAAATCATACATTAAAGTTTTACTTATATCCAAAATTGACATTCCAATGTATAACGGACGATCCATCACTATTGTTGTTTTCTTCATACTTACGGCAACTAGATCTTCGTTTATAATCATAGATGTTCCAAAATTTGGTTTTTGCACTAATTTTTCCAATTTCTTAGGATCACTTACTAATTTTACAATCTTGTGTTTTCTTTTGTTTTCTAAGGTCTTCCCGAAGATGGCGTTGTTCATCAATTTGTAAAAGTCCTTTTCAAATGCTGATGTTGCTGCTGCTCTTCTTGTAGTGTTGGAATCAATATATGGTTTCAACCAACAAGACTGGGTGAATTCAATTGCTCTATGAATTCTCACCACACGTAGACCCAATTCAAGAGCTTGTTGAACTACCCAGTAGTGAGCCACATACCGATCTTTATTCTCCAACGTCATCATCAATTTCGGCCATCTTCCTGTCGGTGAAACTTCAGTCTTGGCTAGGAGAGGCAAGTCGTAGTGATGGTCATGAAGGTGCTCCGGATATTCGAAATCACAGTCCAAAATATAGCCTTTTGGACCATTCTTTGGAATCTGTGAGATGTCACCGATGGTGGCCGGGTCGATCCATTTGAAGTCAGCGTAGGGAAGCGGATTTGACATTGCCCAACCATAAAGGTTGTTTGCGTCAAAGTAACCAAGGTAGACCGATGGTTGTCTCTCATCGAAGCCTGGGATGTACTTGTTGTTAGCTTTGACATGACGTGTTACAGCTTGTGTCAAACCGCCCCGTACACCAGATTCTATCATGAGCACCATATCAATATCTGTTAGAAGTTCCAATCGACAGTTGGTTGACTTTAGCATAGCTTGCCATGCTAATCCTGGAGATGTGTACGAGTGTAGAGGGTCCAGTCCATAGGCGGAGAAGCAGGTGTTTCGAAATTCTTCCATCACATCGCACAGCAGAGTTACGTCCAATTTTATGTAAAAGTCGGAATATTCCCCTAAGGTTTGAATGTTTAGTTGGTTCCAAACATTACAAGCATGATTGTAGTCTTCAACGGAGATTTCACTTTCATTTAACTTGCTATTGAAGGCTTCAATCGGTGGCAGACTGGTTTCTTCGAATTTTTCTGCAGAAGTTATGTAATCATAGGGGAACACTCCTTTACGCATTACTAAGTCCAATTTATCTTCAGGTACAATTTTGCTGGTTTCTTTTAGATCTTCTCTTCTTAGGTTCTCAGACAATTTGCTCAAACTAGATGACATAAATCTATAAGAGTCTACGAAGCGAAGTTTAATTTTACCTACTGTTTTTGAGAAACTGATGTACTTCTCCAATGTTTCAGCTAATACTTCGATTTTTCCATCATCTCGTCCTAACTCTGGGATAATGAAGTGGGAGTCATAGCCGCTAAGATTGTGTAACACGACAGGGATAAAGTTTGGCAGTTTGTAATTTATATTGCATGAATTACAAGCAGCTCCTCTGTATAACCCTGTCAGGTGATCGTGATCTCTTACTTTTTGATTTTCTTCACTGAAGCTCTTCTTGCATAAATAACATCTTGTTGCCAAATTGTATTCTTCTTGTTGATTTTGATTCAAAGGTTCCATAGGTAAAACATTACCGAATAAGCGTTGCACCTTTTCAGCAATGTCATACAACTGGTCTACGAAATGCTTAGCGGCTTCTTCCCCACGGTAGAGTATCGGAGTGGATGTTAAGCCATAGTCTTGCAACTGTTCTTCAGGCAAAGTCGATTTCACCAATAAGCAAAAACTGTTAGGTTGATGCAGTTGATATTTGGTTCTTCTAGTCACCTCACCATCCGGAAGCTCCTGTGGTACTAACGTGGATTCGAAATCTGCGTAGACGGCTACTGGAATCCGATATTGGTGAACTGTTTTGTTGAATTGGATGAACGCTCGAGATGGCGGCGGCAGACTAATCTTCACTTCATAGTTGTCATTACAAAGTCTTTGGTGTTCCTTCAACCACTCCGATCCTCCACGTCTCAAATCTTTATTCGTAAAACAAAAGCATCTCTTACACACTGTCACTCTAATTTTATTTTTCGTTAATTGTCGTACAACCAATGCTTCAAAATCTTTTATCCACACATAATGTGAAATTTCGCCTTTAGTTATCAATAATAAATCAGTATGGTTTCTTTGCTCCACTTTTCCAACTCGTAGAGGATACACATTGTTCGAATCATCTAAGCCGAACACGTTAACAGAAACACCTGGATTTTGTTTCTCAAATTTTGCAATTTGATTAAGACTCACAGGATACGACATTCCTCGGAAGTTGTAGCGGTGTTCGTTTTCATAATATTCCCTACCAACTCTACAAGGATTATGTTTTACATACTTAGTTAGCATCGCATACTTAAAACATTCATTATCCCCGTTTGTAACATTTCTGCAAGAGTTGGTGTCTTTAATTTTCTTTGGTAGAGGGATAAAGCTGCTACCCCTCATACCATATCCATGCTTGTGAACCCTCACATCCATACCTTCAATCGATGATAGCGTCCAGCCAGATCCTCTTCCTTCGTGTTCTTGGAGTTTCATTAGCAGTTCATTCAAACAATCTTCTAAAATTTCGTTGATATCAGATGTGGTTGTAAGGGTTCGGTTTTTAGCAATGAATGCTCTCGGTGAGTTTTCACCATTGGTATTAGTAAACATAGCCTCCAACACCAATCCAAATTTAATAAAGTTCAATCTTGCCAATTCTTCCATCAATGTTTTTACAACTAAATTTTTAGCTTGGGTTATAAAGTTTTCCAATTCCAATTGCACATTATTAATTTTGAAATGAGTTACAACTGGTCCTGGCAAGGCTGTGGTGCGCAGTTGTCTTATTTCTTCCACTTCTTCTGTATCCTCTTCTTCCATATCCTCTTCTTGGGTACGCAGTTGTTTTACATCTTCCACTTTTTTTCCTTCCATTTCCTTTTCAATAAATCCTCCAGCTGTAGATGGTCCAGCTCCGGCAAATTGAATAACACTTGGTCTTCTTCTTTGCATTAACTGTAAATAGCTAGCCCAGTCCTTCTGCTTCTGGGGTTTTTCCAAAAACCGATCAATCGCATCCAAGTCTTCTTCACTTACTACAATCTCTTCTTTTCTGTCCTCTTCACGATGCAATTCTCGGTGTAACTGTAGATAGCTATCACAGTCGTCCATCTGTTTCTGGTAGTTTTCCAATAACCGATCAAACGCATCCAAGTCTTCTTCACTTACAACAATCTCTTCTTTTCTGTTTTCTTCATGATGCAATTCTCGGTGTAAAACAAAGATATCTTCATCTTGGAAAAACTCACCACAAATATCGCAAAGAGCCATTTTTGAACAAGTTTGGCTTTGAGTGTGCACTCGGTGAATGTCCAAGCAATAATGAGCAGCGCGCTCAACCGGGTCCCTTTATACCCGAGGTTGAAGGGTGGGGGAAGGTGACGTCATATACATCCGGTTTATCAATCATTTAGTAAATTTGGCTTTTAAACACCCATTTTCAATATATTCTTCAACAGGCTTGATAAACCAATAATGTTTGGTCTAAATCCACTACTTTGTACAAATATTTTGAAAGATGTCTGTTTGAGCAAGTTTATGTGGAACAAGGTCACTTGGAATTATTATTTTTAGCGGGGATAGAGCACTGCAATAGAGCCATGGTATAGAAGTGGTGTATCCATCCAATTGGTTTGCCCTTTTTTATACCCCCACAAACTATGCATTTATGTGGGTCAAGGTCGCGTAAAGATACCCTTTGAGCGGGGGATAAACCACTAAGCAGCATGCTAGTCCATTGCCGCAAAGTGATCTATCCCCCGCTCTGTTCTACAAAAAAACCTCAATCAAGTCCAAGTTCAAGTCCTAGTTTAACACTTGGTTGGGAGAATTACATTAGTTTGATACTTATTTCTACCGTTACACTTGCTCCATTCTCAAAAAGATATAAATAATATAATCCTGGGTACTGTTCTTTTTCACGTCCTGCATGTTCCTTAATAAAGTCGAAGGCCAATCTTTTTGAATATTCATTATGAAACACTTCTCTTACACAAACAAGGATTTTTTCTTCGAGAAATTTCACTTGAATTGTTGTTAGTTTGCTTACATCATCCTTGTCTATCAGGGGTAGCTTGTAGGTGAAAGTATTTGGTGGTAGTTTGTGCGTTCTATCAAGTAAACAACAAAATTTTTTATACAATTTCTGCTCATTGTCTGTAATACTATTAATACCAAACAGATTATAGTACGAAGGATCATAAGGTATACGACGATACATTTTAAGAACCGGTCAGCATAAGCGCTGGAGCTAAAATGAGAAATGCGTGCAACCCGGCCGCCTTATATCCCCACCGGGTGACCACGCCCAAGGTACCCGGGGGGGGGGGGGCACTTCTCGTCCGGAGCAAAAAACTTTTTGGTCAAGGTCAAAAATTTTTCCCAAAAAAAGTTCGGGGGGGGGGGTGGGGGAGGGGGTGGGGGAGGGGGTGAGGAGGGGGTGGGGGAGGGGGGGGGGTTCGCATTTTATTTTACATATTTAGGTCAAGGTCACAAAAAAACTTTAAAAAAAATTAAGCCCCACACCCCCCTTTGGGGGTGTGAGGCACTTGGGTTGTCATCGCTGTAGCCTCCGAAGAGACCCAACTATGACAACAAGGCAACATCCAATGTCCTGTACCCTTCGCCACGCAAGACTTGTAAACATTTACTGCATTGTCTTTTCAGTAGCTAACAAAGATTCATTTACATAATTTTGTGTTTCCAGAAGAAAACAAACTGAGGACACCCTAGTGGCTTACGTCCTCGTCCGAGTGCAGAGGCCGCCGCAACCTTTTGCATGCCAGCGTACAAACGGACATGCTCCCAAATGCCATCCGCAACCTTTTGCATGCCTGGCAGGAGCCTACCGATAATTAAAATAGGCTTTACACGGGGGCCTACTCCCGTAACCTATCTTTAATATTTTTAATTTACAATGCATTAACTTTTACAAGTCTTTGTGGGTCAAGGCCACACGGACATTAAAAAATTTCGGCCCCCGTACATCCATGGCGAACCACGAATGTTCGGGGGCCTTGGGGACTAAAAACAAAAATAGCTAACAAAGATTCATTTACATAATTTTGAGTTTCCAGAAGGGAAACAAGAGGTTGAGGACAGCCCTAGTGGCTTACGCCCTCGGTCCGAGTGCAGAGGCCACCACAAATTGGCCACAGCTGTGGTCTGCATGTCAGCGTACAAACGGACCGAGTCCCAAACCCAGCCGCAATATTGCATGCCTGAGAGGACTCATGCTAACGTTGGTATAAAATGCTTTTACACGGGGGCCTACTCCCGATCCCTGACTTTACAATTGACTTTGAGCATTGAAAAAGCTCAAGGGGGGATTGCTAAAACAAGCGTATACACTTTAGAAACATATAACACACTTACAACACACAATTGAGCTCAACGTAGTCAATGCTGGAACAAGCACATACACATTAAACACATATAACAAACAAGACACAAAGGATAAAAGACACACAGGAGACATAGGGTACAAGTAAAATACTCTCATATAAAACAATTCGCAATACCCAAACGCAAGCGCAATATCTTACAACTAATACAAGTCTTAAAGTTAGAGTAGACTTCGCTAAACACTGAAGGCGCCATTCAATGTTTAGTGATGCCTATGGCGGTCCGTCCCGGTCGTTCACGTTCAACGCGCGGGAGCGGACTGCGAGCCGGCTCTGGCTGGGCCCCCTTATATCCCCGCCGGGGCTGCCACGCCCAGGATATCAGGGGGGGGGGGTGGGGGAGGGGGGGGGTTCGCACTTTTTGTCGGGGGGGGGGGTTCGCACTTTTTGTCGGGGGGGGGGGGGGCTCGCACTTTTTGTCGGGGGGGGGGGGTTCGCACTTTTGTCGGGGGGGGGGGGGTTCGCACTTTTTGTCCGGGGGGGGGGTCAGGTAAGTTAAGTGGGTCAAGGTCACCCACGACACTTGTACTCTAAGTGTTGGCTGTACCCCCACCACAACTGGGTCCCTAGGCTGCACAACACCGCTTCGCCAGTATGTCTCCGGCTTCCATGCGGTGCGTCTCGCTGTTCCATAGCTCTCTATATGTAAGTAATTTTACAAGTTCTGAATGTAGGTCACTACACTTTAACTCTGGGACGATATCGAATTGTAGTATTTCTGTGTTTTGACTCAAGGTCGTCACACTTTAACTCTAGCACATCGGTTATCGTACCAGAGGTGCTCAATAACCTAACTTGTAATGTTTAGGGTGGCGTTTGCACGCCACGTGGTATCGCCAAGAGTGTCCAGTCCAAATTTTAAGTTAAATTAATTTCACTGTAATCTTTTCCAATTCCACTTTGTTTTGCCAACTAAGGTGTCGCTTTATAAAGTGGTATTTCTCTAAGGTTATTGGGGATTGAAAGATTACAATCACTTTATTTAGACGGCTCTTCACCTTAGAGTTTACCATAACTTCAACTTTAACTTTTCTTCCTTGCCCCTCACAGCTTAAGCTGTACAGTAGGGTTTCTTCTTGCGCCAACTCGGGCTGCGAGAACAGTGTGTTGACTGTAGGACAGCTCATGGTGAAGTGATGCGATACTCCAGCGTTCAACCTCACCTTCCCCCACCACTGTGACCTTTCCCCGCTCCTGCTGTTTCCCCCACCACTTTTCCCTTCACTCATGCGCTACCAACAGTCTCTCAGTATTGTGCGGACTTTTGTGAGGGGAGGCTATGTCGCGGGACACTCTGGGTAAGAAACTTAGCCGTGTTAAGACTTTATTAGTTGCTCACTGTCCCAAACTCAAAGTCAAACGGGTTTCAACTTTAGCTAAATGGCGAAGACTGTTGCGCGGACACCCTAGGTTTTATACCAAACAGACTAATGTAAGTTTTACTGATGAAGATTTGTTTAGAATATTGGATGAAATGACTTTTCCTTGCAAAATTCAGTTAGTTACTCCCATTCCTGACAGTTTAGAGTCTTAGTCTCTCAAGCCGATATACCTAGAGTACACAGAGCCGGACAGTCAGTCGCTCGGTGTCTATCGTAGGGTGCACATCGCGGTTGTAGTACTGGTCTAAAGTAAGGCAGCTGGGCTAGTTCAAGGTCACCCGAGCGGTGTCACATGACGGTTTAGGCAGAGTCACGTTGCAAACTTCAAGTTTCCTCGGCACTTTTGCTGTTTCTCATCGCAAATTCGCTCCAAGTCGTCAAGGTCATGGGAACCGGACTAAAACTCGGAGCGTAGTGCGAGAAACCGCAAAAGTGCCGAAAAATTTTAGGTTTCAGCGTGACCTTGACCTTTGTGACATCGATGACGTCATTTTGGTGACGTAAGGGGTGATGACGTCATCCGCACGTCATTTCTGTGACGTCATGGGTGTGACGTCATGGATGTGACGTCATTAGTGATGACGTCATCGATTGCGTCATCGATGACGTCATCGATGACGTCATCGGTGAGGTCATTGACCTCGATGACGTCATCGCTCAGGTGACCTTGAAGTGAGCCAGCAGCCTTACTTTTGCACTACTCTTATTAAAGCCTTGCTACAGTTGAATTCCATTATAGGCTAATGGGTGCTCGAATGGTCACGCATATCTGACGATTTTCATACGATCTGAGCCGGGGTGTTCGGTTGTAGGAACCTCATCGCTAGCACCTTATTTTGCGTGCTTTGGTGTTGCAGAACCTGCAGACGGGCGGGCAGGAGCAGAAGTGCTGTTGGGTGTGCGTCCCTTGCGAGGCGAACGCCATCCTTGTGGACGAGCTGACCTGCCGCCCCTGCCCCCTTGGCTACTGGCCCAACAAAAATAAGACTGGTGAGATCATCCCTCTGTCCGAATTTTTATTATTATTATTCATATTATTTCAAGTACCTGGGAGCCGAGCAATTGCTCCTTGGAAGAATTTAAACAATTCTTCGTTTTAATAGCTGGAATAGACAGTGCGCTAAAATATCAAGTGCGAAAAAGCTTTTTTTTATATTAAAGACAAGCTCGTTTGATCAGTTCGCAGTAATTTTGTCATAAACCTATTGACTGCAGTCAACAATTGGTTTCTTCATTCATGTCCCAGTGTGCGACCAGATCCCGATAGAGTTCGTCAAGTGGACGGACACAGAGGCGGTGGTGTCCCTGGCGTTCTCCTGCCTCGGCTTCCTCAGCACATTCCTCGCGGCCGGCGTGTTCGTCCGCTACAACGACACGCCCGTGGTGAAGAGCTCCACTCGCGAGCTTAGCTACATGATCTTGGCGGGCATGACGCTCTCGCACGCCGCCACCTTCCCCATCCTCGCGCGGCCGTCGGTGCTCAGCTGCAGCCTGTCGAGGGTCATGCCCGGGCTCAGCTTCGCCATGATATACGCCTCGCTGCTCACCAAGACCAACCGCATCGCCAGGATACTGGCCGGCTCCAAGAAGCGGTTCCCCTCCAGGAAGATGAGATTCATGTCTGGCACGGCTCAGGTGACGATTCTTATTAAGTTATCATCTTAATGAAACAACCTTTTGATTTAAATGACAGAGTCCTTAATTCAAAACTTAATTGAAAAAATTATTCTCCATAGTTCTTCACGGTCTTAATAAAACGGCGCTCAATTTGAAGACTATAAAAATACAAAAGAAGATTTTTATGTAGATGTTTATAACTACTGTTACATTATTTAAACGAATAGTTTATTGTGTTCATTTTAACATCTACAAGTGTTCTTCACAGTTACGCACGAAATAAGCCATTCCCATGTAGCATAAAATTGTTGGGCCAATGTTGGGCTGAAGTCTTCTTACATTGTTGGCCAACAGTTGGCAGTGTCTTCCTTGCCAACAATGGGCCTACCAATAATGGGTCCAACAACCATTCCCCAACACTGGGCCATCATTGACATTTTTTATTATTTTTAGACTGTTAACAAATTTAATGTTATGTATTTGATTTACCAGCCAACCATTTGCCAACGATGACCAAACAATTGGATAGTTTTTGGTCTAACTAAAGACATATTTTAAAGGACCAACGTTGACAGTAGATTGATTTACCAACCGACCATTTACCAACGATAGACAAGCAACAGTTTAGTTTGTTGGTCCAACAAAAGACATATTTTAAAGGGCCAATGTTGGTAGTTGGTTGTTATACCAACCAATCATTTAAAAACAATGTCAACCAAATGCCAAAGTTGGGCCAACAATGCGTGCTACTTGGGTAAGCAACCGTTCTCGTGATTACCATGTATCTTTAATGCTGACTGGCGTAGGTGCTGATGACCCTAGTGCTGATCGGCATCGAGGCGGGGGTGGCCGGAGCCATGCTGGTCCTGGAGCCTGCCGGTCCAGCCTTCAACTACCCCACGGTTGACAGGGCGGTGCTCATATGCAACTCCTCGTTTTCGTGCATCTCATGTTCACATCCTGTGTTCTCAGGTGCTGATGACCCTAGTGCTGATCGGCATCGAGGCGGGGGTGGCCGGAGCCATGCTGGTCCTGGAGCCTGCCGGTCCAGCCTTCAACTACCCCACGGTTGACAGGGCGGTGCTCATATGCAACTCCTCGTTTTCGTGCATCTCATGTTCACATCCTGTGTTCTCAGGTGCTGATGACCCTAGTGCTGATCGGCATCGAGGCGGGGGTGGCCGGAGCCATGCTGGTCCTGGAGCCTGCCGGTCCAGCCTTCAACTACCCCACGGTCGACAGGGCGGTGCTCATATGCAACTCCTCGCCCCAGGGCGTTGTCGTGCCTCTGACCTTCGACTTCTTCCTCATCGCCCTCTGCACCCTGTACGCCGTCAAGACCCGCAACGTGCCGGAAAACTTCAATGAGGCCAAATTCATCGGGTTCGCAATGTATACCACTTGCGTCATTTGGATCGCTTTCGTTCCTATATACTTCGGTAGTGATTCAAAGGTATACGTATTTATTTTTAATTGTTATTTATGAACTTTATTTCATAGAAAGTTAGACAATTTTAAGTTAAAATTCCAACGCAAGACTTAACTAATTTAACGAGTGAACAATTCAAATGTTAATGAAATTTTTAATCAGTAACTGGTTGAATAGTTTATGTGCTCTTGTGCGTAGGAGGAATGAGCAGATTTCTTATACGTATATGTGATTTTAATTCTGTAGTTACAAACTAGACTTGACAAGAAGTTTAGTTACAAACTAAACTTATTTCATAACATGTATCTCCATTTTATGTCTATGTGTACAAATTAAATATTTAAAAATTTAAGATAGGCTACGATAAATAAGTAATTCATGCATACATTGTTCACCTAAATAAGTTTTAAAATGGTATAGTTTATAGTCCGGGGAATTTAGCGAATGACCTAGACAAAATTGGCCGGGTAACGAGACCTAGTGGAATGAGTTTGGTATGTGTCCCTGATCATTTGGTAAAAATTCCCAACTTTTCCCACAACAGGAACATCCGCCATTTTGGAAAATGGCGGAAAAAGTTGATTACACTGTAAGTGTTTACTAAAATGGGATTTTCATAAAGCCCACACCACTTAGATTCACCCAAAAACGTTTATATTGTTCACAATTAAATACCGTACAAGGAAATACCATATTTATTGGTATGAATCATGGTTTAAGATTCAATACGTGTACTTAAATTTAATATTTCGTCAAAAGTTTGGGAAGTTATTTTGGTTTTTTGGAATTTACGGAGTAAATATCACAGATATGATATTTTTAGTCCTTATAAGAATTGTAGCCCTTGAAATTGTGCATCGATTGCATATATAATATTCTTTGTTGATATAATAATAACGCTGATACGGTGAATTAAAGTCTGAAATATTCACGGCTTTCAAAGGGGTAAAAATGGGTTTTTTTGCATTTTTGGACCTCCATTTTCAAAATTTGACAATTTTAACTGAAACCATTTGAAAGAGCTTAAAAAACAAACAATTTCATATTTTGAAACTTTAACCTAGCTGGAACGGGTTAAGAAGAAAAGCCAAAAATAGGTTTCCCATGTTAATCTTATGGGAAATCAACTAAACCCTGGATCTCGCTTATTTATTGGCATAACTTGATAAAATTTGTTATGTACATTCACTAGGTAGGGTTTAACTGATATTTGCTTACAACACCCATATTTCGGCAAACCTACATACTCACCCCCATGGGGTTTATGGGAAAAATTAAAAGTGCCAAATATTGATATAATTTGATATTTACCTTCACTCACCATTACACTTCCTAACAACATTTGATAACAACATTCCATGACAACAAACCTACATACGCATTTCTATGGGGTTTATGGGGAAAATATAAAATCTCAAATTCCTTTGGAAATTCGCTGAGTGCGCAGGTTTGCTCCGACGGGGGTATTTGATAATATGACGAGAAAACTATATACAATTAATTTAATCAAAATAAATATCATTTTTACACATTGCATGATAATCAGTGAAAAGAATATTTTCATGTAAATATGTAATTTAGTTAATTAATACATTGTGTATTATGTATCAAGAACTCATTACAAGAAAGTTTAAATAAAGGTAATTAAGTAACAATCAAATTATAAATAGATAGTCAGGCATTTCAGATTATAAAACTAATATTGATGTTAGTTTTTTAATATAGATCAATGTCTTATATCTTAATAGATCACCTGAACCTTGCAGTAAAAATGGAACAACTAAGCTTATAAAGGAAACAAAGACATGGTTATTTTTAAAACATTTGCCATTATTTGATAAAATGCTGAAAAAAACTTAGTAAAATTAGTTTAACAAAATTAAATAGCGTTTTTACACATTGCATAGAATACTATTCAGTTGAAAGAGTATTTGATATTTTGATCATTCAGTCATTAGATGTAGGTGTATATAATATCATATACGGTAAGTAATAAGGCCTAATGAAAATATAACATAATAATAGTTGGAAATTACAGCAAGTTAAAATTAAAAGAAATCGTTACAGGTACAGTAGTTTAACCCTTAAGTGGGCGCGCGGGGTCCAGTGAGACCCCAGGGTCGGAATTTTCGCTCTGGTAGCTAAAGTGGGTTGGCAACAGTGCTGAGCGGCCTGATACCTTCAAGTGACACCCCCTCCCACCTGTCAAACCGGTTTTCATCAGTTAATTAATTGTATTCCGTTGTGGGGTAAACTTGCCTCTGGGGTCCGTACCTACCCCGCGCGCCCAGTTACTTTTTACGGCAGTTGTGGTTTTTCCATGCATTTAATTAACATTAGAAAGTTGAGATTTATTTTTTTTAATATTTCGGCTGTTCTTTGCGAGTTGTAACGATGAATGACGAAGAACGGAATGCTGCCAGAATTAGAAAATATCTTTTGGAGGACATTAGTGAAGGTGATGATATTTTTGAGTAGTGACTCAAAAAAGACCCAAGATGACTCAAAGTAATGGCCATGATGGATTTTTACAATTATTTTTAAGTAACCACCAAATATATTGTTCAGTTTTTCTTTCAAAATAAAAATGTAAAAAAGTATAATGCGTGTGTTTAGTTTTTTTACCATAAAGTACCGTAATTTATTAAAATTTTTGTTGTGTAAGTTTGGGTTTAAAAAATAAACAACCTATCAACAAAATACCAATAATATTATTATTTTCCTGTAGTAACATTACTAATTTACAAGGATATACGTTTCAAAAATTTTAAATTTCAATGTAAACTATTTAATGCCAAATTAAAAAAACCCTTGTATATTTTATCATAATTTTGTAAAGTTTGGAAAAAATACAAATAGTATTTAAATGTGTCTACAACTGCTTGTAAGTGATATAAAACAGTTAACAACACTCCAAACTTTGATAAAACAGGAACATTTGTAAAAAAACTTTGTTTCGTAATTTAATAAAAAAATTTAAAATTGGGGTCCGACAGGACCCCGCGCGCCTAGTAGTGTCACAAAAAACCGCGCGCCCACTTAAGGGTTAATGAAATCGACCAATGGTTTTAAGCTTTAAGTGGTATGACCTTTACGAAAATATCATTTTAGTAAACACTTACACTATAATTAATTTTTCCGCCATTTTCTAAGATGGCAGACCACACCAAAATTAGGAGACTATCAAATGATTATTAAAAGTTAAGCACACTATATGTATTGTATCTGTTATAAAACTACCAATCTTTTTTTTGTTTGTGAGTCTTCTGATGATGTTAGCCTTGCTAGCAAACGGCCTCACGAATCTAAATTTCAAAAATATTGGTACCTGTGTATTAATTTTAAATTTATATACCCATCTATTGTGGACTATACAAGTGGAATAAATGGCATATCGAATTTTGCGTTGTTTATATCTTGGTTTAAATATCAAGATTAAATTGGTTTATTTTATTAAATTAATTTGTTTATAGTTTTCTCGTCATATTATCAAATACCCCCGTCAAAGCAAACTTGCGTACTCAGCGAATTTCCAAATGAATTTGAGATTTTGTATTTTCCCCATAAACCCCATGGAAATGCATATGTAGGTTTGTTGCCATGGGATGTTGTTATCAAATGTTAGTTGTTATGAAGTGTAATGGTGAGTTAAGGTAAATATCAAATTATATCAATATTTGGCACTTTTAATTTTTCCCATAAACCCATGGGGGTGAGTATGTAGGTTTGCTGAAATGTGGGTGTTGTAAGCAAATATCAGTTAAACCCTACCTAGTGAATGTACATAACAAATTTTATCAAGTTATGCCAATAAATAAGCGAGATCCAGGGTTTAGTTGATTTCCCATAAGATTAACATGGGAAACCTATTTTTGGCTTTTCTTCTTAACCCGTTCCAGCTAGGTTAAAGTTTCAAAATATGAAATTGTTTGTTTTTTAAGCTCTTTCAAATGGTTTCAGTTAAAATTGTCAAATTTTGAAAATGGAGGTCCAAAAATGCAAAAAACCCATTTTTACCCCTTTGAAAGCCGTGAATATTTCAGACTTTAATTCACCGTATCAGCGTTATTATTATATCAACAAAGAATATTATATATGCAATCGATGCACAATTTCAAGGGCTACAATTCTTATAAGGACTAAAAATATCATATCTGTGATATTAACGCCGTAAATTCCAAAAAACCAAAATAACTTCCCAAACTTTTGACGAAATATTAAATTTAAGTACACATATTGAATCTTAAACCATGATTCATACCAATAAATATGGTATTTCCTTGTACGGTATTTAATCGTGAACAATATAAACGTTTTTGGGTGAATCTAAGTGGTGTGGGCTTTATGAAAATCCCATTTTAGTAAACACTTACTGTGTAATCAACTTTTTCCGCCATTTTCCAAAATGGCGGATGTTCCTGTTGTGGGAAAAGTTGGGAATTTTTACCAAATGATCAGGGACACATACCAAACTCATTCCACTAGGTCTCGTTACCCGGCCAATTTTGTCTAGGTCAAGGCCATATTTTGGCTAAATGCCCCGGACTATTAGTTCTTTTTTTCGAAAAAGTTCCGTTACAACACTTTGGTGATAAAAATTTGTGTTTAAAACTTGTTGACGTTAAAACATTTTTACCAATACTACACTAGCCGTCACGAGAGAAGTCCGTTGAGGGCGGGGCTTAGCGGTCACGTGATTTTGGACCAACGAATGAGATTTAAGCGATGTTGCCGTTATTCACCTAGCCTAATTGCATAAATCACATGTTGTATATAATAACATCTCCAAATGAAAACAATATATATGTAAACAATCCGAAATTCAATCTCTTTTAAAGCCCTTATTTTTTAAGAGTAAGTGTTGAATGTTAAGTATCATATTCGTTTAGTGTAAATTTTGTGGTGGTTTCAACGGATCAAAAAACACCTCCCGCATCACTTGCTTTAAAAAAATTAAAAAACGGTTAACAGCGCAGGACGGAACATAGTGTACAACGTTTATGTTTTAACAGCTCGCTCTCCTTTTCGTCATTTCGTGAGTGTGTTAATGTAATCAAACTGGAAAATAATGTGCTATTGCTTGCAAGATTAGTGAAAAAAGACAGTTAACATAATAAATAAGTAGGCAATATCGTCAGTTTTATGAAGAGTCGCCAACACCAACTTTTTCAACGCCGGGAAAATCAAGAAAACGAAAGTCCCCAGTCATTAACTGGATAAACTCCCCCCTTAAGACCGATTAAAATATTGCTATTAAAATATCAGAAAAGTTAAACAGTTATTGGAAATCTCCGGACAATAATACACCTGGGTAAACTGTTGGAAAATTAACAGCAACAACAGGGCCGCCGGCACAGGAGAGAGGCACTCCTTGACTGAGCAGACAACACGGCAAGTCCGGCAACGAAGTTCTGATTCCAAGAATTCAAGCATCAATCAGAACTGAGATGTACAGAATGCATAACCAATTCTGACATTGTGTAAAATAATGAATCAAGGATCAAGTAGTCGACAATATTCAAATCCACAAAATTATGTTTCTGTTTTTTAAATCACTGTTATTTTATTTTACTGTTTTTGTGTTATTTAATATTCCTGTTATGTTATTGTTTTTGTCATATAATTGTTAACTGTTAGGCCCGAGCCTATATTTAGCTCAGTAAGCCGGCAGTTGTTTATTTCCTAATTATGTAGGTTTACCACTTGTTATTTGTTCATTTGTTATCTTTCTAGAAATTTGGGTGAAGTTTTAGTTGGTATGAATCACGGTAGAAATAAGATCTTTCAAATCATGAAACTACAGGGTATGTCCAAGTAAAATACTGTAGGCAACCAGAAAGCTAGCCTATATGACAAAGTCTACTGCATTATTTGATTGTTTGCATTGTTTAAGGGCAGAATAAACAATTAGTCTACTAATTATTTAGTTTTTAACTAAAAAAAACTATAATTGTGATACGTTTTTTTTTAATTTAATTTTAGATCCTGAGGCAAAATATACTATGATTCCATATATCTTGTATTATTAAGTCTGCGGTTTGAATAATTTCTAACAAAATTACAATTTTTTTTAAGAAGGTGAAAGATAAATTCAAAATTCAGGACAATTTGATCAATTGTAAACACTTAAAAAATGTTAGTTTAACACTGACATTTGATTTTGTATCCTGATTTAAGGGTTAAAGGACCAGGGGGTTTTTTAACCAAGGGGTTTCTTAGAAGGAATAAGGGCATATTTATCTTTTAACATTAACATGGGGGGCCTTTATTTCAGCAAGGTGTTTATGATGAAGGTGTTCACATCCGTAAAGAAATAGGCGTCGTGTGAACAACGGGAGCGGCACGGCACAAACAGTTACTGAAGTGTTAGGGCAAATTTCAAAAGTCAGTAGTATTGAATTTTATGGGAGTGCACTAGGTCAGTACGGTAGGCTACTGCACAAACACTCCCTGCGAGAATCTGCACCTTCCGCTGCCTTGCAAAAAGTTGAATTTTAGGAAGTTTACAAGCTGCCGTCTATACGGCCACCTGTGCCGCGCGTACCCTTTGGTCGGCGATACGGGATTGCCATTCTTATGTGAAAACAAAGATGGGTACCGTATATATATTTGATAGTTTTAATGGATAATACCACAAGTTGAACATTATGAGGCATTTTTTTAGAGTACTTGAATTCTCTCGGAATAATAGGCCTACATACGTGATGGAAGTATTGTTTTTATCTTATTCTTTCTCTTGAAAGAATTTAACTTATAACCATAATTTTTTTGGCCACGTGATGTTACTTAGCTAAACTCTCCTTTGATAATCTCTTTCGATGGAGCGTCCGAATGTTCAGGACTATTTGCCTCATCAAGATAAATAATTTGATGAAAAATAATCCTTTTAACTATCAAACTGCTGTTTTTCTTTTCATTTGGTTTTTCAAGCAGCAGCCATCCTTTGACTTTCGCTTCCCGGTCCCGCCACCGGGTGCGGCGCTTCCGTGCAAACGCACGGGCCACGAGCCGCTACTGTAAAAAGTTGTCTTATTACGACAGAGGACAGTCCCCACGTAAGTTTTCAAGATAACTCAAGAAATGAAAGAAAAAATAAATTATGACAAGCTATTCACCCTCAACATTGGTTTTCAATTTGTGGTTTTGTAAATGCATGATGATGTCCAAACATAAACACATGAACTACGAACCTTTCTGGTTTTCAATGTACAATAGGCTACATGTTTAAAACACGGGATGTACACATTAGAGACAGTTTTATAATCAGGTGATCTCTTAAATGATTTACGTTTATATTGGTAACCGGCGTTCAATGTGGCAACACCGCGCTTAATTCCTATTGGTTACAGCTCAACGGACTTCTCTCTTGACGGCTGGTATAGTACACGTGTTGCTCGACATCGGTCAATTTATTTTTATACAATAGAAAAGTTCCATTCAGTTCTAAATCAATTAAATCCTACCAATTAAATATTGAGAATATCAGTGATCACAAAAACCTACAGATGTATACGTTAACAGATGTTTAAAATGCTCAAACCAATCTCAATGTCAATCTAATAGGGAAATTTCAAATTTTATTTGACAATAGCGCCTTTATTTTATGTCCGATTCGCGTCAATTTTTGGCGGAAACGACCACAAACCAAGCCCTATCCAACGACACCAAAACTTGAAATCGGTTGAGAATTGTAAGAGGAGTTCTCAACACAAAAAAAAACCCCTTAGCGTATTAAATAAGTATACATAAAAAACTGCAACATCAAAATACCTAAACAAAAACAATAAAATTTTTAATAAAGATTGAGTAAAACATTGTAGGGATAAATTATTTATGACCTACAAATGTTTTTTAACATTTAAAAAGATTAACATGTTAAATCACAAAGCTTATTTTCCATTATTAATAGATTATTAAACACCTCATAATGTTTTCTATAATTTTAGGAATTGTTACCTGAACTTTTAGTGGTGATGTTTAAGAGCTTACCTTAAACAATTTTGTTCCTTTACAATGTGTTGTAAAATTTACAAACATTTATAAAATATTTGAATCATTACAAATTGTTTATAAACATTTTGAGAAAAAAGTTTTTTTTTCAAGTTGTTATTTAAAATCTATTCAACCTTTCACGTAGGCCTAAAACAATAAGTAAACACGCAAACAAATTCAAAAGACGTGATTCAAAAGGTTCACTTTGTTCCTTTGATCGACACAATCAGTAAACACCTTCAGATAAATTAAGGTAGTTGAAAACTGTAACCTCCATGGCTGAACATTGTTTTACGTTTCATTTTCCTATTGCCACCTTAGCAACCCAGGATGACTTTTTATCAAAATTTAATCGTGGATTTTAAACTAATTAATTTAGTTCAAATAAAAGTTAACTTGTTATATTTCCTATTCTAAAACCATTAAACCATCGAAATTTTTAAGTAAATCAATAGTAACATTTTCAAGATCAGAAAACTAGTAATTACCGAATTATTGCTTGGTTACGAGTTTAGCATAAAACTTCACATTTCATTGTACTGTAGGTTGGATGATATTCCTTCAAGCTATTTTATGTCATATTTGAACAAAACGGTGAAATTAGGCGTGAAATAAACTGATCTCTGTTTATATCATTTGTTTAAAATGTAGTGTAGAGAACTGAAAAAGCAAATTTTACTGAATGATTGATGTTATTAGTTTAAATATACCCAGTTTACCTCATATTATATAGGCTATTCGTAGTCCCCATGTAAATCACCCATACCACACTTATGTGAATATTTTATAAAATATGCCTAATTGCTATTTAAAAAAGTCCAACTTTGTATTTAAGTCCCTAAATGGTCAATAAAATTAGAAAGTTTTAAAGGCCTTTTAAAGACCAAATCCTATGGTTTTTTGTGTGTAGGTTTTTTTTTCTTCATAAGTATACACGCATAAAAAACTTACAATTTAGTCTTTAGTAAAGTCGTATAACACTCCTTTAAGCCCAAAGTGAAGAATCATAATGCAACAACCAGTGACGTATCAGGAAAAAATCTCGCAATCGCCGAGACCGCTCCTTACAATCTTGCAGTTAACAAAATCCCAGAGACAATGAGCGTTTCAGTTAAAGGGGGTGGAAAATGAGAAGTGTGGGGGGGCGGGGTGGAAAGTGAGGCCGCAGCCTGCAATCTGCCCTTTGTTGCAGCGAGCTGTTGGTTGTTGGTTGAGTGATTGCTGCAATATCCACCTCTCGACATGATTAAAACAGGCCGAACAGTGGTGTTTAAAATTATAAACAAATTGTAATAAAAAAACTGCAGCCAAACTGCTATAATCACTTATAAACTACTTTAGTACACTTTGCTTCTTTTCGTCCTTTTTATTGTATTTTAAGTAAACTTAATTGTTGAAAAACATAAAACCACAAGGTCACTATATAGTGTCATATAAATCTACATTCTTCTTGAATTAGTGTATTTCAAAGGGGACGGCGGGAAGACCCAGATTTGTTTCAAACTATGTCAATAGCTTATTCAAAATATGTTGTTTAGGCCGATAATATGTTTAAAATTAAAATAAATTGTGGCGAACAAGTCCTTAGAATCAATCATTTATTCCAATGGTCAATACCATTCAATTTAAAGACGTTCAATGTAATGTGTGTGGATAAATTCTTTATTTATACTTGGAGCATTTTGTAAATGCTATCATAGATAGGTTAACGAAGTGGTAAAACTGATTAATGTTTAAAATAAATTATATGACAATAGAAGTACGAAAACCTACTTTCCTGTACTAATGGGGAGTTACAAAATGATATAGTTTATTGCAATTACCAATTCGCAGTCCCATTGTTCAGTCCCAATATGCAGTTAAACAGTTAAACAAACCTGGGACTCGTTAACATATTTGAATAGCTTACACATGTAGAATGACATGTTGTTCTTATGGGAACACACACTAACTGCATACGTGATCATTAGGGAATCCTGGAGCAAGTAACTCGACTTTCACGAAGTGTAATCAATGTACAGTTTGGTAAAAAATTACCGCGACGGCTTGGTAAATTTTGAAAAGATTTAGTCTAAGTATTGGAACTTTGTGCACAAGAGACATTTAAATATATTTTTTTAGGTATATGGATTTTACTTCTCCAGGGGAACGATCCATAAGGTGTAGGAACAATGGCGTAAATCCTATCTTAAAAGGATGACCAAATACAAATTTGTAGGCAATCAAAGTTTTTACTTTAAATTCCTATTGCCGAATATAAAAAATGCAATAACTCCTGGTAAACTGGACCTTTTGAGGTCTGGTTTGTGGCAAATTTCTTATAATGCAAAGCCCTTCAAAATTATGGATCATGTGACATAGCCCAAGGAAGTTTTTCCAAGTCTTCCTTAGTGGACCTCATTAAGGGAAGTCACACAGAGAATTACACTGCTGTATGACATGTATACCTTTAAAGAGCTTGGTTGGCATTCTGAGTTATTTGCCACAGACCGACCTCAAAAGGTAGAGTTGAAGTTTGAAGTTATTGTATTTTTTACTTTCGGCAATATTATTTGTATGCTATTTTTATCCCTTGGAATCATTGATAAATATAGTACTTTTAAACTTTGAAGTTATCACCGAATTGGTATTACCTACATCATTGAATAACTTTTTTATATTTTTATTGAAATAGGTAATTTATCGCTTTTCTTGGTCTTTTGTATTCCCAATTTTTGAAAAGGGTTTCCTTAAAAGGTTGGGTTTTAACCATTTTCTCTACTGATCCACTAGTAAGTATTTGATGTAGATGAGACCCATGATTAAATTTAAGATTTTATTCTTACTTTCTAGGGACTGTCCCCATTACTTTCCATCTTTTCTTCACTATACATGTCTGAGAAAGTATATTTCAATATCACATGTACATATACAAATTTTCTTTATTTGTACCAAATTAGATCAAAATTATTTTAAGCCGGTCTGAGACTGTTTACAACAATGTTTAAATTTATAAATATATGGAAAATAAAATACAATTAGCTAGGCCTATTGATATTTTACTACACACTACATTATATATAGGCCTACAAATTTACAAACTGGTGTCGTTAAAGATGGCATTAAATATACATCAGTAAGGATTTGCATTTGTTGCATACTGCCTACACACTTATTTAACCTCGTAAACAGTCGAAATGAGATGTTGTTGTCAGTTTGGTTACGATGTGTGTGCGTGTGCGTGACAGATCATCACGATGTGCGTGTGCGTGACGCTGAGCGCCATGGTCACGCTGGTGTTCCTGTTCCTGCCCAAGTTGTACATCATCCTGCTGCGGCCGGAGCGCAACAACCGCGCGCTGTTCACCACCTGCAAGGAGATCCGCTGCCACATCGGCACCCGCGTCGCCGCCTCCACCGTGCCCGCCGCCCATCACAAGGCCGCCTCCTACCCCCTCCCCTACACCGACTCGCCCAGGTACCTACCGCTCTGGTGCCTGACGAATACGCGGGGGTGATCTTGGTGTCAGTTAAAGGATTATACAGCTAACATTGTATTCCGTTAAAAATCTAACACTCCATAAGATTATTTTCATTTCCAATCAGGATTTGCCATTTTTTAATCACGTGAATAAAAAAAATCCTAATGAACATCTATACTAGGATCTTGATGAGGACCTAGTATAGTTTTAGGTATTAAAACACCCTGATTGGACGCAATTCAACTTATGCAAGACTTGATATAAATGTCAAGTTTGTATAAGGTAGGTAATGTTTATTGTGACTCAGGTCATGATTGAAATTATATTTTGTCCTCATCAGAATAAGTTATAAAAGTAGTATTTATTTTATAGCATAATTTTATGAAAAAAATACATGTTGAAAAATTGTTTAAATCATAAATAAATACGTGAATTGAAATCTGTACAATTTAGTTTAAAAAAGATTTGGCCGATACCTATGATTCAAGTTAAACACATGAAATAGAATTACATATTCACAGAGGCATAGTTTTTGGTTCGACTCGAGGTACGGTACAATAAACAAAAAAAATAATTCAATTTATCTTGAAAAACTCGACAAATAAACAAAGGTTCATGTTGGCAAACAATGTCAACCACGAATTGTCTAATTAAAAAACGGCTTATTTTCTATGTATGCTTCATTCATAGAAAAGTTGTCATATATGGTCCTGATTAGGATCGAGTGAGGATCTGATCAAACACTTGATCAGGAAACCCAACATAGCTATATAGTTCTGGTGATTATTGTCAAATGCTCGTGAACATTTATACATGTGACAATTGCTGTTATTGCCTATTTATGTTCACGGATTCCTAATAAACTCAAAACATTTTAATTTTAGATACTCTACATAACATTATCTCTGTCCTAACATTAACAAAGATATTATTTAGGTTTTAAATTCAACTGATATAATTTAATAAAACATAAAATAAAACAAAAATTTGTTTATGTAATCAAATCCAACTGTGGCAACATTATTGTATGTTTTATCAGCTAGGTAGCCACACCCTCACACCCTCACATATACTAGCACCGAGCCCTTCTCCTTGTCACTTTATTTATTGTTTCTTCCAATTTATATATGTAGATTAACGATGTGAAGATGAATTATAAAACTTATTCAATTTGAAGTTTGCAATTTATTATTTATGTCTTTCGGAAGAAATCCGTTTTAGCTTGGTACGTAGGTTATCATTTTTTAAAGTAAGCAGATCTCTAAGTTAAACTTTATGTAAGTCCAGGTTAAAGATCTAACAAAACATTCAACTCTTTTAGATTATACATTATTACTTTCCATAAAAACCCACCAAGTAGCTTAATGAAAGTTATCAGATAATGAACTTAAACTAAGTTACCTCTGATCTTTAGACTGTTAGAAACAAAGTTATAAACTTCCAATCGTACTTTGAGTGACAACCTTAATGTGTGTGATAAAAAATTTACTAGTTTCTTCTCGGCCATTTATATAATTATATTCCATACAAAAATACTTTTTCACACGGTATTTTAATAACATGATTGAAACCACTCCCTTTTCCTTAACTTCCAGGTTTCAATAGTAGTTATCTCATCTTAGTTAACTTTGATGGTTGGTCTACTAGAGATTTAATTTGGTTTTCAGGCCCAACAATGTACGACAATCCTGGCAGTCAAGTGAGAAGGCACATTCTGAACCTCCAAGCAAGTACGAGTTCTCACTTTAAGCTACTTTGTACTTGTATATTATTGCAATTGACTGAATCTGCATCGTCTGTACTATTCATCCTGTTTATACTTTAAACCTTGGATGAATTAACCTGTTTCAATGATAAAATAAAGACCCTATAAATGTATACACTTTTGAATAATTTTACTTGGGCAACCATTTTTTTGTCATGTACAGGGTGTCTCACGTAAGGTGTCTCAAATCGATTACAGATCAACGGTTTGTCCTACAATCTTGAAATAAATTCATTTCCCACTAAATTGACCCCAAGGAATAATTTAAAAATATTTTTAACGTTGTATAAATACAGGGTGTCCTAAAAACTGGGGGTCACAGGTTCGAATCTCGGAAATTTCAAATACAAACATATGTCATATTATACATCATTAGAAAGGTCTATTTAATACAAACATTTTGGTGGAAACAGAATTTTGTTATCTTTATTCGTTTCAAAATGGCGTCCATTTTTGTAGCCAAAATCAAAATATACGGAATACCCTGTAATTCTTTTATTATTTGTCATAAATGACTTCTGATTCAAAATACTTATTTGAAATAAGCTAAGCTTTACAATGATATGTCACAACACAAAATTTATAAAAAAACTAAAATTTCAAAAATTTTATATTTTTAAAAATTTTTACATAAACAAAACTCAAAAATTTTAAATACAAACACATGTTTTTTTGTACATACTGAACAACTTTGTAATTTACACTAATGCCGTATCTCTTTTGGTTTTGTAGTAATAACGTAAAAATGTCATTTTCCCATTTAACTTGCATGTTAATTAATCAGGACATGATAGTAAGGCAGTCCTTCTTCCATTGTTGCCATACCATTAAATTAAAATGCAAGTTATATGGGTAAAAAATATAAAAAATATATTTAATAACTAATGTTTTAATTTTTTTATTATGATATAATATTGTATGATTTAGACTTACCACAATAATATGATATCGACTTCACCTCAACCGTGGAATGTCTAGTACGATTCAGTCAGTGTATCACGACTGGATTATCATATGCAGTCAGTAATGGTTGTCAATCAATCAAGAATGTACAAAATTATGAATCATTAGACAACAATTATTCAATTAGGAATCAGGCAAATGCATCATAATGTCAACTTGATTTGTGTACTTTCTTTAATTACATGACATGATAATTGCAACATAACAACTTGATTTAACTGTACAAGTGCATCGATGCCACATGGTGATTAGAGTTTGTAAACATATAGTAATTAGAAAGCACACTTGTGCAAAGAATAACAAGTCATGTAATTATTGGATCACTTAAAAAATTACTGTGAGTTGAAATCAACAAACATTAATAATGTACATAGTGATTGATTGCAAATATAATCAAGCTGGTGTACTACTATATAATAAACTTAAACCGCCCAGTGCATAAGGAGGTGTCATACATACACCATCACGTACCTATACTGTACTATACTATTATACACTGACCTGCAATACACTAACCTGTCCTAGACTGAAGTGCACTGCACTGAGTAGGTACTATACTATTCTACACTGTCCTGCAATACACTAACCTGTCCTAGACTGAAGTGCACTGCACTGAGTAGGTACTATACTATTCTACACTGTCCTGCAATACACTAACCTGTCCTAGACTGAAGTGCACTGCACTGAATAGGTACTATACTATTATACACTGACCTGCAATACACTAACCTGTCCTAGACTGAAGTGCACTGCACTGAGTAGGTACTATACTATTCTACACTGTCCTGCAATACACTAACCTGTCCTAGACTGAAGTGCACTGCACTGAGTAGGTACTATACTATTCTACACTGTCCTGCAATACACTAACCTGTCCTAGACTGAAGTGCACTGCACTGAGTAGGTACTATACTATTCTACACTGTCCTGCAATACACTAACCTGTCCTAGACTGAAGTGCACTGCACTGAATAGGTACTATACTATTATACACTGACCTGCAATACACTAACCTGTCCTAGACTGAAGTGCACTGCACTGAGTAGGTACTATACTATTCTACACTGTCCTGCAATACACTAACCTGTCCTAGACTGAAGTGCACTGCACTGAGTAGGTACTATACTATTCTACACTGTCCTGCAATACACTAACCTGTCCTAGACTGAAGTGCACTGCACTGAGTAGGTACTATACTATTCTACACTGTCCTGCAATACACTAACCTGTCCTAGACTGAAGTGCACTGCACTGAGTAGGTACTATACTATTCTACACTGTCCTGCAATACACTAACCTGTCCTAGACTGAAGTGCACTGCACTGAGTAGGTACTATACTATTCTACACTGTCCTGCAATACACTAACCTGTCCTAGACTGAAGTGCACTGCACTGAGTAGGTACTATACTATTCTACACTGTCCTGCAATACACTAACCTGTCCTAGACTGAAGTGCACTGCACTGAGTAGGGTATGTAGCTTGTGCTACAACCCGCATTTTACTTCTACTCACATGTGGTTCTACTTGGTATTGTCCAGTGGCGGATTTACCACTAGGCCGACTAGGCCCTGGCCTAGGGCCGCGGGCTGCAGGGGGGCCGCACGGAGTCCCAAATATTCATTAGAATGTACTGTACGGTAAAGATGATGAACATCAGCTTTGACCCCTGATTTTTTGCAGACTATTTTAGTTGAAAAACGTAAATTCACAACACAACAGAGAGACTTTGGTGAAGTCATTGTGATCAATAAGGACCCCATTGCACCAACACTATTAAATACAGTTTGGTAAAATTGAGTACCGTATGGATAGCCATCTTGACTCTTTTGATAGCCTCCCAAAAACAGCAATTTGACCAAGTAACGGACGTAACATCCCTAAAATACAGCGGTAGACTACGCTTTTCACAAACATTTGAAAAGAGAGTAGTGACTCCAGTTATAGCATAGATCCATTGACTATAAATATAGTCAATGATAAACCATAATTTGCCCCATTCCCCACCCCATTTAATAGCTGGATATTCCAGCATATTTTCAAGACGAGCTCGTTCTCATGGATCAGAGTGTACACATACAATTACACTTTACTCGTACTAGAGAATAGGATAACAAATTAAGGACGATTTTAGCTTAATTTGAGGATTTTAGTATTATATTTTGGTCAGTGATGAGAGGGGGGGGTCCCACAGAAAAGTTTGCCTAGGGCCCCAACCTTCGTAAATCCGCTACTGGTATTGTCATAAATTACCATGCAGTCCACAGTCCCCTTCATGTAAAAACGGAAACTATTTTAGGCAACTTATTGAGTAGAAATGTTGATGAACAGAGAGTGAAACAGTTCTGAACCAGAAAACCCATTATGTTTACAAACATAGCCTACTTACAACAGTGTTTATGGGAGATGCCACCGTGACCTTGACCGGTGTTTTGCAGGGACCGGTGTGTGACCCTGTACAGCGCCAACCAGAACTGCCACAACTGCGCCAGCCGCCGCAACCACCACCCCTCCGTGCGGTGGCAACAGATGCCAGGTGACTCAACATGTGACTCATACATTTTGAAAAGTTTCAAAGTGGTTTTTGGTTATTGTTTTGGTGTTTCGCTCAAGTTTCAATTTATTTTTTTAAGAATGTTTTTTAAGTGATGTGATAAAAATCTAAGGACCTTCTTGCATGGAAATACCTTGTGTCAACTACTAATTATTATGATTCTCTAATTTCAAATTAATTTTCCAAATTATGATGATTTTCCCCTAACTTTTCATGTTTTTCACCTATTTTCTGATTTCCCCCTATTTTTATTCAAATAGTTTCACTTAGTTGAAAGAGTAAACATAAACCATGTATGTATTCCAGGAAGTATAGCTGGTTTTATTTTCAGAATAGTTTTAATTATCTATATTTGTAAAAAAGATGTTTGTAGCCTCTATATATATATATATATATATATATATATATATATATATATATATATATATATATATATATATATAATTTCATGGAGTGGATTTTTAAAACATTTGTTTTTTATAACCCTTAGAGCCTAGCCCCAGAACCGCCATAAACATACCCATGTCAGGGTTCTTGGGAGTTTTTATCTGAGTTGTTTACGAACACAACAGATGAGATATATTTGTTTAGAAAAAGTACAATAACAAAAGTTTGAAGTACTTACCAGCTGGAGTTGTTCAGCATAAAACTATCTAGATGCAGTGGAAAATCAACTAAAACCATTACCTGCATTCGTGTATGAGTTTACAGTTCATTATTCAAGTAAATAAATTACACACATCACATACAAAGATAAGGTAAACCGCTAGTATATTATATACAAACCACATTAATAGTGGTTCTAAATACTTTATTATTATAGTGTTATCAATTTATCAACTTGTTAGATCTGTACTTATATGGTGTATTTTAAGCTGTAAAACTTGGGAATAACTTTATATACGGTACCCCAATTACTGCAGAGTGGCAATAGTGGCAATGTGGCACAGCTGGCATGGTTCCTACAAGTGCTTATATTGACTTTTGCAACTTCAGCCAATGTGCACTCTAACAGTTATATATATATATATATATATATATATATATATATATATATATATATACTGTATTTAAAAAAAATTCTTTCTATAGAAATTCATTTGCAACTAATGTATTAAAATGCCGCTGAATATAAGAAATTACTTTCTCAAAACCGTTCTATGGTGATTAATTTTTGTTCATAGTTAATATTATTCTCAAAACAACTATTTTCTTATAGAACATAATAATTAAGTCCTTGTTCGTGCATCAAGGAAATAATGTCTACCATATTTATTTAGAAAATCTTGCACAGTTACATTCCAAATATACCGTACCAGAGCAAGACTGCTGGGTTCGAATTTTTTCTGCAGTCAAGATATTACGGTATGTTTTCTTAAATACTAAAGTTTATTAAAAAAAAAATATGAAAGGTATAGTTTGATGAGTACAGTGGAAAGCAAGGTGTATAGAGGAAACCCCCTCTGGGGTTTGCACAAATAGGTGTGCAATGCCTGTGGTGTGACTTGATGGGCTCGCCACTATCACTTTTTTGATATCAGAAGCTGCAAACAAACATACTCCTAAAATTAGTAAAGTTTAGTGTTCTAGCTGTACAGATTAAAGGACTATGACGGGCCATCTACAACTTATCAGTTGGCATTCAGACATTTCTTTTTTCTATATACCTTGTAGTGTAAGTATACTGTACAAAAACATTTAAATTAAAAATAGTCAAACAAAAATCTCAGGAAGTAAATAAATACAAATACTTTATTGTGAGCTGTTCTTCAGTTACAACTGGTTTTCAGGACAAATCAAGTCATATAATCTAAGTACATACAGCAAAACATACATACAAATAAAATATTTTCTATTGTTAATTACAAATTTTAAAAAAAACTTTTGAATTTTTCTTTCAAACTTGTCAAAGAATATGTTTTAATGATACCAGGGAGGTCTTTAAAGTTAACAGGATAGAAATAATAGAAGCTTTTTACCCAGCTCTAATATCACTTTAAAAAAAGGTTTGCAATCACGGCAGGCCTATTGTAACTGCATCTGTAACTACATCATGTTACTGCAGTCTCTCATAACAAGGCCAAACCTACATGCTGAATGGGGGTGATGTTACAGGGGCTGGCGGTAGGGTGGCGGCTGGTGTACAGACAGACCGCTCACTGCTCGACGCTCTGCTGGACCAGAGGCCGCGGTGGCTGATCCTGAGCCCGTCGGCGCTGCTGAGGCCGCGAGTGAGGGTACGCGAGGAGTCGCTCAGCGAGGACGATCAGAGTGGCCAGCTCAAGAACATTACCATCCGCCTCGGCGGCAGCACACCCAGCACACTGTCCGACACCTCCGACTACTTTTTGTGATCTCTGGGACCACGGGGCTGAAAGTTCAAATAATTGAACATCTTTCATCAGACTAGCAGGAGTCATACCTTGAAATACATAAAAATATTGTCGTATCATGAATTACGAGCGGTATGACTATATGGTTCCTGCTTAGTCAACTGTTTCATAGTGTTATAAGTTAATCTCAATCTTCCATTCTTACCTCTTTCTCGTTTTGTAACAACAAATAATCATCAATAATGACATGAAAATTACTGTGTGAAATTACGTATTCAAGGCGTTATTGTTATGCTAGTTTATTGAATATTCTTAAGGTTTTTTTTTAAGTTAAACCGATCCTTTTTAGACAACTACCATACTGTCTATGGACAAATTTGTTTCCCAATATAGCTATTAATTTATGATATCTTTAAAAACTAGTCTTATTAAGAATAGGGCTGTTCTTAGAATAGGGCCTTACTCTAATAAGGTCTTTAAAGTTTTTTACTGGCAATGAAACTCAAATTAAAACACAGGGTGTAATAAAAAGAATCACCCCATTTGGCAACTCTATATTTCTGAAACTAATAAACAAATAACATTTTTGTTTCGTTGTGTTGGAGGTGAAATTCTAGAAGTTTTTTTCACAACTTACTCAGGTATTCAGTATGCCCCCTTTGGATGTACACGACATGTCTATGCAGTATATAGCTCAAATCTGTCCTACACAAAATATTTTGGGCAATATTATTTAATATTTTGGCATGTCATCAGTTAGCCTACACACCTTCCAAGGTAACCGGACCTTTCTGTACATTACACGATTTTATGTTTTGGGGATTTGTAAAAGACACTGGTTATCTACTTCCATTACGAAGTAGTACAATGAATGGACTGCGATGCTGGTCCAATTTGAATACTGCATCGACAAATGTAATATTTCTAAAGGGGGTTGGGCATATTGAAAACTTATGAACAGGTGTGAAAAGGACTTTTTGATCTTCAACTTCATCACAAAACTGAACAAAATTAGTAGGTATTTGTTCATTAGTTTTAGAAATATAGAGCCAAACTGGATGATTCCCTTTGGTATACAACCTGTATCCTAAGCAGGGCCGGCACTAGCACTTTTACCGCCCTAGGCAGAGGTTACATTTGCCGCCTCCTCCTACCCTATTCATATCCTCATTCAAAATCACAATAATTTACATCTGACATCGAATCGTAATGACAAGTCACTTTGCGTAAGATAATATTATTTACTCTATAGACCCATTCTATTTTCCACATTCAGGGTTGCTTCGGTGAATCAAAACTGAAATTTATAAGACTAAGCGACAAGAAAGGGACTTGACAGTCTGGAGTGCCACTGCTCGTTTGCCGCTGCAAGTAACTGGCAGGGCCAGGGACGGCAGCAATAAATTCAGTGTGCTAACATTAACTTAAAATTTTAAAAAGTGCTTAACATTAACAATTAACTTAGAAAATAACTATCAACAATTATTTTGTTATTTAAAATAATCCTTTTTGTTTTGTTAATTTTTAAAAAGTATTTATTTTGGCTTGGATATTTTTTATTTTTCCATTTTTTTCCGCCCCTTGGGAAAGTGCCACCCTAGGTCACATAGTTCTCCTAATTGATGCGCCGGCCCTGATCCTAAGTTCACTATTAAATAATGAACTATTTTTTATTTTTCCATTTTTTTCCACCCCCTGGGAAAGTGCCACCCTAGGTGACGTAGTTCGCCCCTGTTCACTATTAAATAATGAAATTTTTCTCGAATTTCTTATTGAATTAAAATGAAAAATGTATAAATGCCAGAATGTTTGCAAGTCTCCAGTTCTTACATTTAGGGCATTATGTTATTTCTGATGGTAGTATTACACTCTTGTAGAGACAAGTGCGAGAAGGTACTCAGTGTGCTTGGCTTGTCTTGCTCTGCCTTACCTTGCCATGTGTTTGGTCAGGGAGCAGTTTTTTGCACAAGTCAAAGGGCTTGAGTTACCACAAACTCACCCAAGACCAAAGCCCGAGTCACTCCTTTACATTCTTGTCTGTACTTGGGCTCACAGTTATACTCATTCACTTAACTGTCCACGCTATTTGTGTTGGTTCACTGTGTTGGACAAACGATACCACGCTTCAGTTATTTGAAGCTTATCACACTCAACTTATTCTTTGGGATCCTACACATGAACACCATAAGATAACAAACAAAAATTTCACCATGCTAATCTAAATTATATACTCCCGAATGTGTAACTCACTCACTCACTCACTCACTCACTCACTCATCGGGGTATCAGAAATTCGTTAAATGTCGGTAAAGTAGATCTCCTATATATCACTTACTACATAGTGATTCCCAAGCGAGAACTAAACTTACCGACCTGTATTATTGAGAAAATTGCCAACATACTGGGAGTCGCGGATTACAGAAACACCCTTTTTAAGAAATTTTATAACATTAACCAATTGTGCCTTTATAAGTAAAGCGGTCTATCCACCGAGAGTAATTTCAATGTACAGGGTGTATCTGAAATTACCTCTCCAGACCGGAAGTCACTGATGTCAAATACAAACTCTCACTTTAAATAACTTTTTTTAGTTTTACACGGTTTTTAAGAAAACTTTATAATTTGATCTTGTACGCGTAATTTTAGCAGTTTATTGAATATTTGAGGTTGAAATTTAGATTTTCCTCATTCTTCTCTGAGCATTTTAGGTTAAGCAAAAATGTCTCGGCACAAAAATGTCTTAGACTCTTTTAAATGCGTTTCCAACAAAAATTGTCAGTTTGGTCCAAAATGTTTTTATATTAAATTTACAACATGACGGAGATTAATGAACATGTATTTAAATGTTTAGTAAAACTAATCACGTGATAATTGATGTTTTATGATGGTATATTATTTTAAATGAGGTTCTTAGACATTTACATGTTTGGTAAGTTCTGTTATATGTAAAATGTTCAGACATAATATATGTTAAATTTTCCCCAGTTAAAAAAAAAATAATGTCATGCTATTTATTATTCTAAATCAGTATGATTAGGGTTTAAAATATTAAATTTTAAAGTTGCTTCAAAATTACGTCTGGTCGCCTCTGTATTGAAATCAGTGTCAATCAACAGAGCAAAATAGGTTTACCTACAACGGCACATTTTTTTTTTTAAGTACAATTTTAAAAGAGGTGCAAGGGTGGTATGGGACACCCGGTAAGAGTATCATATTTGCACGATAGCGCTCACAAAAATTGGTTCTTTATTTGGGATGGCACTTAATTTCTAACGAACTTAATGCTAAGTACATAATTGACTTTACCTGATAGCATGCTAATTTAAATTTTACAATTCAATAAAAGTTTTAACTAAAATAGCAGATTACACAATTGATTTATTTAGTGCGTACTAAGTTAATGTTTAATTTAAAAAGGTGGCAGTACAGTATTTTTATTTAAAATAAAAAGCTTTTTTATTTCCTGCCCCATAGAAAACTATCTGATTTCGAAATTTAGCGGCCAAATATTTTTACCCAAAATAAATATGACATTTTTTTTTTTACTCTAGCGGCCAAATTATAACATTTGAGGCAATCCTAGCGAACACCTTTCAAGTTACTACAAGTTTTGTTCTATGAATTTTTGCCCTCCAGTCCGTTTAAATGTTTATTTATTTTTGCGGGGAATTTTACCCCATGTAGACGTACTTTTACAACTACTATTAAATTTTACTCATAACATTCACTTTGCGCATAGACATATCTTGCACAGTACCAATATCAATTAAATTATCAAACTTAAAAATTATCATGATGACTCACGATATCACGTATTCTTTTTTTGACTGTTAGTCGGAACGAATTGCTATATCAAACAACTGATTGTTTTACTTTGATTGTTATTTACTGACCTGGTCCTCCGGCTAAAACATACGTCCTTTGATGTTTATGGTAATTTTGATATTTTAACCATTATTTAACATACTTTTGGTAGTAACTACTGTATTATTGTATTTAGAAGCTTGAAGTTTTTTTTATTTGCCCTGACAGTAATTTTTTAGAAAATTATGTAAATTTAAAAGTTTAACACTATTAAAAACTGAAATGAAGGAATTGTAATGAATGCCAATATTACATTATGTATTTATCATTGTATTCAATATTACTGGATCGTTATGTTATCCCCTGGAATTTCAACACATCTAATTGAAGGATAGTAACTGAATAGTATTTTTGTAAATAAAAGGGGTTTTTGGCAGATTTTATCCAATTTGTTAAATTATTCCAATAATTTTGTTTTAATGGAATTTTTTATTATTTTCGATGATCTACTGCACATTGTTTATTCAGTTTATACATTAAATTTTTTCATATATTTATTTATATTTATTTTATAATTTTAAGTAAATACTTATACAATACCTACATAATAAATTCATTCATAACTCCATTAACCTTTACAGAATTCGGGGGAATTAGGAAGGGGTTTTGGGGAAAGAGTCTCTGAAAACGAGCCGTAGGCGAATATATTTTCATTACTTAGATTGAGTTAGTTGCATAAGTTCAAATTTAGGTTATTTCTGCAGTTGTGGGAGTTAATTTATGTTATAAATAAATGACAAACTCATTTATTTTGCTATTTTGCTCATTTACAAACTCTTATATTTATATGTATTCTGTTGATTATACGCGACTTAAACAGCAATTAACGAATTTCTGGGCAACCCCCAAGGGGGCATGGGGGCGGAGCCCCCATCGAGCCGTAGGCGAGTTTGTAAATATATTCTCTCTCCCTTTCAAACTTATTACATTTTATTACAAAATTCAAATAAACCAATCCACCACCATATAGACTAACAATGAACTAAGTACATAGCACCTATGGACACATCGACGTGACTCCTCAGCACTGCTCCTCGGCAAGAGTATATTAGGTTAGCTCACTGCGCAATCTCGTGGTTCTTTATCGTAAAGATCCTTGCAGCCCCTTGGCCAAAGTGTACTGCTACCATAAAGAATATAATTACTAAATACTTATTTGATCATCTATCTGCCAAATGTTGGATAACTTTTGTTCATAAAACTAATTTAAACAGGTTAAAGTTAATTACCTTTACCTTAAAGTGTTAATATTTTACTGGAAAGCCATTTAAAAATACCTTTATAGCCAATTTACTCACATATGTTGTAAATCCACTGCCCATCACAAACAACACAAACTTAACACATTTCTCTTTAAATATATAGACTCTACAGTCTTTTTTTTTTTGTGAGATTAACTTATAGTTATAACAATAAAATTTTATAGATTGTGTAGGCTATTTTACGAGAGTTAAGTAACTGCAAGATGGTATGGAAATTTTTAGTCTGTGTGGGATTAACGTCCAGTTCCAAGATGTGTGAATTATAGGAATTAGTTAACTGGTATTTATGTGCCATCATGTTTAGTGCACTATTTGTATAGAATATCATTACAATAACATATGGCAACAAGAATATCTTTAATATGGCACACGTAAAGTTTTGAATTTACTATTGTAATAGTTTGAAACAATTTTGGTGATATAACAAATTAGGATGATCAATGGGATTTCGGGGGGTTTCATCTGTTTTTTTTGTTTTTTTGCTTTTTAGGCTCCTACTTCTTTAGTTTGTAAATTTTAATCAAAATATTTTAAAAAACAAGAAAACAAGTATTAGTATTATTGAATATTTAACTTAGCTTAACTATTTATATACAAAAACAAAACATGTTTCACATAATATGTTCCTTTTCAAGGAAAACAAAACTTTGCACCAACTTCCCCTTTATCACAATGCTCCAGAATTTCTCTCACAGGATCAATTTTTTTAAAATTAACTAAATCTCCCTTACTTACAAATATAATGAATTTAATAATACAATTTTGCACCTACTTCCACTTGGTGAATGTCGACCACTGTTTGCTTACAACACCTCTGTAGCAACAAATGTACTCAGTCAAATTGTATTTATAAAAAGTTATAATGTAAATCCGATAAAACCGATTTCTATTTTAAATTTAGTGAGTATGCTGACCGAGGCATATTTTTTGTGATGGGGTTGTTTATAGTTGCTAAGTAATTAATAACCGTATGCTACGTGCACAAGAAAACACCAATAACTATTACTAGTTAGATAGACATTATGGCATAATTATTTGACTGTATTAGAGTTTTCCTCTCAAATCTGTATGTAAGTACAGGGTGATTGAAAAGTAATTTACAATTTACGACCCCCCCCCCCCCCTTAACTATTAACTATTTGAGATATTTGAAATCGGTTTACGGCACCGTTCTTGGATATGAGGGGCTACAATAATGGTTAGTTTTAAGATTTTTACCCTTAGGGGAAGTGGTGGTAAGGGGTAGCTCAAAATTTTCAAAGGGAAGTGTGGTCGACTTTCATATCATTTTATAAGTCTTGTTAAAACTAAAAAATTGACTAAAAAAAAAAAATTGGACCATAATAACAAAATGGCAACTATAAATTACTTTTAATAACTAGCGTCTTAAACAGCATTGTATTGTGGTAGTAAAAAAAAATTGTTACCTATTTTAATAACTTTTAATTTGTATCCATGCATATTATTATTATTGTTATCCCGGTTGATTAGATTTGAATCATTTAAGGGCACCATTTTGTTATTAATGGTCCGATTTTTATTTTCTCTATGTCAATTGTTTAGTTTCATCAAGACCTATAAAGTGATATTAAAGTAGACCATACTAGCCATTTGAAAATTTTGAGCTACCCCCTACCACCACTATCCCTAAGGGTGAAAATTTTAAAACTAACCATCATTATTGTAGCCTCTCATATACAAGAAGATTGCCGCAAACCGATCTCAAATATCTCAAACAGTTAAAAAGTTAAGGGGGTGCAAGTTACCTTTCAACCAGCCTGTATTTTAAGAACGATATTGTTATATTGTACTTAGAAACAATTTTTGTAATTTTTGACAATATATACTGTTAAATCAACCGTTAAAATAAAAGTCACACAAAGAAACAACCTCCATGTGCTATTATCACTTATAATACTCATGATCAATTAATATGAGATGACTGACTTGTCCAACTGTAAAGTTATACTAAATTCATCTCCAGTTTCCTGAAAACTCAGATGAATAAATGTTTGTCTTGAGAACATTTGAGATGTGTTCACACAATATAAAAGTTAATTTTTGTATAATTTTGAAAAGTCATTCCATATATTTTAATGTAAATTCTTTGCTATTTTGTTTTCCTGATTTTGTCAAATTTGTTGTTTGTGTTAGTTATAAACTGGAGATTGAGCACCTAAGTTCTTAGTAAAATTATGTTTTATAATAAATTTAATTACAGGGTGTTTGGTATATATGTACACAATTTATTTTTAAATAAAATTATTAGTGGTATTAACCAACAAGTGGAACCAACAAATATTTGTAACTAATTTAATTTCTACAGTTTATAAATAAATAGAAATGAAGGCTTTCTTCTCAGCTCAACAAGCACAGTCAGCCAGTATTTTCAAACTATTTATAAATAAATAATTTATCATTGAACTTAGGTTCTAAAAACATTGAAATATGCCTATGATCAAAATCATCCAAAAAATGTTTTTATGTGTGTACTTCAATTTCAGGACGTTTTGATCAGGAAAAGACGAACGGTCCAACCCCCGGTCTTGACACTATCTATGTCAACCTGTTGATGAATATCATCATTAATTCCAGAGAATGTTTTTTCATTCTAGAGTCATTTCAGTCCAGAGACTGGACATACTGTTATTGCCATAGATTGGGATGTTTTTTTTTTAAATTATATTCAGGTTGAAATAATAAAACGTCTTCCAACACTACTCGATATATTTACACTTATACTGTAATTGTTTACAAGACGGTAAATATATATAAAAGATCTTATAATGGCGATCGATTTCGACCAGTCACACCGGTCATCATCAGGCCCAATCAGAGACTTTTAAATTATATGAACTGCATAGCAAGCAAGTCCGATTTATCTGGAGGCATTCCATTTTTTTTCTTTTTCATAAACATATCACAAGAAATGTTTCTTATGTTTTCTTCTAGGACCATGATGGAAACTTGTGATCATCCTTTAATGCTTCTTTCTAACTATTCTTAATAGAATTTTTTATGGCTCTAGAATTTAAGATTCTGTTTATCATTTTCAAGCTTTATGCAGCAATAACAAATTAAAACAGTTCATATATCTAGTATAGCGATCCTAGCAACACCTGCAATACTGAGCAGACCTCTTACTTCTACTGACATTTTTGTGTTAACAAGAAAGAAATGTCGCAACAATGACCAGGTATTAATATAAAATCATATTGCATTCACTTTAATTTTACATGAAGAGTACACCATAAACCTACAATTATTTCTGGATAAACTACATCGAATTAGTGTTTTTATATCAAACATCCTGAATGAATTGACTAAATAAACCTTTAGAAAACAAAACTTTTATAATCCTTTTAGCGAATTTTCCATACGGAATAAGCTATTACCGTAGGTCTCATGTCTCACCTCATGTCTCATGTCTCATGTCTCATGGTCTCATGGTAAGACCTAAGCCCGGGACCATGTTACTTTTTCGTTTTTAGGTGCGCAGAGACTAAAAATAATAGTCATTAAAAATTTTATATATATGTATGTGTCCCTAGACACGATAACTCTCGTAAAAAGGGTCCGATTGAGACCAAATTTGGTAGACATGTGTAATCGTACATTTATTCGGATGAGTTCGTAAAACGAGACATATCGACCTACCGGAAGGGGTAATTTTGGGGGGTTTTGTACCCCAAAAATGTTTTTTTTTTGCATTTTTCATATGTAAATTATAATTTTTTAAATTTTTACTTTGACCATTGGGTTTAGCTCAAAAAACACACACAATTTAGTATTTTGAAGCTTTGCTTTATCTCCATTAGTTACTGAGATATTAAAAAGTCTAAAGACAGTAGGCTACATTGTATTTTGGGGCTCCAATGTTAATCTTATGGAGAATTGGGATGTGTTAATATTTCACTTATTAATAAATATTTTTCGATGAAACTTGGAATTCAGCTTCATTTGGTTGAGATTCATCCATTTATGGAAAAAAATCTTGGTTTTTGTGCTTATCATGGCAGCAAACCTGCATACTCTTTTCCCATGTTAATCATGGAGAATAGGCAAACTTCTTTAGCAATGGACTGATATTGATGAAACTTAGTAAATGGCTTCATATGGTTGAAATAATTTTTTTTATGATAAAAACCTACTTTTAGTGTTCCCCATGGCAGCATACCTGCATACTCTCCCTATATTTATCATAAGGGGAATAGACATTTATTTTTGTATTCATGGGCATGTGGCATGTGATTTTATTTGGTTTACAGTGTTATGTGGTCAAAATTAATTTTACTAATTTGGAAATTCGCTGAGTACGCAGAGGTCTGCGACGAGGCTATTCTATTTTGTTGGTGAAATAACCGAAAATGACAATAAATTGCTAAAAATGCGAAAGAAATTTGTATATAGAATTGCAATGATAATCAAGTACAGTACAATTGACTCAGGCTTACTTGGACATCAATAACTCAAAATCCTCGGTATCTTGAATTATTTTCAATCCCCTTATTGGAGAAACCTGCCTAAGAGAAATTTAAAAAAACCATCCTAATTTGAAATGACTTTACTGTTATATTTTACTTCTATAAGTTGAAAAGAGAAAAACTTTCCTCTATAACTCAATTTTTAGTATATAAGACAAATTAAATTCACATTTCACCTGTAAAATTTGTAGTTCACCTCTTAATCATGAGTTTTTTTTTTCCATGGACCTCTCTAAGTCAAAACACCTGCTCACAGGTTAAAACAAGATATAATTACCTGCGTTACTTAAACCTGTGTAACTCGAAGAAAAATTATAGTTCCGTAAATTTTAAGTTGGCAAGAGTCAACTGTATTAACGATTTGGTTCCGATTAAATCAATTTGTATGAATGTGGTTTGTAAAAATCATATTTAATCAATAGAAAATGTAGGGTATCGTAATAAACATACAACCTGCATAGTTAATGAAACAATTATAAGTAATTTAACAGATTGGTTTAATATGTTATGTAAAAAATGAACAAGATGTGATTTATGTTATGTACCATTTGTATACAATTTTAAATAATAATTTATAAAAAAAAAAAACTGTATTGATTTTGTGATCAGGATTTTTATTTTTATTTTTTTAGTACCTATGGCTTCAACGCCATCAAATAACTTGGTAGAGTAGTCATTGACTATAAACATTGTGTATAGACTTCTCATCCAAAATGCAGTTGTCTAATACCAAAATTTTTACTATGTCCAAACAGTATTTGCAGCAAGAGAATCCACCACTATAAATCAGTTTTACTTTCAAACACGGAAATTCAAGTAGAGAAGTCTATTCATAACTCAAATATATTATCATAGTGTATTAAAGTAAATGGAATTAAGAGTATAACAGCTAAAATTAACTGTAATTCATTAAAACTGGAATTACACATTAATTTTTTAACGTGTTTACAAAAGTAATCATTTATTTTAAAGACATGTTTTTCATTAGATTATATACATGTACAGAAGGTTTTTATACCTATATTAACAAACAACTTTTAACAAACAATGTAACTCTTATAAACTTTTTAAAATTAGATTTAACATGGCAATTTTATAAAAGTAGATATAACATTAATGTTTTTTTTTTTTTACAAAGTGTATCTAAAATAACTGTAACTTATTATTTCAATATATTGACTAATAATATTTTACATTTCTTCCCCTTTTGTAAACTAATTATGGTCAGTAGTAATGAAATAGTTTCCATTTTTTTATTTAATTTTAAATTTTACTCTTTTTTGATAGCTAGGCTATTATGGCAAATAATAAAAAAAATTCCATAGTGTTTTAAAGTGGTTGATTGCCCAGTTTGTCACAAACCTGTCTGCCTCACATATTACCCAAGTCTGCCTCGAGTCTAATCAATACCCAAGGATTAGCAGAGTGTAAAAGGTGGGCCAATTTGTGATATTTACATCATCCTTTCAGTCTGAAAGTAGACTGAGGGTTATATAATAATAAATAGATTCCCAGATAGCACATAGGCCTAAACGTAAAAAAGACGTGAAAATAACGTTTCCTTTTAACATTTTTGACGTTATTATTACGTCAAGAAACGGATTTATAACGTTTTTTTCACGTGATTATAACGTGCGAGTGTCACACTTTTTACGTTAAAATAACGTAAAAATACTACGTGAATATAACGTTTTCGTTTCACTTAATTTTTACCTTTTTAACTTATGTTTTACTGAACATTTTACAAACTTTTTTCAAAAATTTGTAAATGAATGCTTTTTTTTAACCAACACATTAAAAAATGTAAATAAAGTTGATCAAAAATTTACTACCTCCACCTGGATTTGAACCCTCATCCTTTCTATCAGTGTCCTAGCGCCTTTACCCTCTCAGCCACTTCTGCTGTACTTCAGGTGGATTTAATTTACTATTTATACATTTAATACTCAACCTTCCTTGTACTTGAGTCAAAATTAAAACTCTGGCCCAATTTGAAATAACTCTGTGTTTGTAAATAATAATAATTTTTTAATGTTTTATAACTATATTTACTATTGAGTATTAAATATTTAAAGTGTTATTAAAATTTGTATAACCAACGCATGAAATTACATCCTGTTGGAATAATGTAAAGGCTAAAAAATATAATTATAAATTGTTGATACCACAAATTGAAATTCAAATTGTTATTTCGAAAGCTTAATTAGACATTATCTCTACACAAGTAAATCTGATACTTTGACAGTCAAATAAAATTATCAATAACTAAAAAGTAAAATAAAATTTAAAAATAAATTTTTTTATTTAATTTTTTTTAAATATACATTTTTTATATAACTTTTAAATGCAAAAATACCTATTCTCTCGTTTACCCTTTTTATAGATTTAAATTTTGCCACATAATTTGTACATCAGAAATATTCTATTATTCGCCTTTTTCTCATTTGACATTTTTCACGTTAAAATGATATTAATTTTTCATCAGTTTTTTACATTTTACGTTTTTAACGTAATTTTGACGTGAAAAAAATATTCTTCGTTTCACCTTTTTTCACATTCACATTTTTCACGTAATTTTGACGTGGAATTTTATTAAAATGTGTAATCATCTGATATTTTTATGGAACTACATTATTGAAGTAAAAGAACTAAAATGTAAAATTATCGTTAAAAATAAAACGTGAAAATAACGTTATGAATTTCACCATTATATTACTTTTACATTTTTTCATCTTTTTTTACGTTAAAAAAACGTTTTCGATTTTACCTTTACTTTTTTACCATTTTTTACGTAAAAAAACGTAATTTTTACATTGTGTGCTGACTGGGTTATAACAAATCACCTGGTGAGTAATTTGTCCATTCCATTTTAGATTGTATGAGATATGGGTGAAAAACTTGTTTGCGAAAACATGCATTTCGTAAAGAATTATCATACATTTTTATATTGCTTTTTATTAACATGATCAGATTTTTAAGCATTTTTGCAACATCTGTGCTGCAGTCAGTTAAACTTATACTTAATCAGTGCATAAAATAACATGTTAACTGGGCGACTTAAGTGTCGCATAATCGCCCATTTCCTAGATGTTGCCGTCCAGTGAAGGTCGTTGGTGCCGGCAAACTTTACGATAACAAAACCAAAGCAGAATTTGCTCCATGCAAATTCTTATGCTTTTTAACCTTTGAGAAAGTACAAAACAAACAGTTTTGTTAATGTTACAAATTTTGAGCCATATAGTAATGTAGTCAGGATTAATTCTACTTTTTAAATTTATATGTATAAATTAGTTAACATTAATCTAATAGTATGGATAACGCAAAAAATGGGACGACAACTGCTAGAAAGATCCAGACTCAGATGGAATAACCAAGTGAACCAAAACCTCAGGAGGTTGAGGCAAATTGGAGATAGCAGAGAACAGAAAACAGTAGAAGCAAATACTTGGCGAGGCCAAAAATCACTTGGGATTTGAGTGGCCACAGGAGTAAGTAAGTATGGATAGATTGGGGGCATTATCTAAGCAGTAAACACTGCTTGTAGTATATGTAATGTGTAGGTAGCATTAGCGTTACAGAGGGTGGTGGTGGGTGGTGTGTTTCATTTTTACTGTAGGCCTACAAATTTTATATTTTAGAAAGCCGAAGTTATATTAAAATAAACCTTAAAACCACATTTAGGGCTCCTAAAAATAATAAATACTTTGGTAGGACCCTTTGATGCCCTCCATGAAAGCAGGAGTTTCATACATTGCACCACCTCTTCCCCTCCCCCCCAACATAACTCTCACATTGACTGACCACCAGTACATACTTATCGCCAGTGAAAACCTATTAAAATATGCACATAACAAATGACCTTACGACCCTCGGTGAATACTTTAAAATATGAAAGCTAAATTCAAACCTAACAACAACCAAGGTCTCTCGCCTTCTGAATAATAACTGGCCAAACAAAAGCTTAAAATTGTATTTGATGGTGTTGATCTAAAGCACAATGACCCCACAGTATCTAGTAGTCACGTTAGATAATCAGTCTCTTACATTTAAAAGCCACTTACAAAAAACAGCAGCAAGGTGAGAACCAGGACACATTGTTGATCACCTTAATTGCTGGTTCCACATTGGAAGCTAACGCACATGTTCTGCGAACTACTGCTTTGTCCCTTGCATACTCAACTGCTACAATATGTGCTCCTCTGTTGTTAAACAGTGCGCATGTTAGAGAGAGATTGACATCCAGCTAAACAGCACCATGAAAGCCATTAGTAGTACACTCATGGCAACCTCTGCACCCTGACTTCTGGTGCTGTGTAATATTGCTCCACCTGAAATAAGACGAAGGGATGCACTGATTAGGGATTATGCTAAGATCTTATCTGCTCTACAGCTGCCCATCCATCCATCATTACCTACCCCAGAATACGGGCTGATTGAGGTCCCGAAAACCACCTCTGAGGACAGCCTCCCAGTTGATGAACACTAACTTCACCATCCATAAAAACTGGACTTCCTCCTGGAACACTTTCCAAGGTCGGAACAACTTCTTGATAGCTGACTCAACCGTACTGGTATGTGGTATAAATCTTCCTTGTAGCAGTGGACTTCACTCAATCGTTTCCACACTGGAAGATGTAATTATTGGAAGTAAAAATTGGCAGTGTTGGGGAAGTTACTTTTTAAAAGTAGCTAGCTACCGCTACATTTTCAAAAAAGTAGCTAACTACAGTTACAGCTACAATTAAAAAGTAGCTCACTACTATTTAAGCTACTTTCCTCACAATATGGTCCTGTATTCCTCTTGTGATGTAGAACTGCCCCATTTCCCCACTTTATAGTACAATTAAGTTTTTTTTAATATAGACTTATACTTTTTTTTATTGTTTTGTGACTCTATGGAGCCTAGATAATGGAAACAGAATAGTAGTATGAAAATATAAACTGTCAAATAAAAAGACTTACATCAAAGAAGTAAACAACAATATTTATTAATTAAGTTATCTTCAAAGTTTATAACATTTTTCTTAGACCGGCCATGGTAGGGTTAATGCTGGCGTATGCACACAGAATAAAAAGGACCAGTTTCTCCAGTTTTGCGCCAATCTTGATTTTAGGCCTACTAATTTTCATGCATTCGATTGTTAGATTAGATACTACAGAAACAGAATATAAAATATGAACTCTATAAACTATTAAGTACACTCTATAAAGTATTAAGTACAATTTTAAAAAGTTCGGGAAGTAAAATTCACATCAATATCAATCAACGTGGTTGAGGTTATGTTGTTGGGTTGTTATGCCAGTAGTCTTACAGTAACATTTGGCTATTTATTAGAATTCGTTGACTCGTCGGGTCATTTCTCATTATTGTAAACATTCCTTTCATGATTCCTGACCTGAGCCTGAGCGATCCTGGCGGTGCGCAAGCAAGCATAGTGCAGCAGTCTAGTTTCAGTTTCTACTCTATAATACAGGTTGTTTATGTTTTATTACTCATGTGGTATGTTTTGTTGTAAGTAATTTTATGATTTTGTTATTTTATTTAAGTTATTTTATGTTATAACCATGACGAGTCTTATGCCTTTGCACCTGTGTGCATGTATTGGCGTGCCAGATCATTGTAAATAAATAAATAAACAGGACACAGTACTAGCGCATCAAGTGATCAGCAAACACAACAGAAAACAAGACTTGGGGTGGTTGTCATGTTATTTTGTGGTTATATTATAACTCAAATTGGAGTGTTTGGTGGTGGCAATCCATTGAAAATAGTCTTCGATTCCAACGAGCATAAAACATAACTTGACTAACCATACAAAGGTTTCTCTTGTGTTCATTTGGAAGCCACCAATGAAGTAATGTAAACACATTAAACACATAAATAGAAAGTAGATAAATGTAAGTATAGAACAATATTTACATTAAATTAAAGGTCTCTAAGAATAGAGAACAATGTTGCAAACCCAGCCTCAAAAGGATCGATCGAGTCAAAAATGGCACTCATCAAACTTTGCATTAAAATCATATTGCTACAAACAAAAAATGCAATAAGTCTCGATCCAAGAGACCTTTTGAGGTCGGGTTTGTAGAAAATTACTAAGAATTCAAAGCCCTTTAAAATGATATATCGTATGACATATAACGATGAAGTTTCTCCCAAGAATCCTTTATGGACATCCCTAGTGGAGGTCGTCAGGGATTTTTGTGCTACCAAACTTTATATCTCTATCATCAAAAACACAATCCTTTACAATAACTTTCATCTACCTGCAGGACTACTTGTTGCATGGGTTGAATGTGTAGTAGTCATACAAGGGTGGGGGAATAAAGATTATGACATTCATTACTTAAGACTACTAATGCATAAATTATGTTGTTCACTTATGAACTGATGCACAACGTTAACGGTGTCCCCGTTATTTAAATGTGTGTTTCAATCCGTCAAGTGTTAAAGTGTGTGGTCTGTTATAAGAAGTGTTATAAGAAATGGTCAAGTCAAGTGTTATAAGAAACGTCAAGTGTTATAAGAAATGGTCTGTTTTAAAGCCCTGTTCTAGTGATGAGCCACATTGACTCCTTAAAGCATCAACTTCGACAACAGCAAAAGCTATAATAATAATATATTACTCAGCACAACAATTTATTTGTGTAATTACCACAGGAAATAGTCGAATGCTGTGTGCAAATATGTGTGTATGCTAACACGCTAATGCTATAACCCAAAATATGCAAGGACAAAATCGGACTACCAAACATATAATATGAATGATAAATAGTCACTCTAACTACACAATCTTTATTTTCACTTCTCGCGTATAATTCTTAATACTATTTTTCCAACTATTTCATAAGACAAGAGGTACTGAAATGCTCAATCTCTCAGTCACTCTTTAAGCAATTACCAAAGATATTCTATAATTAACTGCAGAATTTATTATTTATTGCTAAAATTTAGTCTAAATTGATTAACTCATTTTAAAATAAAAATCTATTTCAGACCTTACAAATCTTCTGTGAGAAGCGTTGATTCTGGTCCGTATAGAGCATTAATTTTTGTTATTAAAGGTAAAGTTAGTGGGAATGACTGAGTGGATGCAAATGTTTCACATTGTACCATGGTAAGATCAAAGGACACTAATGGTTCCCAGGAGACTAAAGCCTCCGACCCAGACCCCATGGAAAAGACTTCATCTAGCTATAACAGCAAATTAGCAAGGATAAACAAATCCCTTTCACCACTGTCTCTGCATCTGTCTCTCATAAGGCATAAAAAATAAAAATATCAAGGGAAGAAGCCTAAGTATATTTCATTTTAATACACCAAACTGACTGTGAGTTGTTTTAAATGACTGTAAGTGTATATATTCCAGATAAATAACTCTTATAAATACAATAAATTATTGAAAATGTTTAGTTGTACTTTTTAAAATACTTTTGTTAACCATTGGATAAAAGGATTTTTTTGTGAATAAGCATCTGTGGTCTAGTATTTTAACAGTTATATATTTTAAATAAATTTTTCAACAAAATCAAATATTGTAAAGTGACAAATACTATTGCTATATTACTATTATTTGCTATTATTCTTAGAACCATATACCTCTCAGTTACAGATACACTACTTAGTAATAGGAAGTAAATAACACCATTGTTTTCAATATTTTTAATTTTTGGTCTGTATTTGCAAATGAAAACAAGAACTTGCTCTATATGTAGTCACAGACATAACTTGATCACTTTTAATAAATACAACATTCAACTATAAATACAGTACGCTGTAATAGACAGATTTCTTAAATTCAATTTAACTCTTAACTTTAACTAACGAGAAAAATTAATGACTGGAAAATATTTACAGGACTGAAAGACAATAGACAAACAGCAAAATCAGCTCTATAAGAACTGGAGTAAACAGTAACACAGGATATCTCAATCCGATTTTGAAATATCTTTCAAAACACTTAACAAATTCTAGGCTTTCACTAAATTTTAAGAACAATCACAGACTTTAAAAGAGATCATTATTAAAATCAATAACCTTATTCAGGTGGCACAACAGACCGCCAATCGTATTTAAATGTCAGCAACAAGTTTATAAAGAAAACTAACAATCTTAACAATCACATTTCAAAGATAATTAAGACTTACAACTAGAATACTCTGTGCTTTGTGTGTTTGAATACATGTACACTATATATAGGCCTCTATGTATGTATTTTATATACATTCATGTATGTTGGAATTACACATTTAGAAAGCTTTGAAAATTTAACGTAAATAAATTAGCTTAAAACGCTATTTATGTATATAATAGTAAGCATAAAACACATTTTCTTAATTTCATTATAGCTATTCATCAAATTATTTAGAGTGGTGAATAAATCTTTTACTTTTTAGTCAGAAGTAAAAAAAATTTTTCAATACCCATTTAAAATTATGTTTTCAACTTGTTTATTTTAATTAAATGTAAAAACCACAAAAATATAGCACCAGTAAAAACTTATTCAGCTTCCATAAGCTGTTATTTATTATTTAAATAGAATATTACATTCAAATAAGCATTAATTGCTACCCAATACTTAAAAAATGTAAGTAAGGCCTTCACATAAACTATTTTGAAGAGCATGATAATTTTCAAACTGCTTGCATCAAGAATCGCATTTGCTTTACTTAGAAACAAGCACTTTCATAAAATCTGTTATTATTCTATAATTTTTTGGAAATTTGTATTATGATTTGTTGTATAACTGTTAGTTATTAACTTTATTCATCCATGTATATACTTATTACTTTTGTAATGCACTTCATAAATTAATAAAATTTTTTCGTCAACTTAACTAAATTAGAATTTTTATCTTACCAAACAATATTTCATCAGACAATGATTTGATTATTCACCTACCTAATTTTAGTTGTTTAATTTAAATTTAAACATAAGAATTTTCAAATCTGCTATAGAGGAATAATTGTTGCAAAAATAATCAGAAAGTCTCCTACAGCGGGTATGTGGAAATAATTATATCTTATTATTATATTATTTTTGTATGGAGGGTTAACAATTTTGCTACAGCCTCAGCTTTCTTTCTTTAATAACTTTTACTAAAGAACTATTCATATACATATTTATAATTTTAATGTACCTGAAGGCAGCAAGATATGTTTCAGTATCAAGTGAATTTAGTATTATAACTTTGAACCTACCTATTTTTTTACTACAAAGCCACTTGTCATCTTTACTCATAACTGCCTCAAACACTTTTTGTCAAACCACTTTCAATATCAATTTTTTATCCATCTTCATAAAAAAAAAAAAAATAATAACAAACCATCTGGGTGTATTTCATTAAGAGTATATAAGGTCGAAAACTTAATGAATTTTATCAATATTATAAATAGCACAAAAATATACACACAGCAAATGTTAAAATTATTATACTCCAAGGCTTCTGGAATCCTTATCAACATGCGAAAGATTCATCTTCTCTTTTAAGTCATAAAACTATTAGCCATGTTGACAAAGAGGCTACAGTAGCCTTGAATAAACATTCAGGTTAATGTTTTGTTTTGTGTATTTGTGCTATATAAGGATGAACACTTTCTACGGTAAGCCTAGCTTGTCCTGCCCATTGTTAATCATCCCATGTCAAAAATGTTGTTTCGCTTTCATATATCAGAACAGAATACAGTGCTGATGTTACTCCTCCTATCTACCAGGCAAGTGTTTCATTTTAACTGTCAAATGTTAATATGAGCCTTTTTGTGAAAAAGTTAAACATAATAATAATAGTGTATGACTTTTAGCAGAGACTTTTTTGAGCAATTAACATACACAGTTCTCCTCACTTAAAGAGGCCTGCACTTTTTTGTTTTTTATTTAGGTGGACTGGCTAATAACAAGAGTTACAAACCACGGGAATGGCTAAACTATCTTTTTATTCCCATGTTGGGGGTTTAACCTGGGCCTGCTGACTAATAATCTCAAACTCTACCACTGAGCTACGACCGCTACCAAAAATATTCTTAAAAATTAAACTCAAACAACAGCAAATGTCAGGAAAATGATTCTGGTGGCCAGCTGTAGCCATTCATCCCATCACTTTAATCTTTAACTAAAAAATAAACCATAATAGGCTGTTTGTGTTTCAAGGGCAGCGAGTTCAATTTTCCACTTACTAAGTTCATTATATTATTATAGATATGGAATACTTTTATCTTATGTTTGTTCATAGATATTCTCAAAACTGACATTTTAACAGATGTCATCTATTCCTCCTATTATATTATTTAGTTTCTCTCTGCCCTATCAATTTAAATCCAAATTCTTTAATTATGGTTATTGGCAAAACTAACTAAAACTCCAATATTATGCACATTTTCACTATTAACACATATTTACATATAAACAGTGTTATATGCACACCTTAAATTTGCAGAAAAAGTTTCAGAAAAATACATTTTGTTTAACATTGCAAGGGTGCAATAATATACAGAAAAAAATAAACAAAATTATTTAACGATTTCTGCCAAGGTATTATAAAAAATAGAATTAAAAGACCAAACTCAATTTTATTAAGTAAAGAATCCGGTGATTGGTTGTATTTTTAGTTTGATGGGAAGTGAATAAAGTTTATTTCTACTTAGCCTGCCCTTCATAGGTAGCTCAAGTTAGAGATCCCCAGCAACTAAATGGTTCCCCCTATAACCACATTTTACAATCATTTAAGATAACTGGAAGTTTGATTTAAAACTATTTTAATCATTTTACAAATTACAATGCCAGAGAAAATGTCCCTCCTTTCCCTCATTAAATTACATCAATGAGGTTAGCCATCCTGTCTCACACTACAGATACCAAAAAACTTTCTTTACGGATAAAATTTTAAGGATAATTTTATATGTAAATTGTGCTTGTTACTAATAACTTATTTCAGACATTTTAATAATTTGTGTAATTAATAAAATAACAGTTATGAGGTAGGTTACTTCACTTGACTAACATAGTGCTAAAACACATAAAGGCAAAAGATTTAATTTGTATGACCACATATTCTCACTGTTCTCATTGATGGACATTGTTTACTGTAGATTATGAATAATTTGAATTTAAAATATACAAATGACATTGAAATTATAAATATTTTAAGTAAGACTATCTAAAATGTAATTATTGACAAAATCTATGCTTGACTCATAAAAGTATAGATGGAATACAATATTTAAATATTAGCCCTTATTTATGTCACCTATATAATAGTTAATATTTAGGTGAAAAACATAGTTGTAAAATAAATACTTCATTATATATCGAATTTATATCTTTATATCACATTAAGATCTAAAGTAAAATATATATATTATTTTATACTAAACTAACATAGCAATACGGTAGCATGAATTGTGATATCTATGATGTATGAAATAATTTTATAGTACACTTTGAGAACCACTCAAAACTGCTTTAGAAATCTAAGTGAAAAATTCTTGCATAAAGATCAACTCAAGTCTGATTAGAATCGATTACTATTATTTACAGAGTAAAAATAAACAATTTGATCTCAGTAAAATATACAGTACGTAATATTAATTTTAAGATTGAAAAAAATCACTAGTATAACATTTTAGAGAAGGTTGAAATAAGAAATCTAACATCTTGAAACAATTTTTCACAAAATAATATAATCATTCTTTAAATTTAAGAACTACTACACCATTGAAATGTTATACTTGGTACTTATAAATTGTACTTGGTTCTCTAGCCAGCTTATCACTGAATTGCAATATGAGTTAGCTTCAACTTTTATCCAATTTAACTTTTTCCTCCTCTCTGAAACAGCAGTGAAGAATTTTAACTTGGATCCACACTGCATTAAAAGTCATTATGTTGAAAAAACACTACTGCAATATTACTTGGAATGACAGTATTATTCATTAGTTATCTTGATGCAATTTGCTGTAATCAACCAAACTTTTACTATGATTTAAAATTCAGTATTAACAGTTTCATCATTTTGATCAAACAATAAAATAACAAACATTAACAGACTTTACTTTTATATACCATATGTACATATTTACCTAACATACAAGACACAACTTAGTTGTAACTTCACAAATTTATAGACTAATTTTTAAAATTATTTAAAGTATTTACAATATTTACAAATATTCTACAACTGAAAGGTGATTCTCAAAGTGTTTATCGATGAGTGGAGTGCAAAGCTAGTAGATTACCGTCCACCACCCTGCTAGGTGAACCGCTAACAAAATCAGTCTTGGCTAGCCAATGGCTACTTCACCAGTTTCAAAGGTAAACCAACAGAGCTTATATGTATTTACAACCGACAAATTATTTACATAACTAAGAAAATTCTGAATATCTAAACTTTTCTCTGTACTTATAATTAATAACAGATGCAAAAAGAATTTAAATATATAATGGAAATTCTTCAGTAGTTTTACTGTATTATTCCATTCTTCCAAAATGTGAATTGGAAAGAAATTTGGATTTTTACAAACAGTGATTACAATAAATCGTAAACTTGCTCTTTATAACTTTTTTTATCTTATTGAGAAAAATTTGATTAATAAATTAATGTCAACAATCAAGACTAATCAAGACAAAATTTGATTGGCATCTCCAACTAGACTTATATTTTGGTACTTCAACCTCAACTAATCAAAAAGGTAGGGTAATAAAAGAACCCAAGGCTAGTTGTATCATGGTCATGGTTACTTGGTTATAAGCTACTTATGACACTGTTATATGTTATGACGTAACAACTCGTTTCAATCAGTCTTTCTCACCAAGATTAAAAACAATCGCATACACAATATTTTGTTAATTGCGATAAGTTGGTTTTGTTTATGGTTTTAAAACTATAACTCTTCCAAGGTATGTGGTCAAGTCATTACCAATACTTTACTTGGTTTCATGTGATGGTAAGCATTTTGACATTCAGGAGATGACTAATTCCAATCAGTCCTTGTCATCGAGATTGAGGCCCGGTGCACATTGGTGCAAGGTTGACCAAGCCGAGGACGAGGACGAGGCGAGGGCAAGGTGAGGAATGTGTCCTCTGCTGCTCAACACACATTGCTGCGAGATGACGCCGAGTTCTGAACGAGGAATCGGTCATCATGGACGTCAACCACTTGATACATTCAGATAATAAATTTAAGTAATTGTAATCTACATCCTTTGTAAAAGAAATTGAAGTGATTTTATTTATCATGTCACAACATTCAGAAATATGTTCCGATTTACTTAGATCAACTGCTTATGTAAGCTATACTATATCAGTTGCTTCTACTTTTAAAATCCAGTATCGTTTTAGGAATTTATTCATTAAATGATGAAAAACAAGAAACTATTTTAAAATTTGTCTGATTAATTTTATGTTTAAAACATATTCCATTCCATTTGCCCTATTTTTTGTACCAGTACTGATCAAAATTATTTATTCTTAGCAACATCTAAAACACATTAGACTTATACATAGAAAACAACTAAGTAGTGTAAAATTTTTTGTATTTTTAATTTAATTCGTCGTTACTCTTTTATATTTAGTTTCATGCAAACAACTAAATGTTAAAATTATATTTTATAAGCTGATATTTATGAAACGTAGAGAATCAATGTGTAGCATTTTATTTTATTAGTTAATTTCTATAAGTTATGCAAATAATTATGTAATGTTTAAAAAATAGCCCAATAATATTCTTTGTTTTCATTCAATAAGTTAAAGGAATAATCACAGAAATGTTAAGTATGCTAAAACTAATAAATTTTGTATATCAACCCTTTTAAACTTAACAAAACATTCATAAATAAACACATAGACTCACCGAGTACTGAGCGAGGACCAAGGAAAACTGCCCACAACTACAAACCCACCGAGGGCCTACCGAACTCACCAATACCTAGTCCTTGGCTCAATCAATCCTCGCACCAATGTGTACCAAGCCTAAAAACTGTTGCAGACACAATATTTTTTTATACTGTATTTTGTTTATTAGTATAGTTTTAAAATTGTAACTTTTCCGAATTATGTAGTCAAAACTAAGTCAAGATATTTGTTAATATATCCATGAATCTATTTTACCAAAAATGAAACTAGATTAAATGACTTAAAGTGAAAAAAGTAATTTAAATTCTTAGATATTGTATGAAATGTGTAACAAAATTGATTCTCATCATTGATGATGATAGATGATCATGATCTTTTATTTAGAAAAGTGAGAGAGCATACGTACCAGCCTTAAAGAACCACCAATTGAATATTTTGCTGTATACACTTGCTGTACCTTAACTGTTGTCTCGTTATAATATTGGCAACTCATTGTTGGGCTAATGTTAAATGTTTTAAATTCTAATAAGGTTTTTATACCTTATTTATTTGCTTGGATTTACCTTCTCATTCCTCCCAATTAATGTTATATTTCACCTCTTATATTGTCCAAGACATTTTGGATCAAGAATTGTGGGAAAATTTATATCACAGTTTAAACTTTGTTTTCTCCAAATCCTGTTTTCGCAAGTATCTGCCTGTAATAGATTTGCAACGCAGTAAAAATTTTAGTTTCAATTATTGTAAAATGAGTATAAATTACAGTTCTAAATTTCAATTTTATTATGATTCATTCAGGAAGCACAGTCTTAAATGATTATTAAATATTCATCTGAATATCTATCTTTTCATATAATCATACCTCTTTGTTTATCTTAGAAACTGGCTTTAAACCATTATCCCTTGTTGTGAGTTCTTGAACAAAGACTCTTCAAAACAACTTTCTTGTCTTACTCAATGAAAATTAAAAATTAAAAGTAAAATACAGAAATGGACTTAATCAGTTAATCATCCCACGTTGGAAACTGAGAAGTGGACACAAACAGAGGGTTACGCGCTTGCACGTTGAGGGACGAGGCGGTGGGGGCGGCGGTGGGGGCGGCAGCGGGGGCGACGTGGGTGACGGGGGCGGCAGGCTGGCTGTAGGCGGAGGCAGAGTCCCACGACTGTACGTATGGGTCAGGTGAGGGCTGGACGGGGGCGGTGTGATGCTGAGGGACCTCTGTAGTCACTGACAACTCTATGTTTTGTGAATCTTCTACTTCGTCCTCTAATGTACTGTGCTTGATGCCGTAGTAAAAGTAAACAGCAAAACCTACAAAAAGAAGTTAAAGAATTATTAACAAAATCTATCATAAGCGCACTTAAATTTTGTAATTTGATACCCTAAATCTCCAATTTTCTTACATGCTATGAGGGAACTGAATTTAATTGTTTTATTTAATTAAGTTGGGTTCTAAATTATTGGCTTTAAGTAAGGTCAAGGAAGTAATGTGAGGAGGAAGTGTTTGCTGAGTAGGCTGAAGCACTAGCTTGTTTGTGCTGACCTTGGTAGCTCTGGCTCAGTCTGCTATTGGTCGCAGCAGACTGAGATTCAGGGTAGTCAGTCTCGTGGGGAGTCAGTGATGTGAGTGTATGGGTTTGGAGTGTTAGGTCCGAGGGGCCATGAGGCCCAAGGGATGGGGACCGCGGGTAAGTCTTGATTAGATGGGGTTTTTCTAAAGAGGAGGTTCTAACCAAATTGATAAATTGTTTATTGTTTCTTGGGTTAAAAAAATAGAATTATTCTTAAAGAGTTCCAGTCTTCTTAACAATACTATTTAATTTGTAATATCTTAATTCTTTTCAAGTTTGTTTATCATTACTATTCTTTTGGCTTCTATTGTAATTCTGTTCATTGTATCAAAAGAAATTTATGCTAATTATATTTGGTTTGAATCGTAACATGTCTCTTTATTTCTTTAAAATTCACCCCGGTTAAGTATAGTGTGGTTCACACTGTCTAGCCAGCAGAGAAGCTGCACTTGTGACAATCTAATATAAAAATAACTGAATATCAATCCTTTTATTTAAAAATTAGCCATGAGCTTTAAATGAGTAATTTACATTCCTTTAAATTTTCTCATGCTCATCATTAATTTAACTTCAATGACAAAAACATTCAAAATAAGCGAGATTTCTCATGCAAATTTTATTGATTATAAATTTCAATTCAATATTTCCATTAGGAAGTTTATGTTGTCAAGGGCGCTTGAAGGGCATAATTGTTGCCCAAGTGCCCATTGAGAATATATAGAGAAACATAGAAAATTTGACAAACTGGAAACACATGCTGAGGTAATTTTGCCTCCATACTGTAACCATGATTCATATGAAATTGTGGAAAGAAATTTGCTTGGAACTGTTTGAAGGACAAAAATAATCCTGGATTGTCTGTCTTTAAAATGTCAGCTTCATAAATAATCAAAATAAAGTATTGTATGTTGAATAGGTGTAAGAGTTGGAAAAACATTATTTACCAATAATAACATATATTTTAACATCTGCAGATGTGGAGTTAGGACTTGATAGTTTGCTAAGCGCTAAATATTTTAATGTGTGTTATATATTTTTTAAAAGTTATAGCGTTTACCTGCATAGTGATAAACAAAGCTTAATCTTGCTGTTTCTGTAAGTATGTAGATTGTTCACCTGCGAGAATTTGGTTTGAAAGAATTGGTTAATAAAATTTGGTAAATATTGTTAATAACTGGCAAAGATATAAATGTACCTGTAAATTATGGAAACTGTTAATTTGAATAACTCTATGATGAACGATGATAATTATGAACGACTAACTACATAGAGCAACGAATGATTATGAAAGGAAAAATTAAATGAGATTGACTCAAAACTAATTTGCCCAACAATGCCAGACAACCCGAGATGCTTGAGAGAAGATAGACACTTCAACCATCGCTGGGACGAAGCTTTATTTTTATTAAATTCATTCTTATGAACAGAAAAATTTGTTGATGATGAGACTATTTATGGGTTTTCGTAGTAGATATTCAGTGTAACTAACTGCTCATAGATATATACTGAAAATTCAACTCGGTTTAAATAACATATATATAAGGTCCATATGGTCTTTAATACTTTTAGCAAAGTTTTCTAAAAAATAGCATTTCACAAACTTCAGGATGATGGGAGGAGTCTAAAATTAAAGGTTAACTATTGTCAAAATCGTGCAATTGATTTAGTTTGATATTGATACTTTCAACAGTTTACGCTTTACAATGCAGTTTGTTAACAAGTCTATACTCCATGATTGAACATAACCTCCTTAGTATGAATAGATAGTTGTTCTCTTTGGTGTACCGTGTTTACTCTTTCCAGCCGTTAAACCCGGAAATAAATAAATTAATTAGTCCCTTACAAATGTTAATCAGATGGATGAATAATAAACTTAAAGGCTTGTATATTGCCCGTCCTTTTGGATGTATATATACCAATTTACTTTCGAAACAACTTCACACCAAGCTCTATCAAACCAAAATCAATAAAATTGGATGAAAACGGTAGGAGTTCCTTGTACAAAAGAATATGCCGCCTATTTTATAGGTATTGCCATTATTAATAAGGCAGCATAATTAGGATCTATCCCAAGTAGCAAAACAATATTGTCTCAATATTGTCAACAATATTGTTTCAATATTGATAAATATTTGGTCAATATTGAACAATATTTTAAAAATATTGTTACAATATTTTCACGCAACAAAAGACATTGTCTAGACAATATTGTGGCAATATTGCTCAACATTGTAACAATATTGTCTGACAATATTGAGAAAATATTAGCAAAAGGAAAATAAATATTGTGGCAATATTGTTCAACATTGTAACAATATTGCCTGACAATATTGAGAAAATATTAGCAAAAGGAAAATAAAATATTGCTCAAAACCCCAATAGCAAAACAAATAAAATAAAATATATTTTTTTAATAATTTGAATATACTTTCAGTTGACAAAAAAACATTTTAAAAGCATTTAGAAAAATATCAAAGCATCAAAATTGCCATGGCTATAGGCAGGATTTGAACTCGGAACCTTCAGATTATAGGTCCGTGCCCTTACCGACTACGCCACAATGCTTCTTACTAATGAAGGATTTGTTACACCATTAGGCCAGTTGATTCTCAAGTTCTCTTGTGTAAAAGCATTTCCCGTGAAGGCCTATATTTTTATGTCGTCGCAAATACGTTAGGCCTTAATTAGGGTTTCCTTACATAAGAATAAGAAATATTTCGTGTCATAAACAAAACATGTTTGTATTATGAGGAAATATTTAACAAATTACATTTATTATATTACAATAAAATAAAATAAAAATTATATCTAACAAAGTTACTAAACCATTACTCTAGTATTTGATTGTTTCAAACTAAAGAAAACATCACATAACCAACAATAAAACACGGCGATTATACAACAATAACACTTGCAGCTCTATAGCAACAAACCAGGTGACAAAATGTCATATGGCATTATTTGGTTATATTTCAAACTAAAAAAAAAATCTCATAACCAACAAAACTTAAACATATACGACATGTGGTGAAATTTTTGTGAAGATAACAAAGCCTAGCCTTACGGCGTTTTTTGTGTTAGTATTTTACATTTTTTGTCGGCCCTAAAAGGGTTAACAAACAATATTTTCCAAAAAATATAAATCAATATTTTAAAAATATTGTTTTTATATTTTGACAACAATATTGTCCAAAAAATATAAATAAATATTTAAACAATATTGTTTCAATATTTTGACAATAATGTTATACAACATTGTCTCAACATTAATCAATATTTAAACAATATTGTTTCAATATTTTGACAATAATGTTTTACAACATTGTCTCAACATTAATCAATATTAAAACAATATTTTTTCAATGTTTTCTGATTATTTTCTTGACAATGTTGTCGGCAATATTAAACAATATTGTTTCAATATTTTTACAATATTGTTTTGCTACTTGGGATCATCCCTAAAGCTATTAGTAGAGGATCAAAACACCATCAAATATTGGCAGAGGTATGTTAATATAATTCTTGTAAAAAACCAAAGAAAATACTTACAATCCGCTTTTACAAAACTGATACTCACCTATAATCATCCAAACAGTGAAGCGAACTAATGTTAGAATGGAAAGCTTGAAGATTAAGTAGATGTTAACCATGACAGCAATGGCGGGAACAAATGGAAGCCCAGGAGTCATGAACATCAGTGTTTTCCTGTGGAGGAAAAGGTATAAAGTCACAAAACTCTACAAGGCAAATCTATAAAATTATAAATTATATATATTGTATAAATGGTTTTATTATCTCTAGAAGCCAAAAAGTTTTTTAAAAAGGGTAGGGGTTTTTTATTAAGTGGTAGTTTTACCACTCAATCCTTATTATGTATAAAAGAGAGGGAAAGTAATGGATATGTATACTTTCCCTCCCCACGAAAATATCCTAAAAATACAAATTTCTGAGTTGAATTGCTGGCCTCTTCACAAGTCCAAACCTAGTATTTTTATATCTCAGTAATCAAAATTATTTACCTTTGTAGTAACACTGTTTCATTTGTAACAACAATATAATACTTCTAAAATGAATTTGAGCACAACCTGTAGAGTTACTTTTTACTTAAACAGGACTAATACTATTAGTAATCTATTTCAGATATTTTATCACTGACCCCTAATGAACATATTAGATATAAAGGAAGAACTAGCTGAAATTAAATTAAAGCAAACAAAATTGTGCCGTTATACATATATAATCTCGAGTGTTAAGAATGTTATAAAAACTATTCAAATTAAACAATCTTATAATAATTAAAAATCCACTTTACCTATTTTGTGGCTTCCGTGAGATGACCAGCAGGACAGCAATGATGGCAGCCAACAGGAAGAAGATGAGATACGACACGATACTGGAGTCAGAGCCCATGCCAAGGACGATGGTGAGATCGAAGATGAAGATGAGGATGTAGAGAAGGCCAACCATCTTCATGACAAACATGCCTGACTCCTCAGTGGCCGGGCCGGTGTCAACCCAGGGGAAGATGGCGGGGCACAGGTATGTGGCAGCCTGAAAACCAGATCACTAGATAACCAATGGGGGTGAGAAGCAGGTTTGATAAATTAGTACTAAGTACTGGCAACTCTTGCTATCTGGACCTTCAATAACTTAAAACTTAGTTACTATTTTTAATCCAAATAAAAAATAAATGATAGAAAACTAAAACTAATTTCATTATGTTTTGTGCCTTTTAGGTCTAAAGTTCAGTCACCAATAAGAAAAATTGGGGGGTCATCAAGTCAGTCGATCAGGAGCACTATAACAACTGACAGCAGGCACTCGTCTACAAAGATTGAGGGCCTTGGTGTCCGTCGCTCGGGACAAAAGTACAACGAACAATCAGGAAAGCTAACAATAATCCCGATAGTGACATTCTACAATACTATGCTTTTCACATGTAGTTCATAAAAAAATTTATTTGATACAGATCTATTTAAATAAAGTGATTAGTAAGTGAATGGCTATCTCTCAATTCCAAGAAAAGGCTGGTGAAACCGACCAGTTTTAATTTTTATGCGGATAAACTGATTTCTATTTTAGACCAGGGCAGAGGTGGTCAACCTGAGCGAAAGTCAGTGCTGTCTTTACCCAACACGGAGCCCTGTGTGAGATCTGTCAGCGGGGCCTTGCCGCTCTGCTAAGACTGCGCACACCCGCCATCCTCGCCTCTCGCCTTACAACAACCAATTAAAAAAACTACCAGGGTGTCCAAGCCACGGAAATTGCCAGAAGAGTGGGAGTTATACTTTAATTTTTTATTGGTCTGAAAATAAGGTAATAAAAAATTTTATTTATGGATTATTTGTAATTAATAGGAAGCTCTAATATCTGCTGAACGGAGACGCTCGTGTCCACCAAATGCTGACAATGGTGCACGCCATCAGAGATGGCAGTGTCCATAGATCTTGGAAGATTAGGCCTATATCCGCCAATTGGGGCAATCGTGTCACCCAAATCCTTGGGAATGTCCACCTAGCAAGTTTTTAATAATAATAATTTTATACCTCTGACAAAGTTTCACATTGTATGGGAATTCACAAAACAAATTTCAAGTTTTTTCACTTTCACAATTTTACAAATTTTCATTTAATTACAATTTAATCTACTCGTTTTCTCTAAACTGTTTCTTTATTTTAAACTAATTTGAAATTTTTCTTATTTTTTTCTTTGTTCTTACTTATTTCTTCTTTCTTCTTACTTCGTTCCCCATTACTATATTGTTATTTTTAATTTATGTTTAATTTATTAATGGTCTACTGCTTTTTTACGTTTTTCATTTTAACTCTTCCTTCCTTCCATGTCTTCTTACACGTCTCCTTCCACGTCATTGGTTTTGCTCTTCAAAGTAATACTTTTGAAGACAGTTGATCGTGTCTGTCGATCTGAGGTGATAATGTCTGCCGACCGGGATATTTTTACATTTAGTTAAGTGGTCTTAGCTAATTGTAAGACATGCGCTTAAAATACTTAAGCTATTTATTTTGTTATTTTATTCATTGAAGAAGTTCACTCGCTGGTTTTGTCATAGCAAAAAAAAAAAAAAAGTGAAAAATACGGGCCAGCGCAGGGCCTTCCCAGGGGTGGGGAACCTGTCACACACCACCCCTAAGGATGGCGCTGGCACCAGTTACATTTTTTTTTTTTTAACTTTGAAGATTTTATCTGCGTCAGATACAAAACTCCAAAATTCGATTTCATCTTAAAGAATAGAATAAAAATGAGCATAATTCAGAAACATTTTCTGAAATATTTTTTAAAAAGTTTCATTTTATCTACCCTGTCATGATTTTTACCTGTATTCTACGACCGATGTTCCCAAGGCTCGGCCCAGCCCCCGCAGGTGTACTTCCCCCTCTCACGGTTCCGTAGAACTTGTTTTCACTGCGGTCCGCCACAAGGAATTGATCATCTCTCATGGAAACATCCTCCGACTCCTCACCGGGGAATGTATCATCCGAGTCTGGAGAGCTGAACAAACAAATAAACATAGCAAATTTTGCTTTTGTAAAATATGAAATAAACTTATATTTAATTGGGCAAACAACTCACCTTTGCTATTTGAGGGCGACAGCTGAGAGAAAGCGTATTGTTTGGCGGAGCACAGCCTCTCTTCAGTCAAGATATGGTTTGATCAAAGTCGACACTCAGTGAATATATCGAAAACTAAACATATGCCAATTTCTGTGAGAGCCGACCGCGATCCTACCAACTTGTGTCTATGTTTGCACATGTGTGGGGGTGAATAGGAGAATGGCTATGAGTCATGTGAAACAATTGAAAGAGTGGCTAGATATCTTGGGGTCATTTTCAACAATAGATTAAAGTGGTCTGGTCATGTAAACTATTTAGGAAATAAGCTTTGGAAATTCATTTTTATTTTCTCCAACATCAATAGAATATTTTCCACGGACCTAATTAGAACAGTGTATTTTGCATTCGTTCAATCTCTGTTGCAATATGGTATTTTGGTCTGGGGTGGCTGCTTTCAAAGTACACAGGCACTCCTAGAAATCACCCAGAAGTTTATTCTAAAAGCAGCATTAAACCGGAATCGGCAATACCCTACTCATCTCTTATTCAAAGATTTTTGAGCGTTCACCGTCTCCCAACTATATATAAAAACCTTGATTCTTTATTTCAAAGGAAACCAATTTAAATTTTTCAGCCAACACCATGCATATTTAACAAGAACATATATAAATAGTGGAATCATTGCTGACACATTAAACACAATTCAGATTAAACACAATCAAACACAGAGAAAAACAATTAATTCTACTTCATCATATTATACAATACTGTACCTAATCTTATATTCCTTCTTCTTTCCAATCCAATCAAGTTCCTCCCTCCTTGTAATATACATACATTTAAAAAAAATAGTCGACAAGTGGCTTCTAGAGACTGGACGTGACCAAATTAAAAATTATTTCTATTATTTAAATAGATGAGGAAGCCAAGAGAGGATGAAAGTGAGTGAAGTGTGATTGTATGGTAGGGTGTGTGGAGTGCGCGTCGGTCCTTAGCTGTAAGTCGGGTGCGTGTGTGAGTGAAAGACAGAGAGAATGGTAGGATGTGAGTTTCGTGTGAGAGGGCCAGGTCTCAAGTTCGCGAAATTGGACATCCCTTTCATTTAGTGCATTTATTTATTAACTTGTATTTGTTTCAATGTTCTGTCTACTTTTTTTATTTTTAAAGTATTTCTTTCTTGTATTATCGAACAGACGATGGAATTATGGATTCTGTGACTGTTTCTTTGGTTGTACTAATAGAATCTGACTTCACCCACAGGCTTCTGCCCATGTGAAGTTCTATTCCAATAACCCTTATTTAATTATGAAAAATGTTATGTTCTGCTCTGTTTCTGGAATAAAAATTCATTTCATTTCATATTCATTTCATTGTCTATTTGATGTAATTATGACAAATATAAATTATTGGAACGATTTAGTTGGTTTATAGTCTATTTGCTTTCCTTGATACTATTCATTGACTAAAAAAAAATCACCACCTCATAAAAGTGTACCTAAACTTTAAAACTGTCAAGTCACCACCTTATCAGATTCCAACAGATATCCCTTGTGATCTGTCTTGAACATCATCTGCAAAATGGCTGCAGTTGATGGGGCAGTCGAACATGCACACATTTTGCCTGGGCAGTCTTAGGGTTAAAAGCTGATAAAAACCACACACAAACTAAAAAAAAAAATAATTTTAATTTGGAACTAAAACGAGTGTTAAAGCACTTGTGGAAGATAATTCCGCTCAGAGACCCACATGATCGGGGGCAATGCGGAAGCTATGTCTTAACACTGTAAAAACTCAAGCCTCCAATCAAAAACAAGATAAGATTGGGCATTGTTAAGTTCCTCTGAATATATTTGAAAGGTTACTTGAAGGTCGGAAGCAGGGATAAGGAAAAAATGGAGAGGTTTTCAACATTCTTTTATTAGTTTTTCAAAGTGCGGTTGCACCTGATGGAAGGTTGAAGCTGCATCATGTTATCACAATAGAAGATCACTACCCCAAATGAATGCCACTACCTCTTTTACAAAGTTATGATTACATGCAAGATATGCCTTTTTTTTAGGGAGAGGCAGGAAAAATGCATTAAGCACACAGGGGGCCAGCCTGTAGTGTGGAACTCCCCTAAAAACAGGTATACCCACTAAAAAACCAATTCTACTCTTTAGGAATCTAGCCTGAAAATGTTTGTCACATTACATCATTCTAGGCCTAAATTAGCCGAGGCCCAATGGGCTCACTCCTTAACCAGCCGCACGGTCTAGGGGTCTGGGCCGCTTAGCGGCTCTGATCAGTCTTTTTTCTAAGGAGGATGCCCTGGACGCACTGTGACAAACAATCCCAGCAGCCCCATCTTCCAAGATCTTTTGGCAGACCGAGTTTACCAAAAATACACCAAAAGTTTATATGGCCTCTAGACGGGGTCCTTCCCAATGGGGGCACCGGAAGAAGGTGTGTTCCGCTTCGTCGGGAACGCCTGGGCAATAAATGCTGTCCGGTAAACCAGTCTTGCCCATCGCCTACTGGTACGTCCGAAAATAGCTGTGACCTGTCAGGAATTGGGTCAGGTAGTATAGTAAACCTCCCCATGCCGCAGTTCCACCTATGGTTGGACCTGCTTGATAAGTTGTGTAGTCCATCGTCCTCGGGTGTCGTGCTCCCAGCTATGTTACCACTCCTGGAAGGTTTGGGAGCTCTCTTCTGTTCTTGTCGTGGCCTTGCTGATCTCGCCCTGCCTCTGATAAATCGCCTTCCTCACTCCGGCCAAGACCTTTCCGGGGATGACTCCAGCGACCACCAGGACAGCAGGCTCGTATGTCAGGTAGGCGGAACACACCCAGAGTGCTGCTCGATGCTGAACACAGGCGAGTCGCAACCTGTAGATCTCCTTGTCTATAGCGTCTGCCCACACCTCTGTTCCATAAAGGAGCACGGACTGTACCGCCGTAATAGATGTCTTCAATAGATGTCTGCAGGACATCAATAGATGTCTTCTGCTAAAAACGGGGACCCCCGAAATCGGTCATCAGTTTACTAAGGTAAGTCACTACCTTAGCAGCCTTGTCTTCTGTACAGAGGATCTGATCCCTCCAGCTTAACTTGGTATCCACCCTGAGATACTTGGCAGCAAGGGTTGATTTTGGACCACCTCCCTTCCCACTCGGAACGGAACGACGGTGTCGATCCTCTTCTTCGTGAGGATCACGTTCTCCGTCTTACTGAGAGCAAGCGAGAGACCATGATTGTACATCCAGTTGTTGACCCCACGCATGACTTTGTTAGACCCCCCATCCCGGCTGGGCCAGCTCAACATTGCGTTCAGCAATGAGAGCTGTGACGTCATTGTCGTCCCCAACCAAGTGGTTTCCCCACCATCTCAAACCTCAGGAGGCTGTCATAGGTAACGTTTTGAGATCTGGGCCAAGTATTGAACCTTGGGCGGCACCAGAAGTGACTTTCTTCTTCCCCGTTCCGTCCCTTGCGTCGTAAATCAGACAAGATAAGCCTATAGTAAACAGCTAAACCGAAATAAACCTGCAGAGTGTAATATTAATTATACCTTCTTGTAACTCTCCGGACCATGATTCTCTGGGAGCTGGGAGGCCCTGGGATCGGCGGTGCAGGCTGGGTTACACTGCCGAGAGCATTTCTTAATACCTCCGGCGCTAGTTGGTTACCATACGTTACCTGTAAAATTTTTAATTTTTTATTATATTACAATAATTTTTACAGCAAAACACAACAATGTTATTACAAAAAGTTATGAATAAAATTAAAATATAAAGTTTTATCCCTTTTTCATTTCTTTTTAATCCAGACTTTTGGTGGAATTCGTCAAACCTCGTTCTAGCTGTTTAGGCAAATCAAATACTATAAAAAGGAAAATATCAATAAAGTTATAAAGATGTTTAATTATTTTGAAGATAACCTCTAAGAGTTTTGCTACAGTTTATTAAAAAACCCATGAGCATGTCTTGAGACTGTAAAACTAAAAAAATTTAATCTTTAAAACTTATTTAAAGATTACTGATAGATAAACTTATTTAAATATATACTGGGGATATCTTTCTACAGAAAACTTCCATGTTTCTAAATCCCATATCGAGGATTGAGTACAATAAAATTCCTGCCAGAACCTATCCAAAGGATGGGCCAAGGCACTGAATTGTAAACTTGAGTGTTCTGAATGACCTAGTATATTTTTTTTGTTGATACTTGTACTCTAAAAAAAAAAAAATAAAAAAAATAAAAAAAAAAAATAAAAACAAGTCTCTCAGTAAACTGATATTAATATAATAATAATACTCAAGAAGATATAAGGGATTTGCTGACTTCCCATGAGAATTCAAAGAATAAAACACAAAATCAAAATACTAAATTAGATACAAGGTTATCAATGGTGGGATTAGATAATATATGCCATAAAAGGAAAATAAAAACAAATGATTGGAGAGGTTGAATAAACTAATACCGGTACTGATCTTTCTCTTATCTTGACAGACAGATTATTCATCTTACCATACTCAATGTATTAATAATTCTCATATCATCACAAAATACTCTATTTTACATTGCTTTAACACAAAATCAGATATAAGTGACAGTGAGTGTTGACCTGGCCGTTGGACAGGTTCTCCTTGGTAGGTGATTGTTTGACCGGTGTCCGCAGGGACTCGGGCAGCAGCTCTATCAGGTTGGTGGAGTGTGGCTGGTAGCGCAGGATCAGCACACACGTCGACACCAGCGTGTACGCTAGCAAGGTGCCTGACAACAACAGGTGAGCAACAACTATAAAATACGCCATGACTCACCAAATAATCAACAATCGTTTACAATAATTTACATTCAATACTAAGACAAAATAAGTCTATTTAATAGTCGATGTTACCTATATTTGATTATATGTACCTTTTCTTTTATTTAGTCGCTCCCTTTGACTTGCATAGTATTCATCGGCAAAAGATAGTTACCTCATAACTGTTTTGACTTTAAAAAGTTAGCTGCTAATTAAAGAAAAATTAAATTGTTAATAATGTAGAAAAGAAGTGGGTAAAGTTTCTCAAGTTTTCTCCTAAAATGCATTTTTAATATCTCAAATATATGGTAACATATAAAGGAAAAAACCTATGGGCACCTGTCTTGAGTTTACATAAAAGGTGAGCACGGTATATTGTGGGATGTGTTAATCATATGTTAATAGGTTATTAGGTGTATATCCCCACCAGCGCTGCACAGCGTCCAACTCCTCACACGGAAATGGAAAACGCTCAGTGTATAAGAAATGGAGTCTGTGATGAATGAAAGATATCCATTATGTGATTTAAAAAAATGACAATTAATAATTAATCATAATAAAAATGATTGTTATTCTTTTAGAACCGCAACAAATATATCAAAGTCAAAGATCCTTTATTCATGATAATGTAAAAAGTACATGGAATAGCGTCATAGTCAAAATATTGATATTTACAACTGTACTTAAACTAATAATAATATTTTAAAATTACATTAGAAATAAAAGAAATAAGACCCTTATGTTTATTCAGCGTTCCAATAATTGTCAAAGGAGTAAGGAGAGAGCTGCAAAAGATATTTTTTTAATTGTTTCCTTATATATTTTTTCTTATATTCTCCTTTGAAGAACAACTACTGTAAAATAACCCCAAAATATTTTGAATTATTTTGAATATTTTTAATACTTTGCCAGTGATTAGTAATTTAATTACTTATTGGTCTAATAGTATTTAAACTCCAAGCAGAGGGCACATTTTGAGCTTTTTTGTCTTAACATTATTCACCAAGAACGTTATTTGATTCATCGTAATGTCAGTGTTGGTGTCTGACTCTTACCAATGGACATCATCTCGACGAGCACCTCCAGCCGGATGATGAGGGCAGCGAAGGCGGCCGCCACCCCTGAACTGAAGGTGGCTACCACAGGTGTCCCGGTCAGCGGCAGCACGGCCGACAGCTGTCTGCAACAGTTAGACTTTTATTTTGAAATTCATTAATTACATTTTCTTTCATCAAAGGTAAAAATTACCTTTGATCTGAATAGTTTAAATTAGGAAATATTAAAATTATAGGTTTACTTGTTTAAATGTAAAGATATATTGTATGGTTAAATTTTCTTTAACTTATAGAGCTATTTAATAGAATACTCAAAACTGAATGAATAACGTAGATTGTTTTCAAAGAACACTAATTTATTGGTTAAATTCAGTTTATATAAAAAATTTTCTCCGATTTTATTACTCAGAAGTACATTAATCAGTTTTAAATAAATGATTTAATGTGTTCATAAAAAATTAATATTCATCACAATGAGAAATAGGGTTAGTTATAGGAAAATCTGATCAACTGTTTATTATAGATAGTAAGTGATTCCCTTGAGAAAAAAAAAAAAAAAAAACTGTATCAGTAGCTTTGAATTATTGGTTAAAATTTTGACTAACATATTTTTACCTTAGGACTCTCATAATTTTAAGATTGAATATACTATACTCAAATGAACAAAAAATCATACCTAATAATTTGACATTATTTCTCAGCATTATCAGTATCAAATTTGTAACTAATTATAAATTTATCCATGGTGTGTAAACATAGCAGTTAAAGTGATCCAGACAACTGCTCTTACTTGAATATAAGGCCGTCCTGTGCCATCGCGTACACAATCCGGGGCATGGGGAACATGGAACCGAACATGGAGACGGTGAGCCCCGCCAGCGCGCCCACGGCCAGCACGTACTTGCATTTGTACGCCTGCACCTGGCCGAACATTTCCACCAGGGCTGCATCTGGGTCCACCTGCTCGTACGGAACTGCAAAACAGTTGACGAATAAGTTATGGGAGTCTGTGATAAATGTAAAGGAATTGTTTATATATCAAAAAGCTTACAGCTTTTAAAAACTAACTTCAGTTATATTTCCATCTTAGTATACTTTAAGGTGAATATGCATGGTTAGTCCAAAATAAACAAATAAAAGATTAAAAGAAGAATAGTCACAATTTGATTTGAATTTTATAACATTTGTAAAGTTTTCTCCTATAATGTATTTACTGCTGTTAAATTTTTTTTATAAAATATACACTTAGGTCATTGAAAAATCATAAAAAGGTTTTTTTACATTATAGTTGGTTTAAAATGGTGTTTTTTTTAATTTTTTTCTATTATTATTAATCAAAGGTTTGTAAAAATCATGGCTAAACCTCAGTTTATAATATTCAACAATTTCAGACTTGTTATGGTTGATCCCAAGGATAGACATAATCTCAAGCGTGGCTTTGGTTCAAAGCCCATTTCTGATTCCTTTTGCACCTGCATGCATTATTAACGCTTGAGGTGTGAGCTGCGAGGTGAGGTGGGACGGTTTGCCATTCCGCCATTCCGTCCACCTTTCCTACTGGTGCAACACTCACTGCCTTAATCTCTGACTGATAATTACAGATTCAATTTAAATTACTATCAAATTAACATGTACTACATGTACATGTAACATGTACTATCAAATTAGGTCTAATGTATATTGTTTCTTTTGGTTTGTTATCATTAGCTTTAAATTATTTTAAAGTCAATTTTTAATGTATAAATCATTATAAATTATTTATTTATTTAATATTTACAACACTTTACTAGAGTGAATTGTAATATTAAGATTGCATAACTCTTTACACTTATTCAATGTGTAAAAAGGTATCAGAGTAATCTTATATATCTGCATCACATATTTTCTAATTAATTAAAAACTGATACGGTTTCCTGGACAGAAAAATTTATTATGTATATTAAAACACTCATAAAAATGCTCCAATTCAAAAAGAAAATGTCAAAGGTTTTCAACAAAAGGAACATTTTAGAAATGCAGTTTAATAGATTCAAAATTTACATATATGCTTTCAGTTTTTCAGACGACGCAGTACTGGAAACTGCCATATGGCGATTGACTTTACACCATTAATAATCACTTCAAACACAGAGCGAATGTTTGAATCTCACATCCAGTTTTGCTGTCATAGAATTTAGTCTCCAAACATGGAGTTTATCAATGTTTTTTGATTATTTGTTTCTACATTAAATATGTTTAAATATTAAAGACTGTTTGTTTGCAATATGCAAATAACTGTTTATAAATTATAAAAATTATCTAATGCTTGTATAATTATATTTTAATACTTATTAAACACTCAATGAGCATATAGTAAATGTATAAAAAGATGACCAGGAAATTTATTTCTCAGGTAGTGAGAACACTTCTTTCAAATTTCAACTCCTGAAATACTTTGGTTTACTTTAAACTTCCATGTAAATTTTTTTTCAAAATAATTTAATACTTTACAGTAGGAGCCCTCTAGTCCGGCCTCGGATGGTTCGGCCACCAGATAATTTGGCCGCGGACTTCTGAAAATGAAATGTTTCAGTCGCGCACGTTTCCCACGGCCAAAATAGACAAGAGTCAACTTGACACATATTATATCACTAAAATATATCAGGACTCTTAATTATCGGATGTCTTTCAAAACATTGGGTTCGTTTTTTATTTATATACGGCCTGATGTAACACGGAAGTTAGGTAATTTGACGGATTACATCGCAATAATGGCCCCATTTATACATAGTGCCTTTGTTAACAGAAAACCAGTATTATTATCCATAACAAGCAGTTCCATCGTTAGCAACTGCTTGTCTGTTGTTTGATTGTAATTTTGCCACTATTACAACATCTGAGCAAGCAAATCATGATAGTTACAAAGTCAATATACAGTACTGATTGGACAAGTATGAGATCCTTCATTATTAAATACACCCTAATAGTTTATTGTTGGAACACACATATAATACAGGTCTCTGTTTAACCTGTTTAGTAAACCACCAGTTAATCCGGCCATTTTCAAATCTGGCCAGTGGTCCGGTCCCGAGGTGGCCGGATTTGAGGACTTCTACTGTAATTACAATCAATTTTCTTACAAATAATGTAATACTTTCAACATAAATCATTTGAAAAGTTTTTGCTATTTAATAGTTTGTTATAACTTTTTAAAACAAATATACAAAAAGTTCAAAAATTGTACTCAGAGTTTTTTAGTTTGTTTAAGTGACCTCACAAGTCATTTTGTAACAATAATTGTTTATACTGAATGATGTTTACAAACGTGAAAAATATTGTAAACTAGGTCTTAAGAATTTTAAAATGGAGATGCCAATGTTACAACAGTCAACAGTGTTTTTACATGAATGAACAAATAATATGGGACAAAATTTTGCCTATGATTTGGAATTTGGAACTTTTTCTGCAGCTATAGAAGAGGATACTAAATTACAAGAAATTGGAATGAGAATTTAAATTGAAGGTGATTGAGATTGAGTGAAAAATTTTAAAGTATTAATATGAAATCCGTGGTTATAACTACATGTCTAAAATTATTCATAAAATACTCACCTATTAAAGTAAGCATCATGGAACATGTGACATAGGCTGTTAGAATTATTGCTAAGCTTGTAACAATTGCTAAAGGGATGGATTTCTTGGGATTATTGGCTTCTTCTCCGGTGGTTGCAATTATATCAAACCCGATGAAGGCATAAAAACACGTGGCAGCTCCAGTGAACACCTAACAGAAATAATTTATAATTACAGTCATACCAAGTATGGGTTATCATTTAAAAATATGAAGTTTTGACTCGTTTAAATCTATTGTGTTGCTAAACAGAAAGAGTTTGTTATATTCTCAATTTTTAAGTTAGGACCTTACTTATGTCCTTACTTGTCCTAAAGTTATAGTTTTAACTTTTTATTACTTCTAAAATAATGGTAAATTTTGTTTGTTGTTAGAAACTCTATAATTTAAAGCAATATGTTAGCTGAATAAGTTGTAAAGACTGATTAACATAAATTAGATCTTAGCCAAGACAAGATTAACTAAAGAAGCCTTTTGTTATGTTTTACAATTTCTTTGTTTCCGACAGCACAAAGAAAGAAGTTCCATTATCAAGATCCCTGTTCATTAAGGTTTTCTTAAAACCTATTGATGCTTCTATTTTACATTCACACTAATCAAGACTTTAGTTTGCGTATAATTAATTTTGTAAAAACAATATACATTTAAATAAAAAAAACGCTAAAATGATTTTTTAAACTCATTTTTGGGTAAAAGAACAAACAATAAATAGCATATTAAAGATTGAGTACTCGATGTATTAAAAATTTTACTTAAATGTACATTAAAACTTTGTGAAGGTTTTTACGTAAAAAATTTATAAAAAACTAACAATTAATATATATTTAAAAAATAGGAATATTGTATATACTGTGTATTTTTTTATTAGTGTATATAACTAACTACAAACTGTAAAGAAAAAAAAATTCTTGAATGATATATTTTTTACATTTATATCAGCTACTACAAGGTTATGAACAATCAAATTCAAATAAAATTTTACATCGATATTTTTACACATGTCTTTAAAGTAGAAATTATTGAGATTCTTTTTTATTAAATTTTATTGAGTATATTGAAATACAAACGGTAATCTAAATTTTCTTCATTGGGGATATCATATCTCTGTGGTGATGATTGTTACACTAGCAATAAACGATCCTTCCCCAGTAACGGTTTAATGACTCGAATTTTTTCAGCGTGGACATGGACACTCATGAAAAACTCCAAAAGAATGGAATAGACATCAACAATTGTGTGCATAAATTGAGTATTTTACTATCATGCAATCGGTTTGGAAGTAGGAGCCAACTTTTTAGACTCCACAAGGCTTTAATATTACCCTCCCCCACCTTTAAGCTATGCCATTAAGGTGTTTGTGAAAAACCTTGTTAGGCCAAGAAATTTTAAACCTAACAAACAACCGTTGAAGTATGTTTCGGCTTAGTTGAGGGAAAGAGGTTTAGTAGGTGCTTTATGTTCATCGATTGACTAATGTTGAGGCATTTTGTTGTTCATTTACCACAACATTAAAATATGCAGAGGCATCTTACAGTATTAATATAATACAGAAGTGTTAATTTATGTTACAATAATGGGTTTGTAAAACATTTCAGTAAATAATTTCATTCAAGTTTAGATCTGGCTGTACTGGGGTTACACAACTGAAAACAAAACCATTGAAAGTATTGCGTTGTGTGGGGAGGAACGCTACTGTTATTGGGACACTTTTTGCTAGTCAGTAACAGCTAGTTCTACACAACTGTTTAACCCAACAAGGGTTGTTTGACTCTCCCATAATCATAACCTCTCGCACTCCCTTGACATTCAGTACCTGGTCGACACAGTGGCAGGCTCTGTGTGGTTGTACCCATACTCACCCCCGACCAGCCGAATGGCAGGAAGCCCTTGTGTTGACTCCAGTTGCTGGTGTCGATGTAGAACAGTCCCGCCGTCATGAGGAACACCCAAGCGGACATGTTGACTGCGTTCAGGATGTTGTTGAAGATGAGGGATTTTTTTACTCCCGCCGCCAACAGCACCATCATCAGCAGCGTGATGATGAACGCCACAATGTCTGGCGGTCGACCTGCGACGCCACAAACACCCGTGTCACAATGCAATGAAATATTTGGGAACATAGAAGTTTACTTATTCAGATGTACTATACTCACTAGTTGAAATTCGACCAAAATATTTATTAGTTCATGGACCCAATAAGTCTTAAAATATATTATACCTTAAACACCTGCCCTTCCTGATTTGCATTTGTTAGGGACCAAGTGCGCCGGATCGACAATCTCCACGAACTAGGCACACTAAAATAAATTGTAAGTCACTGCCGTTTTTTATTTACGTTATTTTCATATAAAATAGCAGCTTAAAAGAAAAAAAGAAAAACACATGCTAAATCAACTCAAACATTTTAGTAAATTAATTACTACCTGAATTTTTTTAATGAAAATGTTTACAATTTAAACGACATTCTCACTTAGTAACAAATTATTACACCAAGACTTTTTATATATTTTTATTTATTTGGTCACTGTTATTGTTCATTGTTATTCTATCATAAATGTTTATCTTTTGTTATTGTTTATCTTTCAATAATTATTTAATAGCAAAATATAGGGTACAGATGTTACGGTTGGCAGAATCACAAGTATGTACTACGATACAATGATACAGGGCCGCCCCGAGGGCAGGGCGACCGGGGCGGCCGCCATGGGCGCTACGGCTGAGGGGGCGCATCGGCCGAGGGGAAATCCCTGTTTTATAAAAGCTCAATCACTTTACAACAATTTCAAAAACTCACTCGGGGCCTATACGGCCTACAAAAACTAATTTGTTTTTGTAGTAAAATGAAAAAGTTAGTTTTCGTAGGCCCCGCTTAGACCCAGACCATGTGATGTCAACAAATGGTTGTACCAACAAAGCTTTATAGTACAAGTGAATTTTTAAATTAGTTCACTCAAACTAACAGAATTGAAAAGTAACCCATATAGCACAAGTACGTCAATTGATGTAAAATTGATGTAAAAGATGTCAATGTCATTGATATTGTTGATGTCATATTGACTTCAAATGTTACAAAAAAAACGTCATTTTGATGTCAATGTGAAGTAAAAATGTCCCGATTTTTTATGTCAAATTGATGTCAGAAAATTGATGAACTATGACGTCAATTTTACATCACATTGATGTCAAACTGACGTCATATTGACAAACTAATCTTGTCAAAACTGATTCAAAATATTCCCAATAGCAAAAAAAGCAATAAAATGGTAATTTTTAACCGATAAACAACTATAGAAGCGGCAAAAAGATTTTGCACCTGGCTGGATTTGAACTCATGTCCTTTAGGTTCCCAAGCCACGACCCTACCTACTACGCCACGCTGCTCTCTGCTACACACATTAGTTGTTACACTACTTGGCCAGTTGATACTGAAGTTTCTTTGCGTTGATCATCAAATCAAACGCATTTCCCGTGGCCTATATATTTTTGTGTCTTCCCAAATAGGTCTTAAAATAGAGTTCCCTTACATGTTTGTTTCATGTGTAAATGTTTAACAAATTTCAGTTATCTCAATTGATGTAAAACTTTTGACTATGTGATCAAATACTTTACATAATTTTTACATCAAAATGATGTCAAGTTTTTAATGAGTTCAATTGTTTTAAACAAATAATGATGTTCTCTTGTTGTAAAAGACTTAAAGAAATGTTTTTTTCTTCATTTATTACACTAACTTTTCAATTTAAAAATGAAAAATTTCTACATCATTTTGACGTCAATACTTGATCTAATATTTGACTTTGACACCATTTTGACGACCTTGATCACTTTTTGACATCAAATTGACAACGTGTGCTATGTGGGAAGTTATGCACCAAATTTAATGCTTCCGACTGAAATTTAACACTACAATTTACAAGATAGACCGATTAATTAATTTAGGGGGCCCAGATCAAAACCTCGCCCCGGGTGCCCCTTAAACTCAGGGCGGCCCTGCCATGAAAGACTTAGTTAAAGTGTTTTGTTATTAATTTTGTTTACTTTTCCTTTCACTGGCCACCCTACTAAACAAGGTGGCCAGTTAATTTCTCAATGTGTTTTGTATTTCTCTATGCATGTATTTTGTATGAGTAATAAATTAATTTATTCAGTATTGTAACAGGTGGTTCATGATTCAATCATTAACCCTTCTCCCATAGGATTAACATTGAAACTTTGAAAGCCTTTAAGCCCTGGGGACCGATGTGAACTATAATGAGACTAATTGTTGCCTGTCGATACTCAAAGGATGCAGCCCTATTCATTGTGAGGGGAGCGCTAGTCAAAACTTATATAAAATACATTTTTATAAAACTTTTTTAACTGCTACTAGTTGCAACAAGCTGAGAAAAGAGGAGGAAAAGAATCATGCTTGCCTATTAATATATGGATAGATTTTGTAAAGTCAAAAAGAAACGTTCCATTTGTGGTTTTAAATTTTCAGGGTAAATTGCAAACAAATGTTAGTATTAAATTTCCAACTTTTCAACTACTGTAGTTTAAAATTTATTTTTACCAATTCATATGAAAAAATTAATGCACAATATGCACTTTATTTAAAGTTTGTACTTAGTTTTCACGCTTCATTTATTGGCTAAAACGTTTTGACCTATTAATTAATGAAGACCAAAAGACATAAACTTACAGACAGAAATGTTTGGCTGCTGGACCCGGGACTACCTAAAGCCACCCTTATCCCTTGCCCTTTCCGCCGGTACTGTAAATGTTCAAGTGATGAGTCACCTACTGACTGTGTTGATATTATTATACCTTTTTAGCAGAATTATAATTTATAATGTTTTTAAATTTATATTCAACATACATTTAATAAGTGAAGAAAAATCATACAAAACTCAAGTTGGTATGTGTAATTTTAAAACAACAGCAAAAAATCTACTGTCAGCATTCTATTAAATGTTTTAACACCTAAGTTATGTTTGGTATTGTTTTTTCACAACTTTTTATGTTCATTTAAAATAAAATAACAATTGACATAATTTAGGAATAAGATAATTATCTTGTAAATTTTTAATGTTGACATAGTTGAGTGGCCTCATTCGACACCTAGAAGTATCATTCCCAAAAATATAAATTTAATGTTTTCAGAATATTTTTATCATATTAATTAAAATACTTTGGTTTTGATTAATTAATCTGAAAAGCAAACAAGATCAGTAAAGGTACGCGAAGCAGCATGGTGGAGTTTAATCAACATGAGTTTGATTTATCTTCCGAGACAGAAAGACTAAATGATAAAGTTTTTTAATTTAACGCCTGTTTCAGTTGATTGGGTTTTCTTTTAAATTCCTTGTATTTTCTTGTTTACTTAATCTTTTGAGGACTTTGGGTAAATGTTTATTATATTGGTTATTTTGTATTCATCATATTAATAATTCCGGGTGATGCAATTTTGAGGGTTAAAGTGGCAATATCTAAAAAATATCTGCAGTTATTCCCGAATTTAGAAGACGTCCCTCTTATGGCACAGCATACAGTACATTTTTTATATTTTTATATTTAATAACATCTATATTCCATTGATGTCTCACAAAAGTTTTCTACCATGTTTTCACTGTAAATGTTTGATTAAGCTATGGTAGGGAGAAGGGGTAAGACTATTCGTAAGTTTGAATCCTCTGCTATAGTTATTGAACTATAAGCAGTTCTTAAAAATTTAAGTGGTAAGGTTGGTGGAGGGAACCATTATATTAGATTGTGCACATCAAATTGATTGCTATAGTAGGATTCACGAAAATAGTCCGATGAGAGTCGATGCATTGTTGCCAGATTTATTCTAAAATACATTTGTATACTGTATTACACATGGTAAACCTAATCACAAAACGACAACATTGCATGGCGAGAGGGGGTGAGGGGGGAAACAGCTGTTAAAATTTCCATCGGACTATTTCGTGCATCTTACTATAGTAGTGATCCTCTACCTTCTTTGGGCCATCCCCCAGGGTGACAAAAGAATAATCTTTCATCTAAACATGGTTAAATACTTGCATCAAATTAATGAACCAAATTATCAATATACTTTACAACAAAATCAACCTCAAATGGATATCTAAAACAGCAGCATCGCTAATCCTGGATAAAATTTGAATTACAGCACAGTAAACCCATTTGACTTAAGTATGCACAAACGTGTTGTTTATTTTATCATTGAGGTACAGTTTATACAATCATTCAGAAATAAAATGACCAAAATGTGTGGCATCATAATCAAACATTACAAAAATAAAATTAAAATGATTCTATAAATAAATGTTATTTTGTTTTATTCATATCTATTTCTACTAGAGATCGCCTCCTGATCGAAATTCGATCAAAATTTCAGTTGATCTGGACCCAAGAAGCTTAAAAACATTTTAGAACTAAAACATCTGTTCTTCCTAATTTTGTAGCAGTTGTTTTTACAACAGCTGTCTAATGATTCATTCGATTCTCCTTTCTCCATAAGATTAACATTGGAACTTTGAAAGCCTGTAGGGCGTAGCCCTGGAGTCCGATGTGAATTAGAATGTGATTCTGCACATCTACAGGACTATACCTTTCTAACGGTATGCTTGGATTTCTCCTACGATGTACACGAGCTGAGAAAAAAGGAGGAAATGAAGCATGCTTGCGTATTAATATATAGATTTATTTGATGTTTTTTATATATAACTGTTTCCAATTGTAATTTATAAATAATGGAAAAAAATTACGAAGAATCAACTGACCAATTCAAAATAAAAGCCACTTGTGTACAGAGTTTGTGCACAGGAGTACAAGAGTTGTCCCTCTGAGTAGTCAATTTCCCTACTGCTGTATCATTTTTCAAAATTCCTTCCCTCAATATCTTGTCATTCTAAAGGGGCTCGCAAAGAATGCCCATAATAAGTAGATGTGCTTAGCGGTTTAGCTGGGTCTCCTTTTCCACAAATAACAACAACAAAAACATCTGTATATATTATCCAGAGTCTGGACTTCACAGATAAACGAGAGTGTACAGTAAACTAATTCTGGTAGAAAACAAGCCTAACATAAATATTTTATTCTATTGCCTGTTGTCAACTTACCAAACCATGTGCCGAGCTCGCTGCCAATGGCCTTGCTGATCTGGCCGTTGGTGAGCGCATCGAAGCAGGCGCTGAGCGCGCAGGCACACGCTGATGTGCCGATGAGGTACTCTAGGATCATGTTCCAGCCGATGACGAAGGCTATCAGCTCGCCTACCGTCACATAACTGTACATGTACGCCGAGCCCGTCGTGTGCGGCACTCTCACTCCGAACTCTGCGTAGCATGCTCCTGCAGTTCAAGGAAACAGTTCAATGAGAAAAATGTTTCAATTTTGTTATTTTAACATTCCATGAAGGTAAATAAGATTCTACAAGGTAAAAAACTCGTAAACACAAGAATATTTTTTGTTTATTCAACTTAAAATCAAGAAAAAACCCAAACTCATGACCCTGAGTTTCAGTGCTTATGTCGAGATAACCTCAATGGAAACTCAGCGTTATGCAACAGCTTATCGGCCTTATGCGACGATCGTACTGCACCACAAAATCCCATAACAGTTACTTTCCGTGCACCACAAGCACACAAAGTAAACGCTATGTAATTTTGCCGTGCAGTAGCGGGAATAACCTATTATTTAAGCTCATTTTACGTTTAGAAAGTGTACTTTCGTGTGTAGAGTAATGATTAATATTTGTAGTTCATACATTTACTTATGATAAGGGCCTTCGGCAAATTCTTATTGTATTTTGTTTTAGTTTAATCATGCATTTCTTACATATGTCAACCAACAAGTTACATCGTTGAAAGTTTATCCCTAAACTTTGTAAGAGCCTGCAAAAACTGGCAGGGTTTCCTCATCCTAACAGGTTAAACTTAGAAATGTATCTTGGGAGGTTAGAGCATTTCACATATTCCCTACTTCTTAAGTTTTAAAACTAAAACACTTCACCTAGATGATAATAATTACTTTTATTATTTTTGTTCATTGATAGAAATAGATTTATGAACATGGTAGTTTAACTGTCCATCCTTTGCACATGTTGTGTAAGAGGCACAAAAGGCTACAGCAACAAAAGAAAAGAGAAAAATGTTTTTGTTTTTCCTCGCATTGACTAAATTACATTTAAGTTAGGGTGACCAAACGTCCCGGAAAACCGGGATTATCCCGGCTTTTGGTAATGCCATGCGATGTCCCGAAAAATTGTATCGGGACGCCCAAAAGTCCCGGAATTATGTTTAAGGGATTTAAAAAACATTGATACATAAATATGGTAGGTCAGTTGAAATTTTGACGGATGAAACGAAACGGAAGTGACACTTGCTGGAAGCCATCCTCAAGATTCTTTATGATTAAAAAATGTGTACAATCTTATAACTATAACTTACTTAAGTTTCAAATAACAAAGACATGAAGGAACGACAGAAGCAGTGACAAATATATCCTTCTGCAAGGCCGATCATTACCATCCACCATCAGCGCCCCGAGTAATTTCAAATGTTATATTTAATCATTTGAACTCTATTATTATTTAGGTATTTTTAACATAGCTACATATTATAATAGTCAACAGTAGTAGTCATTATAATAGTCATTATAATAGTCATTATAATAGTCAACTCGTAGTCATTATTTTATCAATTAAGTTATCGTAATTTATTACTATCATTCGATGACAAATTAAGTTTTTAATTAGGAAATTCATGATACTTTGCTTTTGAGTGAATCTGATTTATTTTAAATGTGATTAAAACCATTTACTCTGAATCAATCAGTTATTATTTAGCCTAATTCTTATCCAGGAAACAATGGATCAGTTGGTCGATGTACAGCTTGATGAGGGGGGGGAGAGGGAAGGATACATATTCGGAGCTGTCCCGGTTTTGTCCGTGAATGATTTGGTCACCCTAATTTAAGTCCATTTTGGTATTTCCTAAGATACAGCCTATACCCATGAATACGTTTTTTTTCAGTTTTAAGAAGCAATTTTTATCCTGTTAACTGGCTCTTATACATTAAATTATCTAATTCAACGGGAAATGAAAGTAGTGTATTGATACCAGTTTCTTATGTTAAGTTTTTATGCTAAATTGAACCAACCCTTCAATTGGAGGGAAGGGGAATCTTGTCTGTTATACAGTAGTAAAAATAATAATAATAATTTACTGATTTAATCCTAAATTTCCTTATTTTGTAATGCTGTACTAATGAAATATCCAAGGTTTTTTTTACACTTGACAGTGGCAAATGATAATATTTTGAGGTTCTTTCAAAGTTATTACTGTATAGTGAAAGAAAGTGAAATAGTGATCATGGTTGGTAAAAAGGCGAAGTTAAAATAGGACTTATAAAAGCATTTGTTAAAAATTTGCTATTTAGATTATGGGCATAATCTCAAGTATGCAATGTAATGTATTTCATAAAAGTAAATACAGTAATACAATCTTCAACAAACCAATAAGTGAAAACAGAGGAAAACTCTCCAATATACTGGGTGTGTTTGTGGATAGAATGTACAATGAGGCACATGTCATCCATAAATCTTCTCAGAGAATCCCTTAACTACGAGTACCTGGGCCTGCTGTCATGGCTAGACACCATGACGACAGTACGGTATGTCGTCATAGTATGATAATTTCTATATTGATGATATTTAATATGTATGTAAAATAAAACCATAGATTTGGCTATTAATAAATAATAATAATCATTTTAATCACAATAAACTTGACAAACAAATTTTAGTTGATGTGTGATTTGAGATTTATTTACTTCTTTTTGGTGGGTACCATAATAATAAACCCTATTAAATCTTATTTCTTTATGCCAGCCAGCCAGGTCTTTCTGGCTCAGAAAAATTGACACAATATGAGAGTAATTTTTTATGTTTTTTAAGTAAAATTAATTAGAAAACATTGAATTGCACTTATGTTAATAACTGAACTTTTAAATATTAATCTATGCATCCCTCTACAATACTGTTTACATAATTATTTACATTTTTAATCACACGCATTAATGTAAAATACCATCATCACAGCAGATCTGCGTAAATTGGGGAATTTCCAATAAATATTTTTGTTTAATCAACTAAAGATTTGATTTATATAATCAAATATACCACCCTTAAAAGGTAATATAACATTCCTCGAGGCATTATATTTTTATGAACATGTTATAAAATATTCTTCGTTATTTTACTATTTTTTAAATAAAGTAATAATTTTTTCTTGAACAGTAATAAAAGTGTATAGTAAAAAGTTGACATCCAAAGAAAAGAAAGTGTATATTTACAAATCCGAAAACGAAAACACCACAAATGTGACAATTGCAGAACACAGTTGAACATTTGATTAATAATAAACACCATATCTCTTATCACTCCCATTAGGCATTTAGACTTATTTACCATTAGAATAGCATGGGATTTAGTGTGTAGGTTTGCTGTCATCAGGTTAAGCAAATATTAATTACTCCCAACATAGTGAAGGTACATTTTTATCGAGATATGTTGATAAATAAGCAATACATAAGGTTTCTTATATTTCCCATAAGAATAACATTAGAAACTTTATTTTCATTCTCTCTGTAACCAGTTAAGCAAAGTTAATGAAACAAAATACTGAACTGTTTAAAACTTCTTTTAAATGGTTTTAGTTAATATTATAGAATTTAAAAAAAATTAAGGGCAAAAAATAAAACCCATTGGCTCTTTTGAAACTCTATAAAAGCCCATTCCCATGGTCCGATCATTCTGAACTCATTCAAATTTGTGCTACCCTACACCACTCTACCAAGTTTAATCAAAATCAGATGCTATTATATGTATAAATTTATTATTTTTTATATATTTTAATTTATATATAACATATATATATATATATGTTATATATAAATTTGAACGAATGGTGTTTACGGCTTACGGGTACCTCAAAACAAAAAAGTAACATGGTCCCCGTCTTAGTTCTTACAGTGACTACTACTGCAATAGCGTATTCCCTATAGGGAAATTTGCTAAAAAATTGCCAAACAAGATTCATCAAGATAAAAAAATCTTCACCATACGCGCGTTAAAAACCAAATATGATTGATGCCATGTTACAAAATCTTTTTTCAAAAATATTTTCAAAACAACCACAAAACCACAGTTTTCACTGATTTTTTATTCACTCTAGTCACTTTGGATCAGATTTCATTATATAAAGCCATATTGTTAATAACCAAGACACTGCCACATTAATCAATCGTCCGCCCGCTTGACTCGCTTAGGAACAAAGCCAATTAGGTGTGAGAGGCAGAGGTGGGTTAACAGATATTGGCCCTTGTTATATTGGCCCCTGCTGTATTGGCCCTTGAGAAATCTGATCCCATCTCAGATTCTGGAGGGTGATCGTGCTAATACACAGCAACAGGCACCATCTCCAGTTGGGGCCCGCGCTCACCTTCATTCCAATGAAAATCCGCAGGCGTTATAAAAAACGATTAGGTGATCGTTGTAGTTTGAAATCGCTTGCACATTTTTGGAAAATTTTCCCTATTGGATGATATATTAGGGTTAAAGGTCAGCTAATTATAAAAACACAGGTTACAAAATTATTGTTGATTACTTGACGTTGCCTTCTAAGATGAGCCATAATCTTTCTACAGCACATGATTCAGCTTTCTTTTACATATTTAAAAGGACCTTGGTTTATCAAAACATAGAGGTTTTGTTTTTTAACGTTGTTAAAACTAATGTCTAACTATAAATTTTAAATACATTACTAATTTTTTTTAATCAGTAACTATAAGAATTATAAAAATATAATTGCTGTTTCAATACTTTGATATTTTAAATGCTGCTTCTAACCAAACAATGTGACATAATCAGGATGATAACCATAACAATGAAACAAACAACCTTTTTTATAGTGATGTATTTTGTTCAATTACAGAACTTTGTGCACATTTATATATTGCATTATAATCCTCCGGTTCTGGATTATTTAATTAGAAATTAAGTGTCGAAGTGTTAAATAATGTTTCTATATATATAGCTTCTTCTAAATACCAGTTATCTGATACATTGCATAACAAACAACTTCAATATTGCCAGCCAACGTACAGTACAGTCGAATAGACGCCTTCTTTGTCCTGATGCAAGAATAGCTATGCATTCATATTGCATCGTGAGGAATGAAGGCGCCCCAGATACCGACCGAGTCTGGCGAGGGTGTTATTACTGAGGGAAAATTAACACTATGCTGTAAATGATTATGCAGTAGTTATGTAAGTGTATTTTTAATGATAGAATTGGGATATAATACGGATTGGAATTATTTGGAATGTTGTACCCTCATATTTTATTTTAATATTATAATCAAAAGAAGAGAAGAGCTAAAATATGTAATATTTAGAACTAAAGATCGCTTACTGTCAAAATTCGACAAAATTTCAGTTAATCTTGACAGAATTAGTTGAAAAAATAAATTATTTTTGCTAGTTGCACCATACAAATGTATTCCTAATTTTAATGCAAGTGAACCAATCCAAAATAAATTATTTTCAAAACCTTCTGACTGCCGTAATATCTCATTCTCTTCAATTCAAATATTTCAGAAGTCATTTTCTTGCATATTACGTTGATATGGATGTCGCATTTTAAATTGCAGTTCTAACGTAGCCCGAGAACCCTTACATTTCGTTGAATATTGTAGTTTTTGTTCATAATTTTCATATTTAAATAAATGATCTTGTTTATTTTTGTAGAAGTGAAATTCTATTATGTTTGTTATTACATAATTCAAAAGAAGATTCTTATTTCCTAGGTATATGCGACATTAAGTTTGTTGAAATAGTATTAAAATTATCACTTGTTTCTCCACTGATTAAAATACTTATATCATCTGCGTACAAACTAAATTTTGGAAAATGTTTCTGAGTATACTTATAGGCCTATTGTATGATTTCGTAATTCCGGTTATGTAGCATACGAATAAAAATGGGCCTAATATTGATCCTTGAGGTACAGAGTAATCAATATACTTTAATTCTGATTAAATTGTTTCCAAACTTTTTGTTTTCTTATTAATATGTGTTATAGAAACACAATGTTTGCGTCCTTTTAAGTAAGATATTTTCCATTCTAGAGCAGTATATTTAATTCCATAATTTGATGATTTTAATAGTAATGTATCATGGCAAACGCTATCAAAACCTAGGAACAACATGTCTAGTAATAATCCTAACGTGATTGGTGGTTTGTTATCTTTTATACTATTTGGTTATTTTATATTACCCATGATTGTGGGTTATAGCCAAAGTTTTCAGGAATTGTTTTTGCCATCGTTTTTTTCCTTTTCGAACTCTTCATTTTGTAGGTTATAATTAACAAGAATGCATGGTAAGGATCAAAATGCTGCCATCTTGTGATTATATGCGTAGTTTGAGTCTGACGTGAAAACTAAATCTGTCTCTGTGGGTTTTCTGAATATTACAATTTGTTGCTTGCCTGTGTTGTTTTGTCAGTTGTATAGACTTTGTGTATCTCGTTATTTTATTCTGTTACGATTTTGAATTTGATGCTGTGGTGGATTCCCCAACCCCAGACCATCCCCCAAAATAGTGCCGCCTCCATTCCGACTAGTGCCTGCCGCCACCATGCCTTGCATCGATACAGCGACTTGGAACTTAATTAAAACTCAAAGTGTAAATAGTTTGTAAACAGTGTAGTATTGTATTTTTTTAGTGATATCGCTGAAGATGCCACACATGTGGTGAAATGTACATTGGGTCATAATCGCTATAAGAACCAAAGGCATACAACTAAGGTAAATGTAGTACTTAAACGTTCTTGTTACTGGGTGAGCCAAAATAATAATTTTTAGCTTTATATTTTGTGCTTAAAAAATTCTATGACTAACGAGTTGCTGTGTCATATTTAGTAGTAGTTTTTCTTTTTGAAAAATTATTATAAACGCAATACTATTTACGACAATAAGTCATAATAGTTAAGGTAATTTCTTAAGCACCATTTAAACTTTTATTTCAACTACAAACTCTTGTGTTTAACAAGTTTACAAGTCGTTATAGACATAGAGTATAACAATTCACTTGCTTTTTTTAATCTGTCTTTTAACATTAGGTCAACACATAACAGAAACGTCCACATAAAACCACCACTCAACTTGCATTGCCGAGGAAACAAAATTAGTTAAAGGAGACGAGATTTACTGATATCGACTGCAATAAAATCCGGCTCTGAGGAGCAGATACCATCTCAAATTGAGGGGGTTAACTACCAACTCGCTGAGAACAACCAAATCGACTACAAGTACAACACCCTCTTTTACACTATCACATCACTCTTCTTCTAAACTTACACTAAACAGAGAACACTAGTGTTAAATACGAGTAGGTTTATACAGTCTAAATATTTTTAATAGTAGGCAAGGAAGGATTTTCATTAAAATATGCATTTCTTAATAGGTTCAAGTTGTATTTGGAATTCTTCTTTACTGTTCTAAACATTTCGGAATAATCAGATCTCAGAATGATGTTTGTTGATGTAGGTCTACTATATATAATACAGGATGTGTTAAAATGTTGATATGAATTCAAGGCAAATGTTTATTTGCTTTAAAGACTCAATGTATACATAATCATCCAGTTACTGTTGAAAAACAAAAGACTTCTAGGTGTGAATATGTGACAAAATCATTTATTTTTGGATAATATTATTTTCTACAAAAATACCATTTGTGATCATACTTTCAGTAACATACCTGAGAATATAGAGGCGACGGCGGCAATGATGAAGGAAATGACGACTCCAGGCCCCGCGACGTTGTGGGCAACCATCCCTGCCACCAGGTACATGCCAGTGCCGACACAGCTGCCCACACCGAGGGAGGTCAAGTCCAGGGTCGTCAGGCATTTCTGGCACACAAAAACAGACAAAATAGACAACAATCATAGCACAAGGTGTAGGGGGCACTGTGGAGGCATGGTAGAACATAGGGGGCATGGGTGACACAAGGGGCATGGAGGCATAGGGGGCACAGGGGGCACGGTTGAATGCGGGTGTTTGAGGGGCATGAGGGGCATCGATGGAACTGTGGATAATTGGTATGTAAGGGGGCATGTAGGGACATAGGGAGCACACAGGGCAAAGGCAGGAACGGCGTCCATGGGGGCACAGGGGCAAGGGATTCACGTGGTATGGGGGATGCGGGGGTATGGGAGGTACTATTTTATTTACTTGGGTAACGAAATCATCATGTACCTGTAAGGTAAAAACCCATTTTTATTGGTCCGGTAGTAAAATGGTGCAATAAGTTTTATGTTTCTACAAAACAGACTAATGCATCTTAGCCATATGCAATACTTAATACAGGGGAGATTATTGGCGCTCGTCGTTACTGATTTGATAGTGTTAATTTGAAGAGCAATATAAGCTGTAAAAATAGAATGGTAAACCCTAATTATATTTATATTTTTTTTTTCAAAAAATTGGATTAAGCAATAATTTAAGGAAAACTAGCCTATATGATATTTTTAACTAATTAAGATAACAGACAACCTATAAACTTAAAATCAAAATATAATTATGTATTCTTAAAAAAAAATAATTTAATACGATTATTTTAATTATCTTTTACAGTGATTTTATTATTAAGTAAGAAAGAAAATTTGGTGAAACCAGAAGAGCCTCTGAGAGCAGGTGGTTAATGCTGCGTTGAGACCCTTCCCACACAATAACCACTGCAGCATACACTAAAATATTGTGCCAATATCTCCATCTACTACCTGATAATGAAATTAATTTAATACTATTATTTTCAATTACCTTTTACTTTGATTTTATTAGTCAGTAGGAAAGAAAATTTGGTGAAACCAGAAGAGCCTCTGAGAAGTGGTTAATGCTGCATTGAGACCCTTCCCACACAATAACCACTGCAGCATACATTACAATATTGTGCCAATATCTCCATCTACTACCTGATGTTGAAATTAATTAAATACGACAATTTTCAATTATCTTTTACTGTGATTTTATTAGTCAGTAGGAAAGAAAATTTTGTGAAACCAGAAGAGCCTCTGAGAGGTGGTTAATGCTGCGTTGCGACCCTTATCACACGATAACCACAGCAGCATACATTACAATATTGTACCAACATCTCCATCTACTACGTGGTGTTGAGACCCTTATCACACGATAACCACAGCAGCATACGTTACAATATTGTACCAACATCTCTATCTACCACCTGGTGTTGAGACCCTTACCACACGATAACCACAGCAGCATACATTACAATATTGTACCAACATCTCCATCTACTACCTGGTGTTGAGAATCTTATCACACGAAAACCACAGCAGCATACGTTACAATATTGTACCAACATCTCCATCTACTACCTGGTGTTGAGACCCTTATCACACGATAACCACAGCAGCATACGTTAATAATATTGTACCAACATCTCCATCTACTACCTGGTGTTGAGAATCTTATCACACGATAACCACAGCAGCAAACATTACAATATTGTACCACATCTCCATCTACTACCTGGTGTTGAGAATCTTATCACATGATAACCACAGCAGTATACGTAACAATATTGTACCAACATCTCCATCTACTACCTGGTGTTGAGACCCTTATCACACGATAAGCACAGCAGCATACGTTACAATATTGTACCAACATCTCCATCTACTACCTGGTGTTGAGAATCTTATCACACGATAACCACAGCAGCATACGTTATAATATTGTACCAACATCTCCATCTACTACCTGGTGTTGAGACCCTTACCACACGATAACCACGGCAGCATACGTTAATAATATTGTACCAACATCTCCATCTACTACCTGGTGTTGAGAATCTTATCACACGATAACCACAGCAGCATACGTTACAATATTGTACCAACACCTCCATCTACTACCTGGTGTTGAGAATCTTATCACACGATAACCACAGCTTCATACGTTACAATATTGTACTAACATCTCCATCTACTACATGGTGTTGAGACCCTTATCACACGATAAGCACAGCTGTATACGTTACAATATTGTACCAACATCCCCATCCACTACCTGGTGTTGAGAATCTTATCACACGATAACCACAGCAGCATACGTTACAATATTGTGCCAACATCTCCATCTACTACCTGGTGTTGAGACCCTTATCACACGATAACCACAGCTGCATACGTTACAATATTGTACCAACATCTCCATCTACTACTACCTGGCGTTGAGAATCTTATCACACGATAACCACAGCAGTATACGTTACAATATTGTACCAACATCTCCATCTACTACCTGGTGTTGAGAATCTTATCACACGATAACCACAGCAGCATACGTTACAATATTGTACCAATATCTCCATCTAATACCTGGTGTTGAGAATCTTATCACACGATAACCATAGCTGCATACGTTACAATATTGTACTAACATCTCCATCTACTACATGGTGTTGAGACCCTTATCACACGATAAGCACAGCTGCATACGTTACAATATTGTACTAACATCTCCATCTACTACCTGGTGTTGAGAATCTTATCACACGATAACCACAGCTGCATACGTTACAATATTGTACTAACATCTCCATCTACTACCTGGTGTTGAGACCATTATCACACGATAACCACAGCTGCATACGTTACAATATTGTACTAACATCTCCATCTACTATCTGGTGTTGAGACCCTTAACACACGATAACCACAGCAGCATACATTACAATATTGTACCAACATCTCCATCTACTACCTGGTGTTGAAACCCTTCCCACACGATAACCACAGCAGCATACACACGGCAGTGTAATGTACAAAGTGGCTCCTCACGCCAATACGCACGGCAGTGTAATGTGTAATGTGGCTCCTCGCGCCATGACATATGGCAGTGTAATGTGTAAAGTGGGTCCTCGTGCCATGACGCACGGCAGTATAATGTGTAATGTGGCTCCTAGCGCCAAGACACACGGCAGTGTAATGTGTAATGTGGCTCCTAGCGCCATGACACACGGCACTGTAATGTGTAATGTAGCTCCTCGCGCCGTTACACACTGCAGTGTAATTTGTAATGTAGCTCCTCGCGCCCTGACACACCGCAGTGTAATGTGTAATGTGGGTCCTCGCGCCGTGACGCACGGCAGTGTAATGTGAAATGTGGCTCCTAGTGCCATGACACACGGCAGTGTGATGTGAAATGTGGCTCCTAGCGCCATGACACACGGCAGTGTAATGTGTAATGTGGGTCCTCGCGGCGTGACGCACGGCAGTGTAATGTGAAATGTGGCTCCTCGCGCCATGACACACGGCAGTGTAATGTGAAATGTGGCTCCTCGCGCCATGACACACGGCAGTGTAATGTGGCTCCTCGAGCCATGACACACGGCAGTGTAATGTGAAATGTGGCCCCTAGCGCCATGACACACGGCAGTGTAATGTGAAATGTGGCTCCTAGAGCCATAACACACGGCAGTGTAATGTGTAATGTGGGTCCTCGTGCCATGACGCACGGCAGTGTAATGTGTAATATGGCTTCTCACGTCATGACATTCGGCAGTATAATGTGTAATGTGGCTCCTAGCGCCAAGACACACGGCAGTGTAATGTGTAATGTGGCTCCTAGCGCCATGACACACGGCACTGTAATGTGTAATGTAGCTCCTCGCGCCGTTACACACTGCAGTGTAATTTGTAATGTAGCTCCTCGCGCCCTGACACACCGCAGTGTAATGTGTAATGTGGGTCCTCGCGCCGTGACGCACGGCAGTGTAATGTGAAATGTGGCTCCTAGTGCCATGACACACGGCAGTGTGATGTGAAATGTGGCTCCTAGCGCCATGACACACGGCAGTGTAATGTGTAATGTGGGTCCTCGCGCCGTGACGCACGGCAGTGTAATGTGAAATGTGGCTCCTCGCGCCATGACACACGGCAGTGTAATGTGTAATGTGGCTCCTCGCGCCATGACACACGGCAGTGTAATGTGAAATGTGGCCCCTAGCGCCATGACACACGGCAGTGTAATGTGAAATGTGGCTTCTCACGTCATGACATTCGGCAGTGTAATGTGTAATGGGGCTCCTGGCGCCATGACACACGGCAGTGTAATGTGAAATGTGGCCCCTAGCGCCATGACACATGGCAGTGTAATGTGTAATGTGGTTCCTAGCGCCATAACACGGCAGTGTAATGTGTAATGTAGCTCCTCGCGCCGTGACACACTGCAGTGTAATGTGTAATGTGGCTCCTCGCGCCCTGACACACCGCAGTGTAATGTGTAATGTGGGTCCTCGCGCCGTGACGCACTACAGTGTAATGTGAAATGTGGCTCCTAGCGCCATGACTCACGGCAGTGTAATGTGAAATGTGGCCCCTAGCGCCATGACACACGGCAGTGTAATGTGAAATGTGGCTCCTCGTGCCATGACACACGGCAGTGTAATGTGTAATGTGGCTCCTCACACCATGACACACGGCAGTGTAATGTGTAATGTGGCTCCTCACACCATGACACACGGCAGTGTAATGTGTAATGTGGGTCCTCGCTCCATGACACACGGCAGTGTAATGTGTAATGTGGCTCCTCACACCATGACACACGGCAGTGTAATGTGTAATGTGGGTCCTCGCTCCATGACACACGGCAGTGTAATGTGAATGTGGCTACTGGCGCCGTGACACACGGCAGTGTAATGTGTAATGTGGCTCCTCACACCATGACACACGGCAGTGTAATGTGTAATGTGGGTCCTCGCTCCATGACACACGGCAGTGTAATGTGTAATGTGGCTCCTCACACCATGACACACGGCAGTGTAATGTGTAATGTGGGTCCTCGCTCCATGACACACGGCAGTGTAATGTGTAATGTGGCTCCTCACACCATGACACACGGCAGTGTAATGTGTAATGTGGCTCCTCACACCATGACACACGGCAGTGTAATGTGTAATGTGGCTCCTCACACCATGACACACGGCAGTGTAATGTGTAATGTGGGTCCTCGCTCCATGACACACGGCAGTGTAATGTGTAATGTGGCTCCTCACACCATGACACACGGCAGTGTAATGTGTAATGTGGGTCCTCGCTCCATGACACACGGCAGTGTAATGTGAATGTGGCTCCTGGCGCCGTGACACACGGCAGTGTAATGTGTAATGTGGCTCCTCACACCATGACACACGGCAGTGTAATTCGTAATGTGGGTCCTCGCTCCATGACACACGGCAGTGTAATGTGAATGTGGCTCCTGGCGCCGTGACACACGGCAGTGTAATGTGTGTAATGTGGCCGCTCGCGCAACATGTCCGCATGTCCACAGCGATAAATCCAGCAGAGACTCGCTCTAGCGTCATTTCAGAGAATTACGACCTCTATGTGCCTTTGAACAATATACAAATTACTCCATTCTCATTGTCCTCAATGTTTTCTGATTTTACTTTTGTATAACTAATTTAGGAATTAGTAAAATTAATTTATATAAAACTATACCATTTACATATCCAGTTGTAACAATTACAACTACACCGGATTTCAGAATAAATTTAAAAGAAAATTATTTAAACACACCAATAATAGAAAAAAAAAATAGTTTTCAAACAAAATCTTAAGTAATTTTAATGAAAACATATATTTTTGAGCAATGAGATTTTTTAAATTACTAATAAACGTAATTTAAGTGTAATATAGTGTTTTGCTTAAAAATAACTGAAAATTAATAAGTCAATTTGTATTTAATTACATACTATTATTCATTCTACTATTAGTTTTATAACAACCGTCTAAATGTAGGATATCCACATGAAATACTCATATTAATTGTTGGTGTTGAGTTTGCAAATTCATTACTATAATCACCCTTGCCATTATCCACTCATACAATATTTACTGCTACATTTGCATTGAGTTTATACTGAATAACTAATAGCCTGAACATAATACATTTCCATAAAGCCCAACTTAAACAACAGATAGACGATAATAGAGAAATGATTCGATATATAGAAATCAATTCGTTATGGTTATCGTAGAAGTCAAACAAATCAATATAGTAAATCCCAGTATCAATAAGTATTGATTCACTTCATAAACTTAGGTTATACAATTTTATCTATTTGATAGTTTATTTTTTAAGTAATATTAAGTTATTTAAGAAGTTATTTGTAAAGTGTTCCTGTTATAAATAATACCAGGGAGACCGAGCTTAAGCTCGGTAAATTAATTACTTTCGTTCTCACACAAAGCTTGTTCGCTACGCTCAATCCCACTCTTCCATTTTAAAGACGAGCCCGTTCGCTTCGCTCACTCGCCAAGCCGAAGGGTGCTGCACTTTGGTATAAGTTTCTTAAACTACAGGTTAAAGATGTAAAACATTGGTTTATATCTATAACAGTTATCAGCTGATTTTTTGTTCAATTAATAAAATCTCCAAAAGGATAACATGGAAACTTTGAAGAGCTCTTGGACGAAAACGGGATTTTTCCCGAAATGGGACTAGTTCCAATCGACTAGCAATATTAGAATAAAATAGTTTTCAAACAAAATCTTAAGTAATTTTAATGAAAACATATATTTTTGAGCAATGAGATTTTTTTAAATTACTAATAAACATAATTTAAGTGTACAATCGACTAGCACCAAAAATCAGCTAGTTATTAATTTGTTCCATTTTAAGGCATTTTTTTTATCGAAAGTGATTGGGCTATAGTTTGTAGATATTATGAGAACGGCTTAATATTCGACTTATTTAAATGAGACGATTTTAAAATGGAACAAGAAAGAAGGTCATCTTGACGAAAGTCAAAGATTGACGACAGAAATGTGCTGAAACAATAACATTGTATAATACCTTTTTTATTGAATATTAACAATATTACGATTTCTTATTGAAAACTCTACCCATAAAATGAACCAATCATATTTGCAACCTTTCAAAAACTATATGAAACATGATTTGTAAAAAGTAAACATTTTAGGTTTGTAACGACAAACCTGAACCATGAAGTGACCCTCTGAAGTTATAAAGGGTGATATATTACGTGACTGTTTAAAGTAAAAGTATTTTGTCTAGTAATTCAAGTAGATTTAATGCCCTTTGTAGCAAAAAATGCCCGATATGAGTTTGAAAATGTCAATTAACAAGGCTAATGTTGTGTAATCTTTCATGCTTCATGAACATATAACATAAGACTTTTATTGATCATAAGGCACATTACATTCATTTACGAGTACTTTTCATAACATGTTATTGGCCAGTATATACAATACTAGCAAAATTAATAACTAGCATACTTGTTATCACAGTCATAATTTGATCCTAAAATAAACACGTAAATTTAATAGAGTCCATCCCATCTCGATGTTCTTTATTTCAATAATTATAATTGACGAGCTTTTGAGAGGACTTTAAAACAAACAAAACATTGAGCATTGGACAAATTAAATTAGATTAATATAATACTTCAGATACAACATCACTGAACCGCACCCCCGCGGAAGCGCACCCGACCTTTGGAAACGTGCTTGCCCAAGGCGCTCCACGGGAGGGGCTCACCAACGCTCTCAGGAGTTCAGAACAAAAAAAAACAACTTGTGGAACCAGAAATTTAATTTAACCTCCATAAATCAACAACAAAATTAACAACAGCGAAAAATCGGTAACGTCTAAGGTCCACAGTGATAAATCTGACAACGAAATATTTTTACCAAGAAGTCAATGTCACCAAGGTTGGCCAACCAGAATATCGATATTCAAATTCAAAACAATAATATTTCAATTGATTAGCTTATCTGAAACTTTAACTTTAAAATTGGCATTGATAAATTAAATAAATAAATAAATAACAACAAATAAATTTCAATAAATAAACATAACAATTTACAAACACAAAATACACAAAAGAATTGGCGTGCCGAATTTTGAGGTTGACAAAAATTAATTCCACCCGGAGACCTGTGGCGCAGGGCGGGCTCCTAATGGGATACTAACCTAACATAGAGACTACAAATAAATAAATAAATACTGTCACACATAAATAGCAAAAATATCACAGTTCATTGGTGGAGTGGCATATCACAGTAGTTCGTTTATGGCGTCATGGCACTGGAAAGAAGAGCGTCGGCCTGCAGCTCCGGCAAGTGGGGACCAAGGCCATGTATGTCCCCTAGGTGGGCAGGCGGACGGACCAGGCCGGAACCATCATCTGCATGGCATTGTCGGTGGGACCAAGTCCCCAGCTGGACCCCAAAATGATGCGTTGGGAGGTTTAAATCACCGCATTACAGCACAAAAATCACTGGTAGAAAAGGTCTAAATTGATGTCGTTTCTTTTGAAACGCCGAGAAAATTTGTACGTCTTGCGGTGACAGTTCACCACGGCACCTATGATCTTTTTCAGGACGTTGCGTCACAGCTGGTGAAAAGAAGAAAAACAACACCGAATATTCCACAATGACAGCATACAGAAAACACTAACCAGAAAAAAACAACACTATAACAAATGAGGCGTGACATCACACATGGTGGGCAAAACGTCACGGCTCATCACATACCATCATAAAGAACTTCAATATTCATTAAATTTATAAAATTTTAAACTAGAATAAAATTACCAATATTTTTTTACTGTAACTCAAATAATTTAAGATATTTAAAAAAACACAAATTAAAAAATTTTTGTAATTGCATTTAAGCTTGAAGTTTTATAATAGTACCAGGGGGACCGAGCTTAAGCTCGGTAAAATTATTACTTTTGTTCTCACACAAAGCTCGTTCGCTTCGCTCACTCGCCTTCTTCCATTTTAAAGACGAGCTCGTTCGCTTCGCTCACTCGCCAAGCCGACGGGTGCTGCACTTTGGTATAATTTTCTTAAACTACAGGTTAAAGATGTAACACATTGGTTTATATCTACATGCAGTTATCAGCTGATTTTTGTTCAATTAATAAAATCTCCATAAGGATAACATGGGAACATTGAAGGGCTCTAGCGCGAAAACCGGATTTTTCCCAGCTATGGGACCAGCTCCAATCGATTTCTGGTGGCCAAACCCCCATATTCAATAAAAAAATCAAAAATCCTTGGAGCGAAAAAAACTTTGCCCTGACAAACGGAGCTTGTTTTAGAGTATAAGATAAGATAAGATACTATCATATTTATATTTATGTGGTTTATTTAATTTTGTGGAATGCAAAAATGTAAAGTTGTCCAATAATTCCTCCTGGTTGCTAACAGTATTAAACTGCAAATAATAATAATATGAGCCTGCATAATGTTACATTGCAAAATATGATGTTTTCAATTATTTTTATTGTAGGTTCCTTATCATATCATCACCTTTCCCGGGAGGGCTGATGGGCCTTCATTGTGCAAGTGAAGCTGGGCTGCAATGGCTTAGCGCCCTGGATTTAGCTTTATAGAGAGATCATTAATGTTTATTTTAATTTTATTTTAAATGTTTTGACGCAGGTGCTTTGCACTGCAGAACATATTTTATTATTATTATCTTTAAGATGGTGGCTGGCTATGACAGCCATACGATGTATATATTGTAGGTAGCGAAAATATTAACGTAGGTAATTGTTTTGTACGGGTTGTGTAATGTATCTAAGTCATAGAAAAAATTACAAAGATGCATGACCAAATGTAGCCTTGCGTTTCTTATTTTGCGGTCCAGTACGGGCGCTCACATGGGGATTGTGATTGTGGTGTTGAGCGGAAAAACATCAAAACTGGGATCAAAGTGCGATATGATGCCGCACCGCAGAGGAAACTCGGCAAGTGCTTCAACAGCGTGCAATGTGCATGCTCAGAGTCCTTGTTATGACGCCTCTTATCTTAATGTCAGCTCTGAGAGTCCTGTTTTAGACTGAATATAGATTTACTTTATTAATATGATTAAATATAGATTTAATATTATGTTATTTTAGCAATATTCAGAAACTATGTGTATAGGATGTTGGATTGTTGTGATTTAAATTTGTCATTTGTTGGTAAATTTTCTTTTTAGCGAATTTCCCATAGGGAATAAGCTATTACCGTAGGTCTCATGGAAAGACCTAAGCCCGGGACCATGTTACTTTTTCGTTTTGAGGTCCCCAGAGACCAAAATTAATAGTCATTAAAAATTTTATATATATATATATATATGTATATATATATGTATATATATATGTATATATATATATATGTATATATATATGTATGTGTCCCTAGACACGATAACTCTCGTGAAAATGGTCCGATCGACACCAAATTTGGTACAGATGTGTAATCCTACGTTTATTCGGATGAGTTCGAAAACCAGACATATCGACCTACCGGAAGGAGTAGTTTTGGGGGGTTTTGTACCCCAAAAATGGGTTTTTTTGCATTTTTCATATGTAAATTTAAAAAATTTTTTAATTTTTATTTTGATCATTGGATTTAGCTCAAAAAAACACACAATTTAGTATTTTGAAGCTTTGCTCTATCTCCATTGGTTACCGAGATATTACAAAGTCTAAAGACAGTACATTGTCTTTTGGGGCTCCAATGTTAATCTTATGGAGAATAAGGATGTGTTAATATTTCACTTATTAACCAATATTTTTGGATGAAACTTAGTATTTAGCTTCATTTGGTTGAGATTCATCCATTTAAGGTAAAAATCTTGGTTTTTTTTACTTATCATGGCAGCAAACCTGCATACTCTGGTCCCATGTTAATCATATGGAGAATAGGCAAACTCTTTTATTTATGGACAGATATTGATGAAACTTACTATGGCTTTATATGGTCGAAATAATTTTTTTCTAAGCTAAAAACCTACTTTTAGTGTCCCCCATGGCAGCATACCTGCATACTCTTTCCCTATATCTTAAGGAGAATAGACATTTATTTCCCTATTTATTTTGCACGTAATGAAATTTTGTTTACAAGTTTAGCTGGTCAAAATTAATATTACTAATTTGGAAATTCGCTGAGTACGCAGGTCTGCTGCGACGGGGGGTATTTTTGTATGCCATGATGTCACAATGTCATGATGACGCTAAATGGTTCCCATCGGACACGACCGGTTTTTGAAGTCTCTTAAATAATGTTACCAAAACTAAATAAATGTTAGGCCTAATAATTTTGGTAAATTATTAATTGTGAACAAATTTTAGATTTGTTAATTTTTTTTTGCTCATGATTAGCATTCATTCGTCATAAGAGTTACAAGGAATGTAAAGTTAACTAATTTATTAGGACGTAAGGAGTGAAGGACATTTTGTTTAATGCTTGCAGAAACTCGTAATTTTAAAACTCAGCTTAATTGGTGGGCTATGCTTGACTACCCGATTTCTGCTCACAACTACTTTTGCTCATATTTTGCTCATTTCAATGTACAAAACCCCATACGAAGTAACAAAACAAAGTATTTTTTATTATGAAAAGTAAATATTTTTAGTTAAAATGCTACAAATGTTAATGTTACTATACAGTTAATAATTGGCCTAAATAAAACAAAACACATCCTGAATGTTCTATTTGTAAATGGAACCATAAACGATTTGTGGATGTTCTCGCATAGAATGCTCCATTTCACGTAAGTTACTTGTATAACTAACAATTGGTGGACCCTAATGTAATAACGCCTAACGTGACATAATTGATGTCCATGAAGAATTGACCGAGTGATATCGATATCACCATTTTAGTAGGTAAACATCAATGATTTATTTTAAATTACCCATGTACACCTGTAACATTTTACGACGGAACATTAACGATTAAAAAAAGTAACCCGATTTCAAACAACTACATAAAAAAATATGCACACAATAAAATTTCACGCCAGACTACAGTACTCACAAATCATCAAGTTACGTAAATGTTCTATGTGCAAGTCATAGAACATTTGTTTTGTACTCTGCAAAAATTCATTTCACTGTCTCCTCCGTTATGCAAGTGGAAGTCCAAAACCTTCCACTTGCACAAACACCCAGTATAAATAAATTCTTCACTCCAAAGACGAATGTACTTTGGTGCTGGTGGCTTAGTACAAAGCAAATCTTATACACTTGTTGACCTTTTTTTAACTGATTAGGTTTTGTTAAACTGAAGAATCGATAAAACCCTCTGCTGTTGAGCGGATGCTGGTCTGTTACAGACTGACGTTGCGCTCAAGTTTTAGACTCTTAAAATCTTTTAAAACTCTAGATCTCCAGTTTCTCCCTTCCCTCTGCAGGGGTTGTTTGTGCAGTTTTTGAGGCGGAAATGTACTATAATCAATAATATTATAATCTAAAATCGGTTAATTTAGTATTTGCCGTGTAAGATTTTAAGTATGAATGAATATATATATATATATATATATATATATATATATATATATATATATATATATATATATATATAATAACTAGAATGTATAAGAATAAACGTGCATTTTTAAATGAACATTAAAACCAAAACTTAACTTTGTTTGCAAGTTTTGGAAATGAAGTTTTATTTTAATGTTAATATGTCTATTTTAGTTTTAATAGGGCAAACGTATTTTATTTTGCGGACGAAGAGGATTTTACTTTTAGTAAATGAAGTAAAACATTGCAAAGGGCACTAACCTTTAATTTAAGTTTTCCATCCTTAATTTTCTTTGTTTTACTAACTGGTTCTTCTTGCATAGATTCTATATTTTTTGTCCTAATGAATTTAGCGAATAAGTTAAGGCCATCCTTCCGGTAGTCCCCAGTAGGAAACAGCCCGGGGTTGAGGTTGGGCAGTTTCATCCTGAAACAGACAAAAAAAACACATGAATGCCAAATAATTTCGATTGAGATCTAAATTAATAGTCGATTTCATATATAAGGAGTTTTGTAAGTAGCTATTGCAAGTGGATACAGATTGAAATGATGATATGGAAATCGAGTGAGATATGGCATCGATGTAGTAGGATACCAGTGCTGCCATGTGTTTTCCTCAATAAAAAATCTTTTAAAGAGTTTGGTAACGATGCGATGGGTAAGATATCGACTTTTATTGCAATGGAATTCTGTTTTGTGACCCTCTGAGTTTGAGAGGTGGTCCTGAGAGGCGGATATTCTACTTCCGACTCATCACTACGAAAGCCTTTTATCTTCACAAGAAATTAATGAAGTTTAAATTTATTATTATTTTTTACTCATATATGTGTATATATTATTTATACATTAGCTATACGCAAATCGGTTTAGAAAACACGTCGATTAAACAGCTACCTTCAAATGTTTTGTACAGAAAATGTATATGAGGTTTAAGGTCTGAAAGTCAGAGTTGTAAATGCTGCAAAGAAGTAAAAAATATTACTTCATGCATTGCGTAGGCTTTATTCTGAAATAAATTGGATGATTTGAATGCATTGTCCATTTTCAATCTTTATTTAATATGAATAATGAAGAATATATAGAGAAAAATAAAGAATTGAGAAATAATGAATATTCCGTAAAAATTTTAAATAAAGCTCTAAGAAAAACCAAAGATAACATGTCAAAAATAATAAAGATTGTGACAGTTTAGAAAAGAAAATATAATCTATAGTATTCATTATATAAAGCGTAGGTCCAAAAAATCAGGTCCGAAAAAATTAGACGGACCAACGATAAGTTTGGAATTCGGATATCGTTTACGACAAATACATAGCTAAGAAGCATGTTGACCAAGTAAAACCCGAAATCAGTGACCAGATCCAACGGCACCTAAACCTTGAAATCGGTTGAACATTGTAAGTGGAGTTCTCTTAACAAAAACGCCTTAGCGAAGTAAAGATTTTTTCACATTTATTGAAGAGAATCTTCATCCGCTTAAAAAAATAACATTTGTTTGTTTTTACTAAGAAACAGCCTATTAAAAAAAGGTTTACCTATTTATTCGCTTTTTAGGAAGTATTATGTAATTGGATGAACTGATCAAGGAGGAGTGAAATTTTTAAACATAATTGTTGGTGCCTCAGTGCTATTGATGAAACCCGATTTCAATGGCGAACGATAACTTTCAAAGGAAGATTCAGATTACCTTCAAACATTCAGAGTAAATGTTTTCAGTAATATGAATACATGTTGTTGAAGTCATTCTGTGCATAATAAACTACTGAGCGTTGTTAAACTTTCCATAAAAGGTGCATGAGAGGATGTTTTAGTTGAGCTTGAGTTGTTTGTTATTAACTTAAAAGTCCGTGCGTCAGCCATATAGTAAGAGTTAGAAATCTATTCTGACCACTGCTGTTACTTTAACACTACTCGGAATGCAATTTATTATTTTACAATCCTAGGTAAACTTATAATTTACTGTTAAATACGTAAAAAAATAACTGACGTATACCAGAAATTTAGATTATGTATAAGGACTAATAGCAATAAAAATATGTTTTACTAAAAAAAAACGCTTCTGACAAAGATTATTTTGTTATACCAACGTAGACTACTATTTAATTACTTATACTACTTTCAAGGGTTAATCAAATGAGTAAAAAAATGCCAATTTTAGTGTTTATACGAATTTTGTGTTTTAAGACATATTAGCATGTGTTTTATTTTATTTCTGAAAAATAAATCAAGGGTTGTCCGATCATCTCAAAACATGCAGAATAAACATACTGGTTGTACACATTATAGGATCTTGTATGCATTTTGTAATGTAATGATGGCTATTAATAGTTATCACAAGAAAATGTTGTGACTCATGGCCCTTTCACTGAAAGAAGACCGAAATTCAAACCCGACAGCAAGCAGTGACGACTGTGCGTGACAGCTAATAACAGCGTGGTCTGGGGACGCCGCGCCGGCGCCGCGCCGCCACACTATGTCACGGAGACGCGGCTCTCTTCTTCTTATGCTCTACCAGTAGCTTTGGTTTAACGTAAAAGTTTGGAATTTGATTTAGAAAAAAATTGTAAATACAGTATAATGAATAAATAGGTTTAAGTGCCATGTCTACAGCTTTTAATCTATACAGCAGCAAGACGGTTTCAAAAGCTTAAGCTTTCATCTACATGTGAAATCAAGGTCTTCACAAACACATTAAAAATACCAACAAAAATTTCAAACTTAATAGAGCAATGACATGTCAGGGGTTTAGCAACATGATTATAATACAAAGATTGATCACTTCCATATCTGGCTTGGTTATCCGTTAGAGTCGACATTGTACTCTAATAAATGAGACTTTTAATTACACATAATCGTATATTTCAACATGTTAATATTTTTTCTGGCTCCTGATTTGTCGACCCCTTACATTTCCCATAGATTAAAACATTTATTATTTAAAAGAGGAAACTTCATAACTCCTCTTGGTTTCTAAGGGATGCAAATTAAAACGATACGATACATAGGAAGGTTACGGAATAGAGAGTGATCAATGATAGGCCACCGAAACCAAGTCCGATATAGGCTAACGCTACTTCCGGTATAGTGTGTGTTGATCAGTTCTCACTTCCGCTACAAAACCGAATGGCACTATCAGCTTGACATGATGGCGACAAGTTACTATAACCCATCATTGTGGTCGTCGTCATCATTGGTGGTTTGCTGATCGTAGTAGAAATACACTGACTGCATGAAAAATCAGTTCTATAAAACCCACAGTCTTTATGGAACCCAGAGTTAATAATCATATAAATTAAAATAGGTTATATAAAATTTAAATCGAGTATCCAATTCTTGAATTTAGTTAAAATACTTAAAAAATTATTCAACTAGAAGTGTTGAACGATATTACATTTTTATAAATACTAATACGTTTTCCAAAAGTTATAAGTCACTAAAACATTAATAATTTGCAAATAATTATCACAAACAGAAAATATCAAAATATGATTAAGGAATGGTGGAGGCTGAACAATATCTCTAAAGAGATGTATCGGTAAAATCGAAAAGAGAATTATGACTAGATTTGTGAGATTCCATCCAAGCCTGAGGGTACACCCCAGTATTATTTTTGTCCTAATCCACCACGAGATCTACCACGGGATATCCATCTGAAATTCTTTGTTTCTTCTATCTGTGGAACACTATACTTGAACCTTGTTTAAGTCGTGTGCAGTAATGTTTGAAATATAATCTCCTTTCTAGACATTCATAATCCTTTTTAATTTTTTTTAATTGTATTTATTCATGCAAAACTAATTTTAATGTCAAGTGTTGAGGAACATGGAATTTAACTATTTATGTAATGTAATATAATTATTCAATAATGATTTCAAAATTAGTTGTTACAGAACAATTCAATTATTCTATTTAATACCACAGCAAAAGGAAACTAAACTAGGTTTACAAATAATGACGACGTCTGTGATTCCACTACATTATACAACCACAGAGCAAAACACGCTTGAGGAGATGCGTTGTTAATTATGAAACATAACGAGGTGTGTGTTTTACGATTCATAAAACTCTTTCTTTCACTACAATTGAACGACACTAAAAATTATTCATTTCATAGACAACGTAAAACCCAGTGTGCATAGCAAAAAGATTAGCCAAGCTTAATTAATCTAGTACAGTAATGCTGTACTGTAGTTTTAGGACTTTCTAAAATTGAATCGGTTCTTCATTTACAATCCAAGAATGAGCCTGTCCAATTTATATTGTTCAGTTTTCATGCACCTAACACAATGTTTGCTTTGTTACGGCTTCTCTTTACCTTATTTCTTCTGGGGGCAATAGGTTTTACGGATTAGATGATTGGGTTCGATCAGGCGGAACAAGGGATGTGAGGGAGCGCCAACCAATTAAAACCAACGACTCGACCGACACGCATGGGGATGCTCGACATTACTCGTACATTACATGAAAAGTTCACGTTCCAACCATCAATGTATGTTTAAGACTTCTCCTTTTAACTTCTAATTTCAACTGTAAAATTGAAGTAGAAACTTGTAGATAATTTATAGCTAAATCTTTGCCAAACGATTGTATAATAGTCTGAAGTTTCATTCTAATACCGAAACTTTAGGCTAAAGATCTATTAAACTCTAATGATAAAATAAGAAAGTCGATTAAATTAGTTTTAGATACGTTAACTATAATTGATGCTATAAAAAATTTATTGTGTATGTTCTGTAACTATAACGTAAGGAAAATGATTATCCATTCTAGGTAAGAGGGGGTAAGGAAAGCCTTACAAAAAGGAATAAATAATTACAGAAGGGAGAAAGAAATGTGTGGGTAATTTTGCTGTTGCTTTGCTTTAAACAGTTTATAATTTTCTTTGTTGGTTTTAGTTTTTGTTGGCTTGATCCCCCCGAGTCGTCCTGTTAGAGATAAAATCCAGGCCGGAAAATAGGCGAGGTAGTCGCGTTAAAATCGGTAATCAAAGGATTGTAGTTCATAATGTAAAATTAATTTCACTATAGGCCTATAAAACCTTAAGCCATGCATCAGGTGGGTCTACGAAATATAATTAACCAAAAGAGAATAAACTGGGTAGGTTGACGGTCTGGCTAGCGAGCGATCAATGCTGCTATGACGTCACACCTCCATTGATCCCCAGTCGTGCCAACCCCACCTTCCGCACCTCAACATTCCCTCCCTCTCCCTCCCGTCCCCCTCAAGCCGACCCGCTGAAATACAACCCGGTTTTTTCTCAGCTAATTGCACATTGTTGCTCTCTTTAACTTCCTCGCTGATTCTAAGATCCTCGATAACGCTTCAGCCACCTCAAACGGGATGTGTAATTTCCACGTTGTGGAGTGAAATTAAATCCTCTGATTCATGTAATAAAGGATGAAAATGAGGAACTACATTTATTCTTGTAAATCATGGATTTTAATTTTATGTGATTTCCTATGTAATTTTTGCTACGTAAATCTCGTAATCAACTAATAAACATTATATCAAAACTAAAACCAACATTAGAACAAAGCTTTAGCATGATTGTTAGTTTCTTATGCACGATAGTTTCCACAATAAATAATGGTGTTGAATCAAAAGTTATGTATAGGAACGAAAAAGCCCTTTAAATTTACTTTCGGTTGTTTATGGTCTATTTAACTAATCAAATGTGGAATATGTGTGGGATTCATTATGGAACTCGTTGACTTACAAGGAACACACTTTCTGAATAAAATCAAGACGACTGATTATTTTTTTTTAAATACGATATATTATTGACCGTTTATAAACGAAGATTAGGATTCACTTACTTAATTAAAAGGCGAACAATTATAAATGACAAGATTTGAAACAGTCTCAGGATGAACACTGTTCCAGTGAATGCATCAGGAACTTATATAAATATACTGTAAAAATTCTAAATCATGTTTAAGATAATATACACTAAAACAAAATAAATTAAAATGGTTATTTTATAAGTATAATTGTATCAAGTGAAAGTAACTTATCATGTTTTATAATACATAGCCGCTATTTTGGGATCCATTATGGTATTAGTAGGAACGCGCTAATGTAAAGCGCAGCTGCCAGAACATTGTTGCTCAGAAGTTCTCCCACAATTATTAGATTCTGGTATTAACTTCACTGCTAAAGCACGATATCAAAGTCGACTGACTGATGTGATGATGCAAGGGATTGGCAATAAAAAACTCGAGTGGGTTTTGTCCTTTGCTGATCTTCTTATTATCAGTATAAAAATATCAATTATATTAATTATTTTAAGTACCAAATTTTAACATATTTTTTTGTTAAAACAAAAAGAAACCTTGACAAAAATTTGCATGTGAGGTTTTGCCTTTAATTTTTTAACCAAAATATTTTTTATTTTTATTTTCATTCAGGGTGTATGTACGCCAGTGGCATTTTTTTCTAAGTTTTGACTTGGAACTGTCCAAACCCCAGTCTTTTCACTATCTAACACAGGCCAGTTATTAGAAAGCATCATTAATTAGTTGACTAATAGTTAATTAATTAAAAGCCCAATGACAAATGGCAACTGGGTCCAGAATCGAACCTTTGAGAAGCTTCTAACTTTTCTCAGGACTGAACCAAAGGTGAGCACTAAAACCACTCAGCTACCCTTTTTTTGATTTTTTATTCTGATTCAAATCACTTGAAGAAATTCTACTAATTTTAAGCCTTGAAGTGTTTACCGATTTTTTAAATCCATATTAAAAAACAGTTTACGTTATCACGTTTAATATTGTTAGTAAATATTTTGTGGGGAAAATAATAACAATTTTTTTTATCTCGGTATTTTTTAAAGCTGTTAAAATTTGTATTTTGCTATATTTGTGCATTTTCTTACACATTTACGTAATGAAAGTCAATCATTAATTAATATGACATTTAATCAAGCATACGCCTAGATAAAATCAGTAAGAATATTCCGCTAAAGGACTTAAAGTCCACTGAGATATGAAGTACAGAGTTTACAATAGACTTCAATATTACTCAATGGGTAACACAAATGTAAACAAGGGCCGTTCTCGACTGTGAACGTTAAACGGAGCGTTTATTGGAAGTGAGGCACGTGCCTGCGCCTAAAGAAAATTGGAATATAAAACTGTGAAACAACTGTGATCTCTAACTAGCTTTCCACACCGAACTGTGCTAAATATATAGCTTAACATGTATAATGCTTGCGTGGACTTTTGTTCAACTGATCATGCAGACAGAATGTCTGATGAATTGATTTCTTAGTTTGTAGAAGTTTGAGAAGAAAACTAAGAAATTCTTAGTTTGAGAAGGAATGCCAGAAAGGAGGGTTTTACTTCTGTTATTTTTTAACTAGTTGCATTCCATACCTTGCCATGGGAGTGTTGTAGTAGCAATTTTCTAACAATAGTGTTAGTTTGAGCTCGTTCGCCTCTCTCATTTACCCTTGTGATGAGTCTCTTCGCTCCACTCATTAGTCTGTGATGTATCGTTCGCTGTGCTCACTCACCCTTAACTAGGTCGTTCGTCTCTGTGATTTGTCGTTCGCAATACCCATTCACCCCTTAAATAGGTCGTTCGTCTCTGTGATATGTCGTTCGCTGTGCTCACTCATCCTTCGCTATGTTCACTCCCTGGAATACAACATTAATATTCCTTTTATAAGGACGCTATTCTTGTAGATCTGTTTCGATAAAAATATAACACAAATTAATTTTTATCATTCTGCACGAAATCAGCCTGTTTTTTGTTCTCTCAACTGTACCAAAACCGATTCTTTACTGTTCTAGGACTGAAAAATCATCTGGAGAATTTTTTAGGTCCTAGTACTGAAAAGTCAGCTGTTTGCTATGTATATTATTATTCATTTATTAATGTTGAGGAGCAGAATTTTGAAATTCAAACGTTATAAAGAGCATTGTTTGTAAATAACATAAATGTAAACACTGCATATTACTAACTTTGTAAATATAACCTCGAAAATACATCTTTATAGTTATAATTTTTAGTGATCAAAAGTCTAATTTCGCATTATGATAAAAAAACGTTGTTCATCACTCGGAGCAAAAGTGTTTATCGTTTCTTAATCTTAATCGTTTTTAAAACACGATTGCGCACCAAAAAGACCCACTTTTGCTCCTAGTGATGAAAACTACTATTACTATATTGCCTTGCTTTTTAAACCAATGTACATAAGAATAACACGGGAAATTTTAAAGCCAATGCGGTCGTAAGGTTAGATCTGAAAAAAACCATCAGGTTTTCTTGTTTTGGGACAAAGAACCTATCAAAAATTTTCAACAATCCATCATAACCAGAAGTTGGGGAATTGGTGAACTTGATTGATGAAGTGAGGGCTTAGAGCACTCACTATAGAGCACTCACTATAAGCCTGTAGATTTCTATATCAAATAAGCATGTTTTACACATAAAATGTAAGAATGGCTAAGCTGTGAGCGAGACATGTGTATCAAAACATATACTTTTTGCCATTTTTGAAATCCATGGCAATATTCCTACGAGCAATTAAACCATGTGTTTCAAAACTCATTGTTGAAAAAACCTATAATATATGTGTACATTTTATATTTTTATGGTATTGAGATACCGCTACCGGATTAGGCCCACACTGAAAGCGTCGAATAATAACTTTTCGTTTTTATAAGAGATATTGCATCAGATAATAGAATCATGACTTGAATGTTAGGAATCTCACGTTTGAACCTTGTAACCCTTGTTCCTAACATACCGACGGTTAGTATACTGTATGTAGAAAATAAAACTAAATGAAAAAGTTCATTATTTATCGACTGAGTAGATGACAGAGTACCTAAAATGTATGTCCTTAAGGCTTACTTTGGTTTATTTGTTTATGACACGCCACACAGTCGATACCCTCATTTGACGTCTTTGGACAGTAAGATTCAGACACTCATCACTTTGATAGTCAAATTGAATTATTAATTTGTTTTGCAACTTTAAAGTGTTTATTTTGTATTTGTCGGGTTTAGGACACCAGTTATGAATGTGGTTTGGTTCGGTTTGGTAGGTCAGATTTGGTTAGTTTTATAATCCAAGCAAACATATTTATAATTTTACTAGATAAAAGCCCGTCAAAAATGAAGGATAACTTTTATGATGGTTTTTCTATATCGGCGTGATGTTTCAAGAGTTTCAGATGTCTCAAAATTATGAAAACTAGAACGACTTTAAATTAAAACTTAAATCTTTTTATTTCTTTAGCAATGAGAACAGTTATACATTATACCAATAATATTTCTTTCTTTGATATGGTTTCAAAACAAAATCCAGAGATAAATTAACAGATTTAAAAAATATATATTTTAATTCATTCCATTCCAGTTGTCTTTCTTATTGGTATTATCTATGGTACTGGGATGCAAATGTTTTTTATCTTATAAATGAAATAATCTATAGTAGATGTAACTCTTTAAAAAGTAAAAAACATTATATTAAATATCCAGCTATTAAATATTTATTTTACTGCTTTCAAAACAATTGTATATTGTTACTTTAATTATAGTGTATAGGACATGGATCACCTGGAGCAGTAAAAAAATCGATAAAATAACGTCTTAGATTGGTCTAAATAAGGGTTAATTTACATTTTACGGAGTTATTGGACTTTTTCCAAGGGATACCGTATTTTTCCTATCATAAAGGGGCCATAAGAAATCCATTGACAACAAAATCGTCACGATTCGTTCAGTAGTTTTCTCTCTAGACCCTTAAATGCACTCTTTTATAATATAAGATAATCTAAGAGAACAGATCCTAGACTTCAAATTTAAACTTTCTTTCACACTGTATTTCACCGGGAAACAAACTTTGATTCCGTTCCTTCTTTGGTTTTTGGTAGGTGGGTCCAAAACTAAAATACCCCCGTCGCAGCAGACCTGAGTACTCAGCTAATTTCCAATGGAATTTTGGTATATTTTCTATTTCCCCATAAAATCCATGGGGATGAGAGTATGTAGGTTTGCCGCCATATGGGTTTTGTTGGTAAATATAAGTTAAACCCTACCTAGTAATTGTACATACCAAATTTTATAAGGCTATGGTGTTCTTTTTATTTTCCCCATAAACCCTATAGGGGTGAGTACTTAGGTTTGCCGCCATATGGGTTTTCTGAGTAAATATAAGTTAAACGCTTCCTAATGAATGTACATACCAAATTTTATCAAGATATGTCAATAATTAAGCAATATAGAAGGTTTTGTTGATTTCCCATAAGAATAACATGAAAACATACTTTTTGGATTTTCTCCATAACCATTTAAGCTAGGTAAAAAATTCAAATTATTAGATTGTTGTTTTTTTTTTAAGCTCTTTTAAATAGTTTAAGTTAAAATTGTTGAATTTTCTAAATAAAAGTAAAAAAAGCCAAAAACCTATTTTTAACCCTTTTGAAACCCCATAAAACCCCGTTCCCATGATCCGATCATTCTGGTTCGCGAACTCAACCTAGTAGGCGCTGGCTTACACCCCTGTACCAAATTTCATCAAAATCGGAGGTTCCGTTCAAAAGTTATCGTGTTCACGGACACACACACACACACATATATATATATATATATATATATATATATATATATATATGTATATATATATATACATATATATCAATTTGGACGAACGGTGTTTTTGGCTTCTAGGGACCTCAAAACAAAAAAGTATCATGGTCCCGGGCTTAGGTCTTACCGTGACTACTACCGTAATAGCATTCCCTATAGCGAAATTCGCTAAAAGACTTTCATTTAAACATTAAAAGTACAGATCCATTTTACCAACAGCTTATACTATAGTAATTTATTTATTACGCTCTCAATATAAGCCTAGTAACGCCACAGGAAGACTGTTAATGAGTGTCATACCTTCAAAAACCTTTGTACCCGTATCGTAATCCATCAGATGTATTTAGTCATAACGAAGATAATGTAACCATGATCCAACTTAACCGAACCTAAAACTTGTTTGTAAGTAATCAAAAAGTGGTCTAGAACAACAAATTTACAGTAGAATTAGAATAAACAGTAATTTTATTATGTGTTGTTCATATAATTATTTGAAAATCCAGTTCAAATATTTCTCTTGTTTATCAAAAAACTCTAGATCACGATTGTTGTTAATTTCAAAGAATAAACCATCAAAAAAATTAAAATCTATTGAATAGTCAATTATGTGTATATTATATACTAAGCAATAATAGTATGTTACTTTGTTGTAATTCGATCAAGGCCGCTATGAGACAATAAGCCACCAGTAGAGGAGGGAAACAGGGTCATTGTTGTCTCGGATCCCGTAAATAAAGGATCCTTTATTTACAGCATGCAATATAAATGCAGAGCTATTTTTGAAACACTACAATGTTAACTCTCAGGCGCTAACTTTGTTGACCTGAAAAATTTGCTTATATTAGTTTACTTTATTCTCTTATTTTTATGAATGCTGTTTTCAATTGCCAAATTTTTTTTTATACTACTATTCATCATTAATTCACAGGCATTGATTTGTTCCTGAGGCCACTTATAGCAATTAATTGCTTTAGTGTAAATTAATGTAAATATTTTCTTATGTATGTAATAAACAAATATTTTAACATCAATGTTTTTTTAGCACACTGCGCTCTGATGAACAGTTTTCGGTACGGCATCATTAGAGTATTGAAAAGAGCGCTTTACACCTGACTCTTAAAACAATTTTTTTTTTTTATTGCAACCAAATTTATTACGAAATCTGAAAACTCGTGTTAGTAAATATTAAACTTTTGGCCAAAGAGTTTTTATTTTATATTTACTAACATTACTCTTTTATTGTTCTGGTATCAATTTTCTGTTTCGTATTCGCAAAACATTATTTTGACACTCTTTTCAGCTAGAGCATTTTCTTTGGTTTACTAACATTGTTCTTCCAGTCCCTGATAACTAGGGAACCATATTTATTGAAATTAATGTTTTACCCTACAGAGGAATTGGCATTTTGTAAGACCAATATCTAACCGTAAAAATAATTATAAACTATTGATTTTACTTAAATGGGAAACTTCAAGTTCCTTCCATTTTAGATAACTTTATTTAAATGTATAATATAGTTGTGTTATTATATAATCATTATAGTTTTATTATACAACATCGTGTTATTACATATCATGTAGAAGGTTTAGTTCATCACTCGTCTTTTAAGAACAATTTAGGGCTATTATAGTTACAATTTTAATTTAGCTAATTTAGTTAGCTTTTGTTTTATTGTTTCATTTGTTGCTTTTTCCAAATATCTCTATCTAGTTTTTCTCTACTAACAAAAGGCTTTCAGTATTCTCAGATCATTTTTTATATCATCTCAATTTTTTTGTCATAAATTCACGACAGTTTTATCGTTAAGTTTTCCCCACATAAAGCTTTATTATAGGATTTAAAATTTCCTGATTTATCACGTGCATAGATTTAAAATTAAGTGAAAAGTGTAAATTATAAAAATGTTATTAGTTTACATTTGCAAAATATTCTTCCATTGGCAGATACTTGTATCGTAGTCATTTGTTATCAATTATCAACAGAACATAACACAATTTCTAATTTCATTATTTTATCACACTGGTATACGTGTTGCTCGAAATCGAGCAATTTATTTTAATACAATATACATGTTTAGCTCTTAGCTCTTAACATTTAGCTCTTAATAAATGACATCCGACTGTCATGAATGCGACTTCCCAGTTGGAAAAGACTGAGAAGCCACACTACATGACTGAGGGCGTAGCTCATTAAATAAAAGAGACATGTTAAGATTCAAACCATATATAATTAACAGATATTAAAATCAACATAACAAAGAGAAAATACAATCGTTTCAATCAGTAAAGTAACTAATGATAAACAAGAACGTAATTCAACTTATTCATTTAAATTTAATTTTAGGGTTAAGAAGACTGGAACTCCCAAAGAAATAACTCAAACTTTTAAACTAGAAAACTTTAAACAAATAATCAATTTGGATCGGATCCCCCCCCCCCTAAATTTAGAAAACTCCATCTAATTTAGACTTACCCCCAGGCCCCAGGCCTTGAGCCCCATGGCCCCAAACCTTAACCCCCAAACCTATACACTCACATCACTGCACTAGACACACTCCCCCGAATCTAAGTCTGCTGACCTATTTAAGCCAGAGCTACCAATAGGTCAGCATAAACAAGCTATTGTTTAATAACAGTTCCAGTCTACTCATACAACAGCAAGCTCAAATACTTCCTCCTTACATTACTTCCTTGATCTCACCTGAAACCCACAATTTAAAACCCAAACAATCAATAATTAATAATTAAATAAACAATATTAATCCAGTTCTCCCCTTACACGACCAATCCAATATTGTAAATATCTTTAATCACCAAAATTACACTTATTTACAGGTGATTATTAACAAATGTTTAAAATGCTTTATTCAATCCCAATGTTATTTAAATGGGAAATTTTTAGATTTCAATGGTGGATAGCGCCTTTATCTTCAGTCTGGTTCTCATCAGTTTTTGGCGGAAACAACTACTGACCAAGCCCTATCGAAAGACGCCAAAAACTTGAAAATCGGTCGAAATTTGTAGGAGGAGTTTTCAACACAAAAAACCCTTTAGCGTATTAAATAAGTATAGATCATAATGGCGGCTTCCAACATGTCAACCGCCCATAGTATTAGAGCACTTTTAAAGGATTTAAGATATTTGAAAGATTTATTTAAAATGAAATGGGGAAGCATTATTGAGCGGGTGTGTTTTAGTTTATACCTAATTGTAAAACAATCTGTAATATGCTAACTACGAATAATTCCACAAAATCAAATCGCAGTCAAAAATACCATTGAAGTTAAATTGTTATGTTGTTTAGGGCAGGATTAAGATGAATGAAGGGGGTGACTCTGAGGTGAAAGTGATGAGAGATTTGATGCCTCCATGTCTATTGTGATTACAGAATTGATCAGTCCGAGGGTGACAGAAGGCTCGTTTGGTACCTGGCGATTGCATTTATCTCCACCTTGTCCATTTCATACAAAACAATTACATTCTACCAACGGATTTATTGACTTTTGTGTATTGTTAAACAAACATCTAGTGTAGTAAAATTAGTCGGGAAAAATGAAATAATTTTTGGAAAGCTAATTTCTTTTGAAATGTGTTCTATGGCATCCCCTGACCTTCCTCCGAAAAGTCCCCTGCAATCCCATGTGGGGATCATGCCCAAAAATGAGGGGTTGGCCTATAAGGAGTTAAAATATATTTTGATATTAAGCATACTAAATTTGAATAAGTTCCAGAAGGTTTATATATATCAAATTAAAGGTCTTAAAATGTAGAGCACAATGCCGTAAACCCGACCTAAATATAACGGTCGAGAGAAAAATGGCAGACGTTCAAAATTTAGAATAAAATAATACTATCAAAACTTTGAAATGCAATAACTTCCGACATATTTGACCTTTTGAGGTCTGGTTTTCGGCTATGTACTCTTCTTATTAAGGCCTTTAAAATTATGTATAGCATGGCTATGGACCAAGAAAAATTTTTCAAAACTCCCTCTTTGGGACGTCCATGTAGAGGGTGGTTCAAGGGTAATATGATGGGCATATGTCAAACTATCCGTATTTACCAAGGTAATTGTACAAGCAAACGTTTGCCACAAACCGTACCTCAAAAGGTCAAGTATTTCTAATATTATTACACTTTTAAGCGTTTTGATTAAAATTTGATTTTTATTTCTAAGTTTGACAGGCTGCCATTTTTGACTCAAGCAACCTTTTGAGATGGGGTTTGCGGCGTTTAATTCTACTGCTTTAGAGCTTTAATTTGATATACATAAAACTATTGGTCGGCGAAAGACTTATTTCTGACTCCACGAGGGCCATCCCATCATTTTTAGGCATGTTGCCCACTGGGGATTTCAGGGGACTTTTCTGAGGGAGGTCAGGGGATGACATAGAACACATTTCAGCAGAAATTGGCTGTCCAAAATTTTTTTCATTTTCCAGCCATATTTTGGCTTAATTTTACTACACTAATCACAAGTTAAACCCACATCGTTTTGGTGGTTTTGTCTTTAGATAAATTTTATGGAACACTTCAATTGACCAGTTTATATTTAGTATGTTTTTTTTTTTTATTGGGATCATAATTAGTTAGTAGATTTTCATTTACTACATTAATATGACTAGTAAGTAGTTTCTAATCAAATTAAAAAATTCATACTTCCTTTCATTTACAAAAATTAATAAACAAATTCATGCAACACATTTCTTGTATCCAAACTGCATCCTGAAGTCATTTTGAAATTTTTTAAGTGCTCAAACTGTTTTGCTAAGCTGCTATCGTACTGATTCGAACTCAGTTTTTTCTTGTATTGGCGTTTGTATTTTTGTTCTCCTTAGAGTAATTCAGCTTTTTCGAAAACATTGCTGTTGCAGATGGAGCTTTTTAACTTGAAGGCTTTTACACGAATCATGTAGGAAGAGACTATGAAAGTCATGATACAATTCATACAAAGCAGGGAATAGTTGAAGTGGCTTGTTTATTAACTTGATGCTTTAATATATTATTTCTCAGGAATATTCCACCTTACTAATGCCTGGATGATTTTAGAAATATAGGTAAGAACTAAATATGTATTTCAATGCAATCATATCTTTATTTCATGAGCTTACCAATATTAAAATCAGTGATACATAATTTTAGTCGTTCAAAGGATTTATACTTCAAAACTATTTTAACAATGTTTCAACGTAATTTCTTCGTAAAAATAGTAACTTCTTTATTTCAGTATTGATTTTAATTCATCGTAAAGTTTGCAAGCAAAACTTAACAGATATCCTCTGTTGAAATGACGTAAATGCTGACGTACAACAGTTATTGTTGGTTGCGTGGAGCAGTTGGTCAGTTGTCCAAACTTTTGTCATCAACTTCCAAACTCTAGCCTTGTTTATGTTTTCTGTCCCTCGCGAAGCTTGTAGCTGTGTGTTTGACGCTTCACACAACATTGCATAATTTGTGATAGGAAACATGCAAAGAAGTTGAATACAGGGAAAGTCATTTTGTGAATTTCAGTTTTAAAACTCAAAATATAATCTAGCATAAAAATATTAATATTTACTAATATTGTTTTCAGTACCAAGTTAACCGAGCCTTGCTCGTTCATTTTAATTAACTTTTGTTTATAGTGTCATGGTAATAAAGCTATTAAATGTCCACCAACCTCCTAAAATACCTCTTCAACCTTCAACCTCTTCAAAGTTAACAGCTGTTTCAAAAAGTCTTCTCAATATTAATATTCCTTTATTTTTGTATTTCTTACGTTGTTATTTCGTTACCAAAATAGCAACCCATAAGACCAATGTTAAAAATTAAGATATTTAAACTTAAATTTAGACAAAATTCGTTTTTTTCCGGGATTGAGGCTGTTTGTAAACTTATTTTTGGGCCAAAACACTCTTAAATGCAAAGTTCAAGCAAAATCTACCCGCTAGATTTCGAAATCGTGGAACACACATCCCTTCAGACAGTGCTCGTATTATAGCATAGGATAAAAACTTTAGCACAATAGATATCAAAACCAAAATCGTGACATAAGTTTGATACTTGAATAACCTACCCATGCTTCAATACGGATAATTACTAATTGAAGTATATTTCAATTAAGCAAAAGTACCGGGGAGCCGAGCTTCGCTCTATAATTATGTTGTAAAATGTTACAATATGTTTAAAGTTACATTTAAGTTAATTAAGTGAGGGTGAGATGTCAGAGCACGCCTTCAGTCTTCCCTTTTATATAGGTCTTTTTTTACTTCGTCCTCGAGAATATTGGGGTGGGATAAAAGTATTTAAAATGTAAACAAAGAACTTAAACTTACGATAGAGGTTTTTGAGTAGAATTTTCCTAAAATAACATTTTCAATCTATCTATAAAAATGAAAGTATGTATCTTTAAAAACGAAAGCTTTGTGTGTCTTGAATAGGGCAAAGACTACTGGACCGATTGACCTGAGGTTTTGTAAAACTATACTTTATTTATCTAGCAGAAAGATTGATAGGCCTATTCCTGTTATTTATAAGCTTCTGGGATTTGCCCTATTGGCCCTGCATATGTATTATACGTAGAAATTTAAACGTGTCTCTGGTTGTGGATTGCTTTTTCAATGTATTTGGATAAAGTGGGCAGCACTGATACGGGTCGGTAATTTGATGCTTTGGATTTTTCTCCTTTTTGCATTTAGGGTAAAGTAATTCTATTTTGGCTGCTTCAGGAATTTCATTTTGTTCTATGGAGGAGTTAATAATGTTTAATATGGGCAAAACTATTACTGTTTGACAATAACTGATTATTTTTTGGGATATTTGGTTGATTCCTGCAGAGTTTTTGGGTTTGAAGCTCTTAAACATATCTTGAAGATCTTTGATGCTGACTTTGTTAAACTGGGTAGGGCCTTAGAGTTTAAGCCTTACTTTCCCATAAGGATGTCTCTGATTATTCGTTTGTGTATAGGCCTACATGGACGCTACTTAAATTTTTTAACATTTTTTTAATGATCAGTATGTCAATTTTTTGCAGACGATTTTGTCCACAATGTAGCTCGCTAATTGATGTTAATGATGTTGTTATTTCTAAGTCAACCCTTATTACTGATTGGTGCAGTACAAAGAAACCCTGCATGAATGCTGAGAAGGTTCAGGATGTAACACTGTGTCTGGGCAGTAGATCCAGCAATGTCAAATCACTTATGTGCTTAGGGTTTCATTTGCAGTCCAATATTAAAAATTGTGACGGATATTCATGATAAGATCACTAAGTGCTAGTGTTTCTCCTGATGTCTTTCTCTGTATTATTCCGCATACATCCATAGTTTTATGTCATAAGGAACCTCAGTGTGGGCTAACTGTTCTTAAGCCATTGACATTGACAGAATTTTTATGTTGCAGAAAAAGGCCGTAAGATTAATGTGTGGCGTTTATAACCAAACACATTGCAAACCACTCTTGATTGCTCTTAAAATACGTACTATCATTGTTTGTCATGTCATGCTTTTTGTCAAGGACAATCTGCCAAATTTACCCAAAATATCAAATGTTCACAGCTACTCCACAGGGTTTAGAGGTAATATTTCCACGTCAAGGTGCATGTTTTCAGCCACTGAAAATAGCCTTTGCTATCAAGGCATAAAAAACATAATGCTTTGCCTGGTAACATAAGAAATTTATCTAGAGCTAATTTTAATAATGTTATAAAAACTGGTTTAACAAAAGTCTCATTGTATAAACCTGAAGACTTTTTTTAGGTTAAGTTTTTATGTAACAAACTAACCTTAGTTTGATTTTTTGCCGATTGTCATTAACATTGTTATTGTTTCAATCTATACTGTATATTAATACGCAAGCATGTTTCATTTCCTCCTTTTTTCTCAGCTTGTGTGCATCGTAGGAGAAATCCACGCATACCGTTAGAAAGGTGTTGTGCTGTAGATGAGCAGAATCACGTTTTAATTTACATCGGTCCACAGGGCTACGCCCTACAGGCTTTCAAAGTTTCAATGTTAATCTTATGGGAGAAAGATAATTGATTGAATCATAAGACAGCTGTTATAATAACAAATGCTAACAAATGAGGAAAAACAGATGCTTCATTTATAAAACATTTTAACATTAATTGGCTCAAGATCAACTGAATTTTTGGTCGAATTTCGACCAGTGGGCGATCTCTAGTTGACTTTAAAGCATTTTATTTTATTATAATCATATGATTTGCACCTATACTTTTCTTAAGGGCAAAAATTTGATTCATTATCTCACTATGTAATAGAAGGTTTTTCGTGTTTTGGTGAATTAAACTACCTATTATTTTATACCTTAGAATTTAATGCTCAATACTGGGTTTCCACTCGTGCTTTTGAAGATTATGCCCAACTGGCCCAACCCCCAACACAACTAAGAAATTTTCTCGTTTTTAATACACAAACTGGCTACATGGTTACAGCATGGGACTTACGTTTCGGAAAAAAAATTATAATCAGGTGATCGCTCCAATGCTTTTCTTATGGAGAAAAATGATTTTTATTAACGATTTTTCTAAAGTACCAGGGGGACCGAGCTTAAGCTCGGTAAAATTATTACTTTCGTTTCTCACACAAAGCTCGTTCGCTCCGCTCACTCGCCAGGCGGAAGGTTTGCTGCACATTGGTATGATTTTCCTAAAACCACAGGTTAAAGATGTAACACATTGGTTTATTTTATCTACAGTTATCAGCTGATTTTTGTTCAGTTAAAAAATTTCCATAAGGATAACATGGGATCTTTGAAGGGCTCTAGCGCGAAAACCGGATTTTTTCCAGCTATGGGACCAGCTCCAATCGATTTCTGGTGGCCAAAACCCCCATATTCCAAAATTTGAAGGAAATCGTCGGAGCCGTTTTTGAGATAATTGTGCAAGCAAACAAGCAAACAAGCAAACATTGCTCGTATAAGAGTATAGGATATTTCGAGCGTTGTGAGCGTTTTGATGAATTAAACTACCATTATTTTGTACCCAAGAACAGTTATTTTCCATCCGGAACGGTCTCCCGCTTGTACTTCACGAAATAATTTCCAACCACAAACCCCACTACAAAACTTTCTCGTTTAATATAATAGGATTAGGTCAGTCGAGTCAAAATTGATTCAGTAATATAGAAAATAAGGAAGAGTACACAATCTTTCTATCCTTAAATAAAACAGACAACATAATCTAATATCTGTTGAGAAAACAAATAACATTGCATAAAAGTGTAATAAAATGAAAACGTAATAAATAAATATAACCTACAAGAAACTGTTAAACTAATACTTCCAATGAGGATTAATTCCTTGAAAAGATGTATTTCCAGTAAGTCATTAGTGATAGGAAGGGAACGTTTGTAAAGACGTCAATGTTGACTATCGACAAACAGATCCGATGTGAACTTGGGAGCGACCGTTCCACTAACTGCAAACGGGGCTTTTATAGGCGGGGGATCACGCTATCCCAGGGTTTGGACAATCTAGGGCTCCAACAATCCTGTATTAAGTGTTTATCGGGGTATAAATAATTAATTAGTAATAATTGAGATCCGAGGAAATTATTTTAATTGATTAAACAAATTTGTTTCTAAATTGTTTTTATTATGAATTGTAAACATATGTTTACATCCAATATTTCGCTTTTTTATTTGAAACTAAAAAATATAGGTGAAATATAGGTGAAACAGTAGTTTCAAAACTTATATGTTTTCAAAATTCATAAAATTCATGGTTAATTCATTGTTAAAAATCATAACCATGTTTAGTGGTTTTATAAAATTCATAAAAATACATATACAGGGACAAAAAATATTTAATCCCCTCCATCGAAAATAAACCCCTTTTTGGCACGTAAATTCTATCTATACTTATTTAAAACGCTAAGGTTTTTTTTAGATAACTCTTCCTACAATTATCAACCGATTTTCAAGTTTTTGATGTCGTTGGATAGGGCTGTAGTCGTTTCCGCCTAAATTGATGAGAATCAGACTTAAAATAAGGGATAAAATAAAATTTGAAGTTTTCCCATTACAATAACACTGAGATTGGTTTGAGCATTTTAAACATCAGCTGCTGTACAGCTGTAGTTTTTGGTGATCACTGATATCACAATATTAGATTGGAAGGAATTCATTGATTTAGAACTAAATGTAACTTTTGCATTGTATCAAAGTAAATTGCTCGATGTCGAACAACACGTGCACTAGTATACGTATAATCAATTAATGTTAATTGATTAACATAAATTATAATCAATTAATTGTTATAATCAATTAAGTCGTAGATTCCTCGCAAATTATAATATCGCCCTATTAAAATGTCTAATCAAAGGACGCGTTTTAACTAGTTAATGTTTAACAATCAGTTTTTTTCTCAGCTCAATCAATAAAATCTTTGGTAAGTTTTATAATAGTTTTAACCCTGTATTATTTTAAAATTACTGTTAAGTATTCAACGCTTATTATATTTTTTTCTACCACGTTTGTACCTCGTTTAACCTTAAATTTACCGTACTTAATAATTATCGTGAAACTGTGTGTGAGTAGTGGGGTTTTGCCGGTTCTGGCCCATTTCAAGGCCAAGCGGTTCGAACCGGCAGGTGTGGTTGACAGTGATGGGTGTGTTTTGTAAGTGGGTCAAGGCCATCCGGAGGGAGTTTTAAAAAAGCGGAGCCGCGAGGGGCTCAGTCGGGGCGGGGACTCGGGACGGGTCGGATCGGAGCGGGAGCGGCGGGCCGAGGGAGGGTTGTTTTTTTTTAGTTTATTTATTTTAATCGAACCCCATCAGTGATCGTAGAATAGCCTCCACGTCGTTTGCGGCAGTAGTGGTCACCGCATCGCTCTGTACCGGGCGGGAGCAGGTGTTAGTTGTAGGCGTGGAGGAATTGTCTGTGGGACTTGCTGCAGTGTTAGCAGTAGTATCCGTAGTGGAAGTCACTTCAGGGGACCGCACCGGTGAACCCTGTTGTGTGTCCATGGTCGCAAGAGAGACAGATGAGAGCTCTTAGGTGTTTACCGTGTGAGGCGATAGAGAGCAATGAGACACGAGTCGGAGGATGTCCGATGATATAGACCCGGTAAGATGGTGAAGAAGAAGAACTGGACGGGACCGTCAATAGGCGTGAGAAGAGGGAAATGTTGGTACTTCACCATGTCAGTCAAGACTGTCTGTAGAATAGTATCAATAGTACAAGTGTTGCCAAGGTGAGGTGGTGCAAAATACAAAGGGTGAAACCTGAACCGTTTCTTAAGTCTAGCCACCGTACTACGCGGTTTTGAAACTGCAGGTGTAGAATGCTGTTGTAAAATATGTTTTGTGCGCAAAAGTTTCAGCTGTAAAGTGTGGGAAGCCATGATTTTACATGTGAACCGCTTGAGAGTAAGCCGGCAAATGGTCAGCGGCCGCGATTGTGTCTGAATATATAGAAACTAATTAGCATATAAAGCGGAAACACATTTTAAAGTAACAAGCGTTAGTTATAAAAGCGTCAGAGACCTACGGATAGTACTTCACCCGACCGATGCCGCCACCGAAATGGCATGCGCGCGGCGGCAACCCCCCTTTTTATGCGATCGATGAGTCACGTGCGACGCCCCTCCAACCCCCTCCAATCCCCTCCAACTCCCTCCCCGAGAAAACCGCATAAAAGAGCGAGGTTTGCGGGAGCTCGGTTATTTGTCAGTCGGCCGCGGCTACGGTCACAAGAGTCGGAGGAAGAGACGGATAGTTTAAGAAAAGTATCGGTAATAGCGGAAGTTAATTAATTAATTATTCAGTTGTAGGATTGCGAGTATCGGCCTGTGGATAAGCAAGTGGGGCCGCAACTGTGATTGATCAGGTAACTACCGTATCATAGCAATAATTGTAATATTAGACGGTAGTAAAGTGTATAAGGTGCAGGTGTGCAAGAAATGCTCCGTGCACGATGAAGTAGGATTACGATACCCATGTGTAAGGCTTAATCTTATGGTGTAGTGTTAACTATAATAGTAGCCGGTTGTAAAGTGTATAACCTGCAGGTGAGCAAGAAATGTCTCTTGTACTGTAGCAATAATCATATTAGTAGACGGTTAGCAAGTGTATTATCTGCAGGCGTGCAAGAAATGTCTCGTGTAATGTAGCAATAAGTATAATAGTAGACGGGTGTAAGGTGTATTACCCGCAGATGTGCAGGAAATATCGCGTGCACCATTGCACAGGTAAATCCTGTAGTGTAGCACTAACTATATTAATATGACCGAGAAGTAGCGGTTAGAGTTTAAGTGTTGTTAAAGTAAGAGAGTAATCTGCATAGTAAGGAGGAAACAGGTGTGTAAGAATGGAACCTGCAAATAATCAGTGTGAGTTGCCTGCACGCGATGTTAATTAGCATACGTAGTTTAAACAAAAATGGAAAATAGACGCGAAAATAAAAGTGTGATTTATAAAATGATTGTTGTAGTGTTAAGAAATAGTGTAAAAAAAAATTAAAATGTTAAGTGTTAAAAATAAATCATATGTTATAGTACTATGTGGTATAAACTCACGGATCTGTTGTTTACCGCTGGGGTGTCAGCCCTCTATATGGGCGGCGCGCGAGCTTTCCTTCGTTTATATGCACGCGGATGGTTACTCATGCATGACCCCCCCCCCCCTTCCGGACCGGAACCCCCCCCCCCTCTGACGTCACAACGTCTTAGGTGTAGCGTGTAAGAAGTACCGACCAGGCCAAGGATTATGTGTGCATTTGCAAACAATAGTCTATTGTATGTTAAAAACAAGTTGCGTGTACCGGAGGTTTACTTCCGCTGCAACTATAATTAAGCGTCGGAAGAGGGTGGATAACAATCGACGATAATTATGCTGTCACGCGATGGGGAAAGCTGCGGATGTAATTTGATGCTATCAAATGCAAATCGAGAGGTACAAGGCTCCTACTTGTCAGCGGATGTAATTTGATGTTATCTAATGCAAATTGAGAGATACAAGGCTCCACCTGCGTTTTGCCCGACCCACATGTAACAAAGCACATCCGTTTGGAATTTTCCATTGACGTTGCTGGAAGGTTCCATACCCCCTTAAACCCCTACCGCTGCCCCCACCACTCTGCGAACCGAGAACTACCCCGACGACTATTGCCGCCGCAGTTGGGCTCGGAACTCCGGACGCGGCAGTCCGACCCAACTCAGAGGGCAACTCAAATGTATAAGCGGCCGATATATATTTGAGTTACTCTTGTTGTTAGGCTATTACTATTTAATATTTGTTGTGTGTGTGTGTCTATGGTTTTTATGCAAAGCGTTATTTGGTTTTAGTCTTAAGATGTGTTAGTTGTAAGGTTTAACTTGCGCATTGCGATGTTAGCATTAAGGTGTGTTATGGTATTATTTATGTTTAAGAAATGTGTTTTTTAATTTTAAGTATTGGGTTATGGTGTGTGTGTGTGTGTCCATGTCTGTGTTTATCTGTGTACTAATAATTTTTTATATTCCACAGCTAGCTGTTAGGATGGGTAGATTAAATTAAAATGTAAATGTAAATTAAAGAAGTTCGATTGAACTTCATTAAATATGGGTGGGACATGCGCGTTGTGCCCTAGGCAGCGCATTTTTTTATTGTTTTTGATTTTTGTTTTTGATTTTGGTCAGGCAAAAATATGATTGGGTGGGTTTAGATTAAGGGTGGGAGGTTAGAGTTGCGTCTTGCATTACCTGTTCCAGAGTCCCTATTGTAAAATTGGAATGGTCAAGTCCAGTGCCCAGGCCCGAGGCTGGCCGCCCGTATCACAGACTACCAAACTGGATCGCCACGTGCGTGCGGGCCAAAAATCGGGATCCCTAGCAAGACGTAACTTTTTGGGTTGGGATTGGGAGTGTTTGAGGAACACAGGGTGGTGGAGACGGTCCTGGCCGCCTCCATCACCTTGGATCATTATTATTTTTTGGTGACCTTGACCTCAATTCACTCATGCATAACCCCCCCCCCCCCTTTCGAACCGGAACCCCCCCCCCCGAGGTCACTTTCACTTGTTGCGTGTGCTGTGTCACTATTTATGCGAGGCCGACTAACGGGTCTGTTTATTCTGGTTCCAGCTGCCAACGCTGCCGCATCAGAGCCATGTCGACTACTACCACCACTACTTCTACAACTACAAGTACCACTACTACGTCTGCACCTATTGCACCGCCTGTACCGACGAAGAGACTTCGCCTGAAGAATGTGCCGGACCACATGTTGCAGCGGATGGACACACCGTCTTCCTCGTCCAGAACTCCTGCTCCGGCAAACATTCTTCTTCAAGCGATGACTGTTCTTGGGAGCATCTTCTCACCACCTCCGTCACCAACGAACGCGGGGCAGCCTCCAGAAGACCGGTCTGCCGCAATGGGCCCACCGCAGAAGGAGGTGCCTGCAATGCCACCACCGCAGAAGGAGGTAACGGATGTCCCAAGAACTGCTGAGCCTCTTCGTCCGGATACACCTTTACTACTCAATTCTATTCACTCTTATATTTCCTTGCCACCATTAATCACGCCTATTCCTGAATCTACTCCTTCTCGTCCTATCATTCCTGTTTTAGAGCGAAAAAAGAAGCTTTTCAAAATTGCTCCTTCAGAGCGTTATCAATTATTAATGAAAGAGCGACGCAGGGCATTTAAAAATCCGCGTAAATGTCCTGAAGTGCTCTGTAAGGGTCTTAAAAAAGGATTAGTTTGTGGTAAGAAATGTGTTTTAAACGAAAAGTATTGCCGTTTACATGTCGTGAAACACATTTCTGCGCCACAACTGACTGTGGTCTCCCACAAGTCTTACCCTCCCACCAGGTTGAAGAGATTGAAGGAAGGTTTGAGGTACTTTTTTGTAAGTAGAACGGATAAGAGCAATAGAATTGTAATAGGGTGTAACGGCTATAAGTGGGTAATAAAGCTCTCCGTACCTCTTAGAACCAAAAAAGCGATCAATACACTTGATGCGAAAGACTTTCTCTTCAAAGGTGAGGATGGTTGGACTAGGTGGGGGCGAAGTAATTATTAGAAAATCTTAGCTTTTTTCCAAATTCCAAATTGTTGGCAAAAAATAATGGGAGAGAAACCAGCGCTATGATAAGTGCGCTGCGTTTCTCTCCCATTATTTTTTGGCCGCTCTAAGTCCCGTGACCTACTTTCATGTGACCTTAACATTGACCCCCCCCCCCTTCCGGACCGGAACCGGAACCCCCCCCCCCCGCCGCTGATTTTTCATTGACTTGCCTATATAAGAGTGTGGCGGTTTGTGTTGGAGCCATTCCTTGCTAATAATAGTTAGGGCGAACATGTCTCCCCGAGATGTTCCAATATTTTATAATAAATGTACAAAGATTGGAGAAGTATTGGAGGTGGACGAAGAAAACGACGAAGAAAACAATGAAGAAATTGAAGTGCCCTTGTTAAGTGAAAATGTTGTTACAAGAATATTTTTGGATATTAATTCTCCAATGGATATTATAGGAAGGTTTGTAATTGAAGCTATGACATGGATAGAAAACGGAAGATTAGTGAACATAGCATCTCCAATTTTAGTTGATGATAGACCCACCTTTGGTGTATATTGGCGTAACATTGATCTGTTATGGCTATGGGCGGAGGCATATGTGGAGTATTTGCAATTAGAAGAAAATGTAGGGTTTAATCATTACTTTTCGGCTTTGGTTTTAAACTACTAATTTTTAACATCCCACTAAAAAATCATATCCCCCCCCCCCTTCAAATTTTTACTGTACTGGCGAACGTTATAAAAGCAGCTATCACATGTGTTTGCTCATTATTTGTCTTGTTGCTATACGTTAAACATGTATAAGAGACTGGATTCGTTTTTTGCTGAGCACACAGAAGTTTGGCCGCTATTGTATAGGTTATTTTTGAAAATTGAACAAAACATAATGAGGGATATGGGCATGGGGGTTAGTGTGTTTGTGTACCGTCGTGATGCGTACAAAGTATTGTGTGCATGTCGAGTAAGGATTGAAGTTTTAGAAATACTGTTTCCATGGATGCTGCACGTACGTAATCTTGTAGAAGGCATGAAGATAGAGGTGGAAGTGGTTGCAATGCAATACAAGCTGTCTGCGGAAGAGTAATTAGAGCAAGGCAAGTTACAAATTTTTATAATTGACCCCCCCCCCCTTCCAGTCTCCTATATATAAGCGAGGGTTCCACACAATCCTGTTCATTTTTCGTGTAACTGTTACTGGAGCCACATGTTCTTCTTTTAAACCATGTCTCCGAAAGATACCACTTTTATTTACATCACTGAAATTGTTATAGATCGTGAGATGGCAGAAGATGAAGAAGTAGAGCAAGAGGTAAATATTACGTTTGGACAGTTTTTGGAAGAAATAGTTGGAGAATTTTTAAATTTAAATGAACAAATGAACAATGATATTGGACCCGCTTCAAATTCAAATGTATCCTTTATGCACCAACCGGAAGAATTAACAGAATCTGAAGGTGAAGAAGAACAGCAGTCACAACTCTGGAATGCCGCTGCCCATGTTATTGATACTCCGCAACATGAGGAAACAAATTTGGAATAAAAATGGTGGGGGGAAAGATGAGGTAGTAGGCTATTTAAACGGTAGTCTGGCATGAGTAAAAATCATTTGAAAATGGATGAGCGAGCGAGAATGTACAAAGTGTTTTGTGAAGAGTGTGATAGAGTGTGGGTACCACCGGTGAACTCCTTCACATATTATTTTCCACTTCTGGACATAGATGATTGTAAGAAAATCCCAGACATTGGTTATAAGTTTGAAAAGGCTGGAATTCTAATTAGTGTTCATGAAAAATTCCATAATGAATATTCAAGGAAATTAGCATTTGATTTCATGTTGGCAAATGAAGATCTTAAATCTTGCGACTATCCTTATTTTCTTTATAACCATCTTGTTAAAAATGGTGCTAGCGTGACCGTTGAAATATGTATTCGTCATTTTTGGGACAACCGGTAAAGTGGTGGGGGAAAGGGGATAAATATGATGTAGGAGTGAATTTAGTTTTATTTTTACAAGAGCAGCCAACTACGATGCAACGTCCAATTTTGTATCATACGCTTATTTCTGATGCAGAAGAGGAGACCAGAAGGAGAAGAAGTGAACAATCAAGACAAACCCAGGCCAATATCAACATTGAATATTACAGACTTCAATTTCAAATTCCCGGAATGCGACTTGGAGAAAACCGAGTGAAAACTGTCCACGTAGCCGCTAGTTACATAAAACATTTAAAGCTACTATTGGAAGAAAAAAAATCAAAAATTAAACAATTGGAAAATGAAAACAATAAAATGAAGAAAGAACTGTTAAGTTTGAAAAATGTGTGTAGTAATGAAGGTGTGGTTGAAGAAGGTGAAGAAGAAGGAAATGAAATATTAGGATTTTAAGTTAAAAAACATAAAATGATAAAAAAATAATAAAATTAAAAATGTAAAAAAAAGTAGAGGTAGAATAGAGAGCGGGGAATAGATCACTTTGTGGCAATGGAATAACATGTCACTTAGTGCTCTATTCCCCGTTCTCGCGTTAATATTGCTTGGCCTTGACCTATAAAATAGTAGTAGGGATAAGTTATTTAAGCGGGTGGTAGGCAGTAAAACAGTTTAGTACGAATGTTACTCTCATCTACAACACGATGGATAGTCTTTTTGTTATTTGTTTGAGAAAAATAATTTGTGATGATTTCTTATTTAATCACATAATAAGATCAGGAGAATGTGTTATTCCCAATACGGTTAGAAATGCAATACACGAGTATCGAAGAGAACATTATGGATTTGGCATTATTGTTGCTTATAAATTTGCAGATGGGACCCGGCTTTGTCCAGATTGTGCACGAGCAGCTATAGATGATTGGGACGAATTTGAAGTTGAAGGAGGGTACGTTGACCATCGTGTTAAAGCACCGCTAATAAGATTTGTAGCTATGCGGGAAAGATGCACAATCTGTGCACAGGTCTTATGTAAATTTATTAGGTGTAGAACATACTAGAGTAATGGTATGGAGGAAAGGTCTAACTAAAAGTAGTGGGGGAAAGAGTAGTGGGGGAAAGAGTAGTGGGGGTATTGGTTATAAATGTTGCTTGGTAAAGGTTGATTTCATTACTGTCGCAGAATAACTGGAGTAAAGATGTCTTTTCACATGGAGATAAAAACTTTTAAAATTGTCGATGAAGATTGGACATTTGTTGCAAACTTTATAAGATCGAAAGAAGATGATGGAAGTTTGATGAAAGTATTTTGCTACATATTAGAAGGGAAAGATGAACAAGTGGTAAAAGATTATTTAACAAACAGTCAAATATCAACATCCAGCTCGCAATTCATTAAATTTCTAAAAGACAATAATGTGAATGCAAAATTGGAAGTTTGGTTTTTTGTTTAAACAATATGGTGGGGGAAAAATTGAAATGGTGGGGGGAATTGTGTATAAAAGAGGGTTAAAACACAGTAGGAGGTTCATTTATTTGCTAAAACTCTTAAGAAGAACATTGTGGGAAAAATGAGTGAACCAGTGGAAAATTCAACCCCTTTAAAAAGTAAAGGAAAACAAATAACACATCCAAAATTGAGTGCTTTAGGTAAGGAACGGTGTAGGAAAGAAAGAATGGCGTTCCATCAATTGCAACTCATAGTGCCTTCATTGAATGTGTACAATACCAGGATACAAACATTGATGGGTGCAAAGAAATATATTTTGGAACTGTTGGACAAAATTGAAGTGTTAGAAAACAAACTGAAGACGAATAAAACTTCTGGTGTATGGAATTCGCCTAGTGAAATTCCTGTTTTAAAGATCGAGCCTAATGAACTTCCTGATACTTGTGCGTGGAATGCATTTCATGAACCTGATGAAGACTCTCCTATAAAGTATGAACCTCCTGCTGTGTAAAGATGACGGGTAACAAAAAATTAAAAAAAAAAAAATAAAACAGAAAAAATACAAAAAAATTAGATGTAGAATAGAGAGCGGGGAATAGATCACTCTGTGGTAATGGAATAACATGCCACTTAGTGCTCTATTCCCCGTTCTCGCGTTAAGTTTATTTGACCTTGACCTATAAAAACATGGAGGGGGAAAGTGTTGTGGTGGGGGAAAGTGGATAAATGAGGTTCGACGCGTTGTTGTACTCATTCCGCTCATAATATTCTTGTTTCTCACATCTCGCAGTAGAATCAGAATCATGGCAAGTGGAGACAATGTTTTGGACCTTACTACAACAAAAAAGGATGAACAACGTTTGAAAGTCCCGAAAAGTCATTTTAAAGAGTCGGCTCAGGTAAGAGAGGCGAGAATAAGACAAAAATACTACAAACTGCAAAGGCTAATACCAGGAGTGCGATTGGGAGAATCAAGGACTAGAACTATCGATATGGCCGCCGACTACATCAATCAACTACTTATTGAGTTAGCCATAAAGAATGAAAGAATACAGCAGTTGGAATATGAATGCAAAAGAATTCTACTACAAGAAGATGAAGAACCTATGAACTGTGTAATGAAAGACAGTCAATAAAGAAGAAGTGGAAGAAGCTACAAAATTATTTAAAATTTTATGTGTTAGTAAAAACAATTGGTTATTAATGGGACTTGATATAAACAGTGATGAGGTTAAAAAAAAAAAAAAAAAAAAAAAAAAAAAAAAACAATAAAACAATAAAAAAAATTGACATTTAATAATTGGCTGCTAATTTGGACTCACATTAGAGAGTGGGGAATAGATCACTTTGTGGTAATGGACTAACATGCCACTTAGTGCTCTATTCCCCATTCTCGCTTTAGGAGGTGTTGACCTTGACCTATTAAAATAGTCATATAAGTAGCTACACAAGAGAGTCTCCTTTATTCATTCGGAATGGCTCCCGTGGATAACACTGACTATCCTAGGAAACCTATTTTTGAAATATTATATAAAATTCAACAAGAAGATCTCGGCATGGGAGATTCGGATGACGACAACTCAGAAGTGGAAAGTGTTGACAGTATGGAAGAAGAATTAACAAGTGAGGCACCTGAAGATGTGCAAATAGACTTGACAGAGAATGAATACCCATCACCATTGGAATTTGAAGATGTCCATCATGAAACTCCAACATCTAGTCACGATCCTGATGTAGAACCAATACGTCAAAGATTGGTTTTCTGCGCAAGACGATTATTCCCGTCAGATAGCGAAGAAGAAGAAGAAGAAGAAGAAGAAGAAGAAGATTAAAATTGGTGGGGGTAAGATGGCATAAAAAGGCGGTATGAAGAGGACGCGTTTCATTTACCTGTTAAATTTCAAAGGGTAAACATCGCTAAAATGCATCGTTGTGAGATATGTTTAGAGACTTATGAAGATGAAATATTGTTAGACATTCATAAGGAGTTGTATCACAATAGAAATGAAAATTTTACAGTAAGAGAAAATAGAAACATATCTACAGAAGAAGTAACAGCAGGACCATCTAATACACTACCAAGTTTAAGTATTCACGCATTACCCGGTAAAGTGGTGATGCATCACAAAATTCAAAACGAAAATCTGGAATTAGAACAATTTGTTGCTGAAGCTAAACCAATTGTGATCAAGATTTTAAAAGAAGAACTAAAACGATTAAACTTTATTAAATTTGGTTTGATTTTAGACGCCATGTTTATCAATGTAGAAGAAGAAATGTCACCAAGAGGATTTATAACAAAAAATCGAACCATCATGGCTAATTCGGATATTGATTCAATAATAGAAGATTGTTTTGAAGAGATTTTGACGAAAATTCAAGAACACGAAGGAAGAGGATCAGGTTGGAGTCTGGTTAGCGTCGTAGGTATGGACATAAGAGTTCACAAGCATGGTTATGGGCTGATGGGCAGCAGTTATATTGCACTCCCGAAAAGGATCAAAGATACAAAATCATGTGTAAATGTGGAAAATGAAGATATGGAATGTTTTCGATACGCCATGACCTCAAAATTTGTGACACGCCATGCGCAAAGACCTGGCGTCGAATATGAAAACTACAGATATAGATATAATTTTCAAGGTATGTCTTACCCGGTAGGGTTGAAGTGTATTTCAAAATTTGAAAAACAAAATCCCGGAATATCAGTTAACGTATTTGCTTTGGACAGTTCCAATAAAGTTTATCCTTTAAAAGTGGTGAAGAACGAGCTTGCAGATCATACGGACTTGTTGTTACTTACAAAGGATGAAGTGTCACACTACGTATGGATAAAATCATTTGAAAGACTCGTCAATAAGCAGCTATCAAAAAATGAACATAAAAAAGTAATTTGTAAAAGATGTTTTTGTTTTAAAGAAGAAAGAAATGGAGGCCGAAATTGGTTACAAGAACATAAACAACTGTGTAATGAACACTTTGAAGCAAAGATTATCTTACCACCATTAAGTAAATCATACTTACAATTTGAAAAGGTGTTCCATCAGTATCGCATTCCTATAGTGGTATATGCTGATTTTGAATCAACACTTGTCCCTATTGAAGATGAAAATGTTGAAGCAAGGAAGAGTATAAAATATCAAATGCATAAGCCTAACAGTTTTTGTTTATTGGTTAAATCTACATTGGCTGAAGAACATTTAAATGGGTACGGATTAACGTCAAGACCCGTGGTGTACCGTGGTGAAGATGTTGCTGCGACATTTCTTGATCATCTATATGAAATAGCTAGGAATGTAGAAAATTTGTATAGTGATATTGTGCCAATGATACCTATGGATGAAGAAGAAGAAATTCAACATGAAAATGCCACCCATTGTTTTTTATGTAAAAATGAGTTTACTTTGAATAACTACAAAGTTAAGGATCATGATCATCTTACAGGATATTATAGGGGTGCGGCATGTAACGGATGCAACATCAATTACAAGATTCCTAGAAATATACCTGTAATACTGCATAACCTTAGCGGTTATGATGGTCATTTTATAATACCAGAATTGGGGAGAGATGACGGTGCGATTGATGTTATCGCGGAAACAACTGAAAAGTTTATAAGCTTTAGTAAGAAGATTGGAAATATAAAATTACGATTTTTAGATTCGTACCGGTTTATGCCGTGCAGTTTATCGAGACTTTCAGAAAATCTCAGGAAAGAAGATTTAATAGAAACAAGAATGATTGTAAATAACGATAAATTGGATCTAGTTCTTCGCAAAGGTGTTTTCCCTTATGATTATATCGACAGTTTGGAAAGATTTGAAGAAACCTCACTTCCACCTAGAGAAGCTTTTAAGAGTAAATTATACGAAGAGGACATCAGTGAGGAAGATTATCAACACGCTTGTAAGGTATGGAATGAATTAGGGATGAGAACTTTGGGAGAATATTCAGATTTCTACGTTAAATTGGATGTGACACTATTATGTGACATAATGGAAGAATTTAGGAATACCTGTTTAAAAGCATACGGATTAGACCCTCTTCATTCGTACACAGCTCCCGGACTGGCATGGCAGGCCATGTTAAAAGAAACAAACTGTAAACTTCAACTACTAACCGATATAGATATGGTGTTGATGATAGAGTCTGGTATCCGAGGAGGATTAACGCAAAGTGTAACCAGATATGTAAAAGCCAACAATAAATACCTCCCCAACTATGACGCGTCACAACCAAGTACATTTATAGGTTATTTTGACGCGAATAACCTATATGGATGGGCTATGTCAAAACCCCTTCCATATGATAATTTTAAATGGGTTGATCCAAATTCGATTGATAACATCGCCGATATCCCTAAACACGGAGATATCGGTTACATCTTTGACGTTGATTTTGAGTACCCCGAACATCTTCACGACCACCATTACGACTTGCCGCTATTAGCAAAAACAGAAGTATCTCCGACTGGTAGATGGCCAAAGTTAATGATGACACTCACCAACAAGACGAGGTATGTAGCACATTATTGGACAGTACAACAAGCGTTAGAGATGGGATTAAGAATTACCAAAATTAATAGGGTGTTACAATTTTCTCAATCCTGTTGGTTGAAATCCTATATAGATAACAACACTAGAAGAAGAACTGCAGCGACGTCCAATTTTGAAAAGGATTTCTTTAAATTGATGAATAATGCTATATTCGGCAAAACATTAGAAAACAAGAGGAATCACAAAGATTTAAGATTGGTTAATGATGCAACAAAATTACAAAAGTTGGTCCAAAAACCAAACTTTGCATCTTCAATAATTATTAATGAAAACCTTGTTGCCGTTTCTATGAACAAAATTTCAATTAAGATGGATCGCCCTGTTTATGTCGGAATGTCCATTTTAGACATATCAAAAACTCATATGTACGATTTTCATTATAATAAAATGGTGAAACATTATGGAAGAGAGAACATTGGAATCGCATACATGGACACTGACGCATTCATCTATTGGATTATAACCAATGATATGTATGAAGACCTACGCACTTTTATTTATAAAGATGATTTTGATTTTTCTGACTATCCGCAACACCATCCTAACTACGACAATGGAATAAACAAGAAAGTTTTAGGAAAATTCAAAGATGAAACCAATGGTGCGCCTATGGAAGAGATTGTGGCTTTGATGTCCAAGCTTTATTCGTTTCAACTATACATAAGTGAAAAAGAAGAACATCAAGTTGTGAAGAAGGCAAAAGGCATTAAAACATCATATCTAAAGAAGAATGTACAATTTGAACATTTTAAAAGATGTCTGTTTGAAAATATAGAAACCACAGCAACTTTTAATACGATAAGAAGCTTCAACCATCAAGTTTACAGTGTTAAACAAACCAAATGGGCGCTAAGCTACAAGGATGACAAGAGGCATATCCAGCAAGACAATATACACACTCTTCCCTTTGGACATTATTCATTAACTCCTATCGACCAATAAAACCTGTTCTTCGTCCTTTCACCTACTTCCTTTTTTCCTTTCCGTAAAAAAGAGGGGAGCATGGCAAGCCCAATGCCATGCCCCCTCTTTTTTACACAGCTATTATTCGGCCTTGACCCATATTTGTTAATAATATAAAAGAAGACAAACCAGTCTGAGGATTAGTATTTTTTCAACCGGCGTGGAAACAACATCTAAGAATGGAAGGACTGAAGGATAAGATTGTACATGAACTTCATAAACCGGCAAGAAGAAAATTTCCAAGAAGAAATACAGTTATTAAAGGAATGAACGATCTCTACCAAGCCGATCTCATCGAAATGATACCGCATAGTAAATTAAATAAAGGATTTAAATATATATTAGCGATTATAGACTGTTTTACCAAGCTCGCTGACGCTTTACCGCTTAAGGACAAGAGTGGGAAAAGTGTTACAAAAGCTATGGAAACGGCTATTAAAAGAAATAAACTTGTCATAAAACATTTACAAACTGATGATGGAAAAGAATATTTCAATAAGGAATTTGCAACATTAATGAAAAAATATAACATAAATCATTATTCTACAAATTCGGAAGTCAAAGCTTCGATAATAGAACGATTCAATAGAACGTTGAAAGGAGCGATGTACAAAACATTTTCCAAACGAGGATCGTATGTGTGGTACGATATATTACCGCAGCTTATAAAAGAGTACAATAACAAATATCATCGCACTATTGGTATGAAACCTATCCAAGTAAATAGCGGCAATGCTAAGCTTGTTTTGGAGCGTATTAAAAAAAATACGGCTCCCAAAATTGAAAGATTAAAACCTAAAAAGTTTAAAGTAAACGATAAGGTGCGTATAAGTAAATACAAAGGGGTTTTCAGTAAGAGATATCTACCAAACTGGACTAACGAAGTATTTACAATCTACAAAGTGCAGCCGACAATACCAGAAACGTACATTTTAAAGGACAACAAAGGTGAACTACTTCAAGGCGGATTCTATGGGCATGAACTATTGAAATCAACAGTTGGCGATGTATATCTTGTCGAAAAGGTTTTACAAAGAAAAAAGGATAAAGTTAAAGTCCGTTGGTTGGGATTTGACAAGAGTGAAGATTCTTGGATTCCTACAAAAGACTTGGTATAATACTTTGATAACTCATTATGTGTTCAACCTTTAAACAAGATGGATATTGTACAGCAAAAGGAACGATTTAATATTAATAACATAGATGAATTGACAGTGGATAGTGACAAGTTAAACCGTGGTAAACATGGGGAATTACTACCGAACTCCATAAGATGTTTAATAACCGGTCCTTCAAATTGTGGAAAAACAAATGTTGTTTTTAACCTTATAACTAATCCAAAAGGACTACGTTTTAACAATATATACATTTTTTCAAAATCTTTGCAACAACCTAAATACCAGTTGTTGGATAAAGTATTAGCGAGTGTACCAGAAGTAAATTTCTACAAGTTTAATGCCAGTGAAACAATTATGCAACCAAACGAAGCTAAACCATTTTCTGTATTTATATTTGACGATGTATCATGTGAGAATCACGACACAATCAGAAGTTATTTCGCAATGGGAAGACATCATAATATTGACAGTATTTATATTGGTCAAACCTACAGTAAAATTCCAAAACAACTTATAAGGGATAATGCTAACTTGCTGATAATATTCAAGCAAGATGAAACAAATTTAAAACACGTATATAACGATCATGTCAATGCGGATATGACATTTGATAAATTTAAAGAGATGTGCGGCAAAGCGTGGGCTGAAAAGTACGGCTTTCTCGTAATTATGAAAGATGAAGCTATAAAAGATGGAAGATATCGGATAGGGTTGGACAAATTTGTATTAATCCATTGATTGAACGGCGGTACGTCTAGTAATGAATCAGACTTCACAGTGTAAACATGGTGAATCAGGAAAAACTATTGAAAGAAATAAAATCACTCAGCGATTCTATTAGGATGAAGAATCGCGCATTAAGGATGGGTTTAAGTGAACGAGAAGAATTTCTGGAGACTACATTTAAACCTATTACGGAACCATTAAAACAGATATCAGAGACCATTGGTAAACCTCGTTATGAAGGAGATGTTTTACTACCAGTTTCTAAACAAGAGGTACAAGCTTTAAAAAAAGACGACGATGATTCATATACAAGTGCTAGTGAATTTTCGCAAGAAGAAACAAAAGAAGAAGAAGAAGAACCAATTATTAAAAAAGAAGAAGAAGAAGAAGAAGAACACCCAATACCTGAAGCAGAACAATCCATTCCAAATCTAACTCAATTGAGTAGCGATATATTACAACATGGACCTCTTGGAAGGAAATACATAATGAAAATGTTACATGACATGAAAGCTAACCCTAATTTAAGCAAATCACACGTATACGGAGCAAGGATTGATGGGAATGAATTGAAAATCGGTGATTCAAAGCTTGAAATAACTCAGGACGATTACATCATTATCGGCGAGCATAAATATAAAGGAACAAAAGGGTTGTATGAATTAATTTTTAAAAACATACCACTAAGGTATTCAATCAAAGATTTAAATGTTTTTAAAGAAATTCTACAAAATACCAACGCTCATAAAAGGAATTACTCAAAGGATGCGATGATTAATCGTTCACGTGCAACGAAATATAACATCGTTATTAAAAAGCTATTTCCACCACGAAAATTGCCAACATTGCGTACCGCACCGGCGCTAAAACAACCGCTAAAAAGAAAATCTTTATCACTTATGGATTTATCACTTCTTGAACAACATGGGAAAAAGAGTAAAGGAGATACTTCAACATCTGGTAAAGGACTTATGAAAAATCTGTACAACACAAATGTGATCTACTACAGAGACATCAATAAATTGGTTGACAGGATGAGACTATTACATGAAGCCATGGAAGCCGGTCATACGGGATTAAATAATGAATGGGTGGCTCTGGTTGATGAACTTAGGAATCGCGGCATAGTCGTATAATTGCCCGCGGATATAAAAGAGTTGCAAGCGTATAATGTATCAGTTCTAACATGAGTGTCGACAAGTTCGGACGGTACTCCGCGTTAGGGGTGCAAGTCGGAGAAGACAGAAAAAGAGGCGGTTTACCACAAACTCCTGAAGGTGACTATAACATAAGTAATAAACGTTTAAAACTAGTTAAAGATCCAGAAGAAGATACTGATGGAGCAAATTTAAAAACAGTTAAAGAAGCTACTTCTACATCATTGAAATTAGACAAGAATACTTACGATATCAAATCGCATAGAATAATTAATGTTGGTAAACCAACTGATAGTTCTGATGCAATTAATAAAGAGTATTTATCATCTGAACTTTCAAATACTTTAAAATTGCAGTGGGGTAATAATTTAAAAGATGGACAGACATATGATGCTGGGAATCATAGGATAACAAACGTGGCAAATCCAAAAAATAATAAAGATTCAGTTAATAAAGAATATTTACATTCTATAATACCGGAAAAGACTCAACGCGGATTTTCTTTTTATAAATTTATAATAAATGACATTGGATACCCAAAGGAAGACGGCGATGCTGTAAACCTGAAATACATCAAGGACAACTGTATTTTACAAGATGGTGATGAAATCGATTGTCATGGGAAAGTGTTGTCAAATGTAAAGTTCGCTTCTCAACCAAAAGACGCTGTTACTATGGAACAATTATCTAAAGAATTAAAAAGGGGAACATCAAATTTTGTAAAACATGAAGATGCCGTGCTAAAGCGAGGAGATACATTTATACATGGAAATGAAAAGTTTGATTTAATGCAAGGAAATAATGATGAATGGGATGCAGGACATAAAACAATAACAAATGGAAGATTTGGTATAAAAGATACAGATGTACCTCTAATGGTGCAAACATTAATTGCGAGTGGTGGTACATTAGGTACATACAATGGTCGTAATAGAAGAATAAAAGATATTTATCCTGGTTATGAAGATGATGATTGTGTTACATTAAGACAAACAATAACTTGGGATAAACACTTTGGGACCAAATATGATGCAAAGATGAAGAAAATAATTAATATTTTACCAGGAGAAGATTTAAATGATGCTGCTACTATTGGACAAGTCATAACAACGTCGAAAAGTGATTCGACTGCTTACACGTGTAATGATAAACGTATTATGCAGTTACACGATCCCCAACATCCAAAAGATGCTGTAACTTTAGACTGTTTAATAAGAATAGTGGGCAATTTACTTATCGATACCCACAATCATATAGCTAGTACAACGAGTCATGTGATGATTCAACCCGATGAACGAGAAGCTTGGATTAAAAATAGAATCATAAATCAGTATATAATTAATTTGAATAATTAAGTATTTAAATATGAAAATTGTGCACGAGTTATTCATTCGTGTAAAGCATCTCGTAGAGTAAACACGCCGGCTATATAAGACGACACAATGAAGACCGCACCGCTCAGTCGTCGTCAAGACAGCGTCAAGAAAGGACGTGGTATAACATCAGCCGCGTTATCCCTGCTCAGACGGATTCCTGTTGGTGCTGTTCTAAATCGAGCGATAGACGCTCTACCATACGAATTTCATCTGCCCGGAGGTTATCAATATTGTGGACCCGGAACTAAGTTGGCAAAACGTTTAGCAAGAGGGGATCCTGGAATTAATAAATTGGATCAAGCCTGCAAAGAACACGATATAGCGTATTCCAAGTTTGCAGATTCAACGAATAGATCGATAGCGGATAGAGTGTTAGCGGAAAAAGCTTGGCAAAGAGTGAAATCAAGTGACGCAAGTATTGCAGAAAAAGCAGCCGCTTGGGCAGTTACTACAGCCATGAAGGGTAAAACAAAATTTGGTGGCGGGAAACGTCGTAGAGGACGGCCTGCAAAGAGAAGAGCTCCCAAAAGAGGTGGAAACATTAAGAAAAGACGTCGTAGGACTCGTAAAGCAAAGGCGAAGAAAACTTCCGTTTGGTCGATGGTAAAAAACGGAGCAGGTCTATACCTAAGACCGTACCGTGTATACTAAATAAGAACAATCAATTGATAATTCCAAATAAAGCCTTGACAAATTATCAATTATCAAATTATGTGAAATGTTTAAGAATACCATTTTTTAGAGGAGTTTTTATGAAAGACGCATTACCAAATGAAATATGGAAAAATGAAACTGGAATAGTAAATTTGGATTCCACTCATGGTCCAGGAACTCATTGGGTATGCTATAAAAAACTCGGACAGAACGTTTACTACTTTGACAGTTTTGGCAATCTACCACCGCCGAAAGAACTTCAACACTATTTTCGGAACTCCGAAAATATATTTTACAATTACAAAAGAGAACAACCCAACAATACAGAAATATGTGGACATTTATGTTTGGAGTTTTTAGCGAAAAGCGTCAGTCAACTTTGAGATGTCATCGTATACAGTGTCACTGAGTGGAAATTCATCCACACTGAAAAGCACTCTTTTCCCGGCACTACGTTTATCCAAGGATAGACTGTGGGAAGCTGCACTATTGGATTTTACTACGTACAATTCAATTCCCAACGTCACGGAGGGAAAAAACAATTTACTACATTATTACGAGAGTAAAGATGAAAAAGGAAATTATTCGCAATTGAAGGTAATAACTTTATCTACCGGATCGTATGAAATAGACGATATAAACCAAGTATTACAGAAGCAGCTAGGAGAAGAAAATATCAGTATAAAAGGAAATAACAATACTTTAAAAGCGGAAATCACTTCAAAGTATTATATAGATTTAAGTTTAGAAAATTCAATTGGTAGTTTACTGGGATTTTCAGATAAGAAAAGAAAAATCTTAGATCCCGGACCTACTCATACAGGTGATACCACAGTAACAATATTAAAGGTTAATAGTATTGATATAACATGCAATATCATACACGGATCGTATAGAGACGGGGTAAACCAACATATTTTACATACATTTTATCCAACAGTGGCTCCCGGTTTTAAAATAGTTGAGAAACCACAAAACCTGATATACCTACCATTGAACACCAGTTTCATTTCGGACATCGTACTGAACATATCGGATCAGGACGGTAACAGTGTTGACTTTAGAGGAGAAACCATTACAATACGGTTACACATAAAAGCGGTGTCATAAGTTCAACATGGGATTGACATTTAAACCGCAACGGAAGAGCCGAGACCTCAGTAGCTCTTCAACATTGGACGAGTTAACACCGGACAACATTCGTTTCCTGCAAAAGATCGGACTAAGACTTACCAACGATGGATATCCTGGATATATCTCAAGGGCCGACGTTCGACGAAACACTATGGGAGAAGGAATATCACACGTACAACCCTTACACTTCATCAAAATTAAACAATAACGATGAAATAAGGATCCCCATTCAACAACAGGACATTTACACGTTACCGTGTGAAAGTTACTTGTACATCGAAGGACGGGTATTAAAATTGGATGGAAAAACCGCTTCAACGGTTCCTTTTATAAATAACCCGATGGCATATCTTTTTGATGAAATAAGATATGAAATATCAGGAGTGACGGTTGATTCGACAAAAAAGGTCGGTCTAACAACGACGCTGAAAGGATTAACATCATTAACACCGCATGAGAAAAATTCAATAGTCACCGCCGGATGGGTTGCTCCCGATAAAGACACTATAACACCGGATTCCAATGGTCATTTTGACTTTCATGTCCCTTTACGTTTGCTTTTGGGATTCGCTGAAGATTACAGACGGATAATAATAAATGTCAAACAAGAATTGGTATTACTCAGATCTTCAACTAACAAGGACTTGATACTTGCAGACCCTGGAACTACGGAAGCCAAACTGGAATGGCAGCTACAGTTGGATAAAGTCGTGTGGAGAGTACCGCATGTCAGATTAGCCGATGAACACAGAATCGTATTGTTGAGAAAGTTGAAATCTGACCGTGATATCGTCATGCCGTTTAGAAGTTGGGAATTCCATGAATATCCCACACTACCTCAAACAGAGCGTCAAACATGGACTGTCAAGACGTCCACTTATCTAGAACGGGCACGGTACGTAATACTCGGTTTCCAGACTAAACGAAAAGATGTTATAACTTCGCACGCCGGTCAATTTGACCATTGCAAAATAAAGAATTGTAAAGTTTTTCTAAACTCTCAATTCTTTCCTTATGACAATCTAAATGTCATGTTTAGTAAAAAACGCTATTCAATCTTGTACGATATGTATGCGAGGTTTCAATCGTCATATTACGGGAAGACAAATACACCGCTATTATCGCCGGAACAGTTTTTCTCCAAAGCCCCAATAGTCGTTATCGATTGTTCAAAACAAAACGAATCCGTGAAATCGTCCAGTGTGGATATAAAAATCGAAATGGAGTTTGAAGAAGCAATACCGGACGGAACTTCGGCATACTGTTTAATTATACATGACAAGATAGTGACTTACACTCCATTAACAGGAATTGTTAAAAATGTGTTGTAAAAAAAAACTGTTTTTTTTTTTTTTTGCGGTCGACGCAAATGTTATAAAAGGGGGGAAAGAGAATAAAAATCTCATTATATTTCTGACCGTCGTATGGGAAGCATCGTCCGCAAGATGAGCTCTCCTACTGCAAATACTAACGAAGAAGAAACTACTCCTCCCATGGGTGACAATAGTTTGGATATAGAAAAACAAGTCGAACAAGAAATGGACGAGTTCCTCAAGTTTAAACATAAGAAAAAAGAAGAGGAAGTTGAAAAAGGAGTAAAAAGAAGAAAGATCGATGACACCATCTCCACCAATATTTTGACAGAAGTATTTCTCAGGATCTACTATCCCATCTCTTCTTGTATGACAAAGAGCGTGTCCGCCGGAGTTATAAAATCATTGGATTATTCACCAACTGTTATTTTAAATCACGGATCTAAAATGGTGGCTTTCACTGAAATTACCTGGGAATCGTTTAGAAAACATCTACATCTTTTGGAATGTTATTTGAGTAACAACACATTTGGAAGAAGGACAAAATTAAGTCTGCTGGAATCCAATATCGAAATCGATATAGTGAAACATCGAGGTGGACAAATCGTCCGCTTTCGAGATTTAACCAAGCATGAGATGAAGATACACCTGACAAAAGATGAATTCTACAGTCTAAGTTGTGCTACCGGTCCTGTCACAAGATATCTAAAACAGCTAATATTTTCAAGTGCAATTATAAAAGAGTATCTAACCGATACATTGGATAGGCAACCGTATGTGCCGATTCTGTACGGTCCCGTAGATACGTCCATCTTCAATAGGATACCTCATGAAGTTGACATGTGGAGACAGTTGCACAACTATCAGACTAACTACAGTATAGATGAGCAAGCCCAAGAGGTGAACGAAGAAGGCTCATTCAATAATTGATAAGTGTAGACCCTCGGGTATAAAAGAGCGTGCACCGCGGTTTTGCAAACAGTCGTTTACCAACCTTCGTCATGAACAAACGAGTTTCGTTTTCTAACAAATCGGAAGTAATGGAAGTGAGACGAGGTATAATTGAATTCCAAGCGTTCCGCGGTAACGACGGAAGTTTTATCATAAAAGAGTTAGTAGTTTTAGATATGAACACATCTGTAGTTTATCACTATTTATTCCAACCGCCACTACCGTTTAACAGATTAACTACCAAAGCGAGAGTAACGAACAAGTGGTTGATGAAATACTTTCACAACTTGAGATGGGATGAAGGTTTTGTACACTACAGTATGATGCCGCAAATCATGAATCATTACTGTAAAGAATTTAAAATTATTTACACAAAAGGAGTGGAAAAAGCCAGTTGGATACAGAAGTTTACAAACCACGAAGTGTTAAATGTCCAGGTGGACAGGGATTTCCAATGTCATTTCGGCAACATTTGTATTTCATCGAAAAACTTTAAACATCGTCAATCGCAATGCGCCTTGAAGAACGCTTATCGCTTGAACGCGTATCTCCAACAGAGTGGTGGGGGATGGGAAGGGTATAAAAGCGAGGGGACAACCATGACCGGGCATGAGTATTACTCTAGCCACCGAGCAGTCACCACCTCACACGCAGATTCGCAAGACTAAGAATATTATCAACGAAAAAAGAAGAAGTAAAAAATGGCAACGCAAACATTTTTACAATCGCTTGTCGATCAGTTCAACAAACATTCCAAGTCCACAATCCTACCCACTAAAAGATGTTCGGAATTGAAGGAAGAAAAGCATTACATCATCCACACCATCAAGAAGATGGAAACAACTGTCGGAGACGCCATCAACTGCACGCTGAGTGAAGCGCCCTACTCGCCTGGTGATGAACCGAAGTTTCAAATCTTTCTTCCCAAACGCTTCGTCCAACTTCTGCAGAACGAAGATCTACGCCTCATCCATCCCGGAGCTCTCTACTTGGCGTCCCACGGTCCGAGCGGAAGTAATTCTACAGAGCTCACGCTTCACGTCATGCCTAACGCCAACAGTTAATCTGTAATTTCATATTGTTCTTGTAAACTTTTGTAAAATATTTCTAAATAAATGAATAACAATAAAAAAAAAAAACAAATATAAAGCAGCATATCGGTATGTGTTTGTACACATATCGGTATGCTGCTTTATATAAAAAACAATTTCGGGTGACCTTGACCTAGTTTCAAAAACTATATAAATGGAGCAATGTCCGTAAGAATTCCCTCAGTCTACGACTACCTTCAGTGCTGTACACATCTCCGTTGGTGATTGCACAATGTCTCTCAAGATCAAGTGTGCATCATACGATACCTCCACTATTACAACTTTTGAACAGCTCGACAATTTCACTAATGAATTGCGAGTGCTTCTTGCCGGTGGTTATCACTTGAACGTTGACACCTATGTAACAAACAAGAGGATGTTCTCCAAACAGAACTTCTGCGATGAAGAATTGTTCTTTCCCACACAGGCGGCGACAACATCCGCTCCATCTACTCAAACCAATGTCAAATTCCACAAATACTACTAAATGACAAAGCATGACGTCAACAAGGGTTCGCTGTAAAATTTCGCTATAAAACGAGGGATCAACTCCAACAGAATCATCATTTGCTCTCCTACGGTCGCAGCGATAACAACCACTGCCGCCATGTTATACCGAATGATGATTGAATTCAATGGAAAGATCTACGGAAAGGACTATAGAACCGTAGAAGAGATGAGCGCCGATCTCAGTGTATTGACTAGAGAAGGGTTCCAACCAAAACTGATCCTGAAGTTTCCAGAAGTGCACCCGCTATCCACTGAAGAACTCATCGCCATGGCTAGAGCGAACAAGCAGGAACAGGAACAGAATATTAAGAAAGAACCTAAAGAAGAAGAAGAAGAAAAGGACAAGCCAGCATCATAAATAAAAAAAAAAAAAAAAACATCTTACATTTGTAAGATGATCTTTTTTAAAACTCCATTTGGATGACCTTGAGATTACCCCCACCACTTTTATTGATCTATAAAACACGCTATCCTACACTGTACAACTTCATTTCTTGCCAACACTTGGAAGCGGCAACATGGAGGAGAAGAACAACGAGGACGCACCGCGCTACTGTTGTGAACAGAAATGCACAGATTTAGGAAGATGGATGGTAGACGGATTAGCTTGTACAAAGTGCGAATTCTTCGGATCCTGTTACTGCAAGTGCAAGACAAAGCAACTACCGCCACCAGAATTGCGAACCTTCAAGATTTATAAATCACGATACTTCCACACTTGCTGTCCCCAGAAGTGTATCAAATTTCATCCGCAAAAACTTGCCACTTGTCGAAAGTGCAATGCATATTATAAAGACGACTTTTGTACATGCATCATAAGTGCGTGCAAGTACAGATCAGATTGGTCTTCTGATCCTGTTGAAGCTTCAGATGTATAGCTGTAGTCACTGACTGCAGCCCTTTTTTAAAATTCCATTTGATTGACCTTGAGATTACCCCCACCACTTTTTTTACAACATATATTCTACGGATCATTCCATACGCTTCTCATTCTTATTTCATTACTCGCACTGACAACAACATGGATGATAAATTCATTTCCTTTCAACATTTAATTACCAACAGAGAAGAGATGGAAGAACTATTCCAAAACTTACTGACAGTCATTGATAGCTATCCTTTAAGATGGATCAACATCACGGTGCAATATGTCAATCCTACCACAATATTTTCATCCTCGTCATCTTCTCCTGGCACCTCCATGTCTTCATCGTCGCAAAGTGCAGAGGAAGAGGTACAGACTACTAATGGTGTTAAAATTGTTGAATTAAACGACGAGGAACAAGAAATGCAAGCTCTGGTTAAATATAAATTTAATATTTAATTTACAAACAAAGTATTACTATTTTCTACATTGTGTTACAGCTAGCGCTTATCTTCATACGGCTCCCACAACCTATCCCGACGGCGTTTCGCGGCGAACTGCGATGACCGAAGTTCCCTCGTTCCCCACCCGGGCTTCGCCCCACCACTGTCCTCCCCCCACTCTATTCTTCCCCCACCCGGGCTTCGCCCCACCGCTGTCCTCCCCCCACTCTTTTCTTCCCCCACCACGGTACCCCTACCGAATATAGGCGGCCGCCTCACCTCCGCTCGCCATTCGTTCGCCGACTCCCGAACGATGAGCGGCTTTCCTTTAGCGACAAGTACAAATACATTTACCGTAAAGTCGCAACAAGACTTGAAGGATATTTTTGAAACTTTGAGTGACGTAGTCAACGCTCCCAACAACACCATCACCATGACTGTGGAGATCTCCTACAATTGTCCACAATGCGAGGAGATGGAGAGCGAGGACATCGAACCTGCAGGCGGCACTCCTCCACCTTCCGAGGCTGCACCTTCCGACACAGCTGACGATGAGGTTTAGTCGAAGACAACTGTTTTTTTTTTTCTTCACCCCCCACCACTCTACAATAAATATGCACTGCATTCGTCTTCGCTTCTCATTTCATCGCCGACTTTCCGACCATCAACACCGCTCCCGTTTTTTCCCCCACCACAAACTAAAAAACACGCACACACAGACATGATGGACGACGTTACGCTCAGATCACGATTGGAGGAGGACAGACTCAGACTGGAGATCAACAGGCTGCAATTGGAAACGGCGAACCAACAAGGCATGGTCCGCCTGCTGCAACTGTTCAAATGCGTACTGTGCATGCTGTGCGTCTACCTCCTTTTCGCCATCACCTTCGGCGTCTACCACTGCGTCAACGGTGCACGACGCTCCAACGCCTCTCTGCACAACAACAACAACGACACTATTTTAATTTAAATTAATTAAAATAAATAAACTAAAAAAAAACCCTCCCTCGGCCCGCCGCTCCCGCTCCGATCCGACCCGTCCCGAGTCCCCGCCCCGACTGAGCCCCTCGCGGCTCCGCTTTTTTAAAACTCCCTCCGGATGGCCTTGACCCACTTACAAAACACACCCATCACTGTCAACCACACCTGCCGGTTCGAACCGCTTGGCCTTGAAATGGGCCAGAACCGGCAAAACCCCACTACTTGTGTGTTTTATCAAGTGGTTCTTCTTGTTCAAGTTTACGCTAATTATGTGTAAACTACAGTTAGTTTACTTCGAAAAAGAAAAAATACTTAAAAGAAACTAAAATCATCTTTCAGAAATATATTAGTACGAATAATATACATGTTTTTTACTAAGAGTTTAATATGCACGTAAAACGATAAATTTAAATATATGAGCATAATAAATTCTTAATAAGACTACACTTTATACAGACGTTTTAAATATTAGCCCTTTATTAGTTTTATATGATAAATTTAAGCAACAAACAACGTTTGGGAACAATCAGTTTTAATTGACGTTAAAACGTTCAGGCATTTAACCCGTCAGTTGTGTCAGTTAAACAGTCCGCTATCAAAATAATTGTGGGCTATAAGAACTTGTGCCCTGTTTGCTGTACACTCTTAGTACTGGAAGGAGATTGAAAATAAACACTGGAATAGAGCCCCTGTTTATAATTTAATTTTTATTCAAAATCACTACTCTAAAACTATTTTACTTGCTAATCGGAGGCTTAATTATTAATATTAATGTTTTTAAATAAAACTATGTATCATCCGTTGTCTAAAAAGTATAATTATCATGGTGCTAAAGTTTGTCCTTCTTTAGATTTGAAACGTTTTTAATTCTTTTTTTTTTAATTTAAATTAATAATTATGATAAGGGTGAGTGGTGGCGTAGGGGTTAGCACACCGGGCTCCTGGACCATGGCAGCGATGTCGTGGGTTCGAATACGTGAATTTTATCAGTACACTGTAGCGGCTAACCTCTTTATCGAATGCGATCCATGAAGAGATTGTATATCAGATAATAGTATATCTGAACAGTGCAAAGTAAGGCAAAAAAAGGCCTGCCAACTTCATTGAAAAAATTCGAAATAATAAAATTGCCCATCACTTTTAAAATCATAATTGCAAGAGGTTATACATTTATCAGACAGAAAATAATACGTTGGAAAATCTTTGAAGTAAATAAAAAAGATTGATATTACAAAAGTTTCAACCCTACACCAAGTGCGCTTCCTTCATTTCGTTGTACTAGGTCGCCGACTCAAAAGTTTCAAAACACAATATTTCATCCACTTCCCTCTTATAGTAATGAAATAACTATAGATTTTACTTGACATTTACATAAATACTAAATACACATCTATTATTATTATTATTTACAAATCATCATCTATTCTTATTTAATACGCTAAGGGTTTTTTTTGTCTTGAAAACTCCTCCTACAATTTTCAACCGATTTTCAAGTTTTTGGTGTCGTTGGATAGGGCTTGGTCTGTAGTTGTTTCCGCCAAAAATTGATGAGAATCGGATTAAAAATAAAGGCGCTATCCACCATTGAAATCTCAAAATTTCCCATTTAAATAACATTGGGATTGAATAAACCATTTTAAACATCTGTTAATAATCAGCTGTAAATACGTGTTGTTTTGGTGATTAAAGATATTCACAAAAGTGGATTGGCCGGATGTCGTTGATTTTGTGCTAAAAGTAACATTTGTATTGTATTAAAGTAAATTGCTCGATTTTGAGCAACACGTATACTAGTAATAATAATTATTATTATTATTATCATCTATTATTATTATTATTATTTACAAATCATGATTAGTATATAAATACAAGTTAGCTTTATAACTTATCACTGCACAAGAAGTAGATTTTACTTTTAGAGACTTATTGCTTAAGATGCCATTTACGAGAATTATATCATACAACATCAAACTTTTACATTATTGCTGATGGTGTCATTTGTATGTTGTTTTTGTTGTTATTTCAACGAGTGTTAACGATTAAAGCTTTATTCATCTTAAGGTTCGATATATCTTTGTATACAATGTTTTTACAGACTTTTAATAATTTTAAATCTAAATCAGTTAAATTCTTACTACTTCTTATCCATACGGTAGTCAAAAATAACTGTTCCTGATTAGAACAAAAATGTTTGTGACCGTACAAGTTTGTTTTACATCTCGTAAAACACTATCCCTTTATTTCAGGCTAAGTATAAAGAAGTATGTTTAGTTTGCTTATAAAGTTTAAGAGAATGGGAAGAAAGTATTTAAATTGTTGGACGAGGACGCGACGCGCGACGTTTTGATTGACTATGAGTGATTACCGGGGGTTGAGATTCGCAGCCCCGGTCTATAGCGATAACGGCCGCATTGATCCAACAATGACAGAACGCTCCCCTCCACTTGTTGATTGGGTTTTTACCTCAATCGTGCTGTTAAACGTTCTGTGAATTCAAAAATACAACAAAGTATTTGACAAATTATGTTTTTCTTTCATTTAATCAAGTTTATGGTTTTTCTAACAGTTAGCAACTAAAGTGATAAATAGAAATTAATAAAGTAAATATAAGATGCCTAATGCATAAAAATTATATTCATATATTAATTACAGTCCCAGGAGACTGCAATACAGCTCGATAAACTCGAAAAATTCAAAAGTGATAACATCAAATTTTTCCTTCTCTGCGATCACGTACGCTGAAATACCTAGCGCTAACCTTTTCATGACAAGCTCGTTCGCTCTGTTCACTTCCCTCCTTTTTTTAAATGAGCTCATTTGCTTCACTCCCTAACCATACGACGAGCGTGTTCGCTTTTCTCACTCACCAGGCTAAAAGGTGTTGCACTCTGGAATAAATTTATTGAACCACAGATGATAAATATAACACGTTAGTTTATTTCTTCAGATGTAAGCTGAACTTTGTTCAATTTAGTAGTTATAAAAATGTTCGTAAGGACAACATGCTGGTTACTTAAAAGGGTTGTGTGTGTTGGAAACCTTTTTTTCAGTCATTGAAATCTACTTCATTCAATTCATCGTGGATGAACCCGTACAAAAAAATCATCAAAGACCTTCGGATGGAGAAAATGTAGTATAGAGCTCAATTAAGAGTATAATAGAATTAAGATTGTATTAAATTTTATCGAGTTTTATGTTCGTCGATCTTGTAGTAGGCTGTCATAATGTCTTAACTGGTTTTATTATTTAAGACAAAAAACATGTGATTTGTAAGTAATATGCTAACTAATGCGCCTTATAAATTTAAATGTAATGGGAAGAAAAGCTTAGAAAATGATTTCTAACCAGAGGTCAGTACGTATTAGGCGAGAACAGTTAATACAGGAGAACATTTATTGAAATAAAAAAATTTAATAATATCGTATAAAAACAAAAGAAAGTAAACAATGATGATGGTATGACCGGAAACTCTTAAATTGTATTAATGATTTTTTATGTCAATTCAATTCGTATTCGAAAAATAAATAAATAAAAGTAGTTTATGCAACGATTGTAAGATGAAGGACTACAATCCACGGGTGAGATGTTAGTAGAAAATACACACGAGCAAAATAAAATTTGAATCGTAATGGAACAGTCAGCTGATATTGTGTGAATTGAGTGTCCTCTATTATAACAATACTTTCGTCAAATTCCGTGCACTCAGTGGTCTAGAACCTGTATCATAACGAACTCATTAAACAGCTGATTTGTATTTGTTTTAATAATGTACCTCTTTATGATGCTACTAGTAACATTATTTGTGCGGATTGGAACGGTCGAAGATAAAACCATGATCGATTCTATAATAAGTTCACATTTATAATAAATTTTTTTTGTAAAATTTTTTTTTTAAACAATCCATCATTTTTTTGTTTTGTTCTATATAAACCAGATAACAAAATAACCTTTAATTATACCCATTTACATTAAAGTGGTTATTTACGCTCAGTAATAACACCCTCACCAGACTCGGCCGGTATCTGGGGCGCCTTCATTCCTCGCGATGCAATATGAATGCATAGCTATTCTTGCATCTGAACAAAGAAGGCGTTGACCACACTGAGTGTTACAACAGCATCGTTGCGGTGATTTATCAATGCTTCAAATAACATTTGTATGATAAAAACTCATATCAAAACAGAATCAGTTTTTATTAAAACTTTTAACATGGTGCAAACCTAACATATTTTTGCCCTCAGTTTTCTTGAATAATTTTTTCTACAGAATGTCTTTTTTTCTTCTTTTGAACAGCATAAATTAAATAATTACAATTTATCAACTCTAAAATTAAGGCATATACCAATAACTAAGAGTTAAAAGTTCTCTAACAAATTTATTCATTGATGAGAGGGGCATCGACCCTACCTGTCTTTCGAGGTCTTAGGTCTTAAATTATGAGGTCTTAAATTATGTTTCATCACACTTATTTTATTTTTATTTATTTTTCCTCAAGCAATTTGAAAGTAAAGTCCATCTAAAATTTGTGAATACAACAAAAGGACGACCGATCGTAGTGAAAGGTTCAATTTCTATCAACATGCTGATTCAATTACTGAATTAATCTCAGCAAAGGATTCAATGTCTACATTGGAACAGTTATTAGTACGTCTGTGTGGTTTGAATGGTTTGTTTAGTCTCTTTTATAATTGAGTGAACTTTATAAATTAGTAATAATAGATGGGGTTTCTTATAATAATAACATTTGGTGTTATACAATTTTATTTAGAAATTTTCAAGGTCGTCAAAAAAAGAATCGTCTTATCGATGACGCATTTGTCTTCAGCGTTGATTAAAATCCTGTACTTTTAGTGGCAATACTCATTTATTTTAGGGCGTAACAAAAAATTGTACTACTATTCGTAGTAAAATATTCATTTAGTTTCAAATACTCTTTTGGACTTTGGAACTTATCACCTCAAAATTTGTAAATATAATAATATGAAGCTTATAACTTGTAACCAAATCAATCCAGTACCGATGATGATTTACCCGTTCGTTTAGGCAATAATCCTAATGGTATTATTACTACCATACTTACAGTATCAAATACCATTTACTATAAAAATCACTTTACTTGCCATGATTTTACCTTAACGGTACCATAAATTAATATAAAAGAAAACCACCAGGTGTTTCTCATAAAACAGCGCATATGATACTACACCTGGCAGGTAGTGTGTTTGACAAGACAATAGTCTATGAGACAATAGGCTCATATTAGTTGACAGCTTGGTGATGTATCTTACCGTACAGTGTTACAAGAGACAATGTTGAAGGCTATTTTATACACACCTTAGTGTCTTTAAGTACCCAAATTATAATTATGTATGTTATAATTACGTACAAAGCTCATGCGTGAATGAATAAGTTTATCTTTGGTAAATTTCCCCACAGGGAAGTTTTAATGTGTTGTTTGGGAAGTTAGACCGAGGGCTTCGACCACAATATGTTTTCTTTTTTCAAAGTCCTCTAAAGCAAAAGAATGTGTTATATCTTATTATTTTCATATATATTTATTCAAAATTACATTGTTATAAAAGTACCAGTTTTATTTCCTTTCTTTTTCCTTTAAATAAGTGTAGTACAATTTAAATTTTCATCGCACGAGTAGATTATAAATTGGAGTCTGGCATATCTAATGTAGTTGGATGAACTCAAGAAATTCTAAGATTATGTAAACCATGCAATAAGAAATGCAAGGGATAAGGTGGTCTGAGCTATGTAATTTAGGTAAATAGGTGCTGAATCAACTGTTATCTATTTAAACATTATTTTACTCCTCAAATTGTTATTTTACAAAGAAATAAATTTTGAATTGAGCCGTTCAATGAACGATGATAGCGAAACAAGATATTTAAGCTTGTCATGTCATTGTCAATCGAAGGCAGCATTAATCACGCTGAATTGACGGTATCGCTTTTCTGCACTCATGTAACGAAGGCTTCACAGGGTGTCACAGAAATCGGGGACTGGCTCTGCATGGTGGTATTTTACACATAAAAATCTAAAATGTTCAGTAAAATATTTTCGCTTTCAGTTTTGTTAAGCTGTTATCCGACATTTTGTTTTCAAACTCCATTTTTTATGTTATTACTGAATAGCTACTGATACTGGTCGTACGCAACATTGAGCTCGTGCAACTAAAGTTGAACCGGAGCATGTGCGTGGTCCACGTCTGGATTTCCGATCATGGTCTTTCGCTTGCCTTGAGCGAGACGGAGATCGTGATCCACACTAAAAAATGAATTGTCACCGTCGTCCCTCTGCGAGTGGGAAGGGAAGTGGTCCAGTCAACACGTGCTCGTGCTACCAAGTACCTCGGAGACATGGTAGGCAAAAAGTTAAGCTGGAAGGATCAGCTCTTCCGTACGGCGGACAAGGCTGCTATAAGATGGTCTCTTATCTTAGTAAGCTGATGGCCAATGTCGGGGGTCCTCGTTCCAGCAGAAGACAGTTATTTATATCCGCAGTCCAGTCCGTGCTCCTTTACGGGGCAGAGGTGTGGGCAGACGCTCTCACCAAAGAATTCTATAGGTTGCGACTTGCCCGGGTTCTTTGAATAATCGTTGATGAAAACTTTGAGTATAATTTTTTAGTATATTCTTATGAAAATATTTTCCCCCATAAATTGTAAATCTTTTCCCCAAAAAAGGGTTTTTATCAATTGCAAATGTAAAGAGCAAAAACATTCCAACACCCGTTAATTATTAAAATCTGTATGTATGGTAGAAGTCTAGATGTAGATGTACAAAGTAGTGTAAACAATCTCTTGCGCAGTAATTCCTCACCATTATAAAATTAGAAGTTGCTTAGGTTTTTTTTAATTTTAGAAAATTTTAAATACTGCCTTATACATGACTAAAAAAATTTTTAGGACTAATAATTATTCTTCTATTGTTAACTCAAAACATCAATATAGAATTTATATTGTTGAGTTAGTTCATACTTCTTTAATACATCTCCTCTATTTATTGCTTAGATTAGAAAAATGTAATCAGAAGTATTTTAAAAGCAAAAAGAAAATAACCTCCTTTGTCCTGTTTTCTGATTTACAATTCTGTACGCATATTTACTTAAGAGCATTACATTAAGAGCATCTTTACTCTTTTACTTTTAAGAGCATTTATATTTTCTAAGTTCTTAAAATAACTTTTATTATAAATTGACATGTGACAGAGAGTTTCAATGTTAATTATTTTCAACTGAGAAATTTAAACCATGATGGTGTATTCTAACCTCAATAAAGATTTAAACACTTTGATACATATTTTGCAACAAGTTTATTTAATATTTTACATTACAAATAACTTCATGTAATATTTTATGTTCTTTACAAGACATTTAGGATTTTAGGTACAAAATGCAGATAATCCTGAATTGTATTTTATATCTCCGTATTATTTTAAAACTGTTACATATTTATATGACATACTACTGTAGCCTCTACTACTGTGTGATAACTGAAACTGATTATAATTTCATTGGCTAGAAAGTTTTACTGTAACGAGATGTCACTGGACAAGATATATTTGTAAACAATGTTCAACTAATGTACTGATAAACTTGACTTTAGAAATATATATTATGGTTTATTTAAGACATACACAATATGAAATGTAATTTTCATTTCCAAATCAACAAGACAATTTTGCTATGCCAACCTACACATGTTTGGAATGGCAACCTCGCACAATGTCCGCTAAGGAAGTACCTATTCATAAAATACTCTTCTGTGACATTGATTCTGTTATTTGAATGTGCTATTGTGTGAAATGCATATGTAATATTGAATAGTAAATTATTTGTACATCATGGAATATAGATTTACTAATATTTAATTATTATTAAGTTGTAGTAAAAAAGCGACCGTCCATTGAAAGAATTTATTAGAAATCATAAAATATAAAAATAAAGTACCCCTTTGAAGCATACCTTGCAGACTTGCAAAACGTGCTCAAGATGTTCGTAAATTGTTACTATTGATTATTTACTATCCACATGTTATGCATTCATTTATTAGTTTAATACGAAGGAACAGTAAAAAAGTATGCAACATACGCTGTTAATGAGGATATTGATACGATGGGTATTTTACATAAAAATAAAAACTCAAATAATATTTATTAATCATAATGAGATTAATGTGCAAATTTTTATCAAAACTCAAGTTAGGGTAAGGAAGGTTTTAGTCGTATTCCATAATAATATAGGTGATTTTTTTTACGTTTATTAAATATTCTCTTCACCGAAATTAAAGTTAAAGAAAAAGTATATAGACACAAAAAAACTATATTTCGATCTAAAAGTTATGTGATTACTGGAAACCTTTAAACCAATTTTCTATTTAAATTGATCATTGATTGACCAGCCAAGGGAAACACGAGGCAGAGATTTTGACGATCAAACCATCACACTACGTCACCAGGGACTATGAGACCCATCATGTAAACCTTGTATGAAACGTTTTTCTTCTTTCGAATAATTATTTATTTCTTAACCTCGACGTCTTTAATAAATAGTTTATCACCTATTATCACCAGTTGACAATTAAACTGTCAAATATGGCATATTAGATGGGTTTTTTTTCAAAATTTCACATTTATCAATTAGTATTTATTTTACTTTTAAGGTATTTTTGCGAAGACCATAAATTTGTGACTTTCTTTTTGAAAAAGATATCATTTTTTTTAATAATTTATTACTCTTGACATTATTCTTTGTGCCAACCCGAAGAAACAAATAAAATAAAAAGTGTTTGGAAGGTTTAGTTGTTTAGTGTTTAGGAAACATTTCGTCCGTTCACCTAATAATAATTAATAACAACCTTTCGAAAGTTAAAAAAAGTTAAAAAAGTTAAAAGCTTAAAACTTCCAATTGCGTTATGCGCTCAGCGAAAATGTTTGAATATTATCTAATTTAACACAGGGTTTATTTTCATCCGACAGAGCCTATGAATATTCGAGTCGACATGCACTATTTACCAGCTTTAAATATTGATTTTACTAGTACCTTGAGGCAAAATTCAAAATCCTACTTAATAACTCTATTGAAAGGTCATTTTTACTAAGACGAATCTCCAAAACGTTATGTGCTAAATTTCCTTAGTTACACTTTGGCGATTTCACTTTGGTAGTTTCATCAAAACTAATGGAAAACTACAGTTAAAAATCGAGAAAAACAGATGATTTTAGACAGTTATAGCTGAAATTGAAATTAGAAATTTTATTTTAAAATTCTAAAAAATAGCCGACTAGATTCTTTTTTCTACTTTTAGATAAAGTTAACATCCAATCTCTATCTTAAGTGGTTAGTTTTAAAACACGATCCCCGTAAACCTCTGCATCTACTCGTATAAAACTAAAAAATATTTTAGACAGATTTTAAAAGATTAAAAAGACAGATTAAAAAGATTTTAGACAGTTATAACTGAAATTGAAAATTTTATTTTAAAATTCTAAAAAGATAGCAGACGAGATCCTTTTTTCTACTTTTAGAAAAAGTTAAGAGTCAATCTCTATCTTAATTGGTTAATTTTAAAACACGATCCCCGCAAACCTCTGCAGCCATCAAACTCACCTAGCTCTACGCATGCTCTACGGCTGCGAGGCGGCATTCGGCATTGTTGTTCGGGCTCAGGTAGACCGGAGCCTTAGTTAGATTTTCGTTTAATATTCCAAAAAGTATGATTTCTTGTATTTATGGAAACCGATCACAAATATTACTTATGTGTAATGATTCATTTATATAGCTTTTCAATAAATTAGGCCATGAACTACATTTATATATGATCACGTCTGGTCCAATAAAATTGGTGTAATTGGTTACATATTATAAATCACAATTTTTTAAATAGTAAAATATTATTTAAGATTTAATATTACGTATGAAACTAAACAAACTTAAGCACAAACGTTAATTTAAAATCTTATGGATAAAAGTTGGCCAGCAGTTATAAGCTTGCTGCTTAGGAGTTTCAAATTATGATTGTCAAACTTTTCATTACTTATATAACATCTTCAATTTCGTTAAACCTGTTCTTACTAAGAGTGCAATATAAAAGGGTATAGCATTATTTAATCCAATCCAATTTATTTGATCTTAAATTTTGTATTAAGCTGTAGTTAAGTTTTTAAGTTTATAAATTAATTAATGGCTGCTATATCATAGGACTAAAAATGTTATTTACAAAATTAATTTTAACAGTCTATGAATTTAAATTTGCTATAGGGCCTAGTGGTTTTGACCAGACAAATGAGTAAACATCGGCAATACAAAGGGTAAATAAAGATGAGGTAAAACAGTAAGTTGCATGTTTCGTCAAATCGCGGAACATGAAACCAACTCGCCTTCTTGGAAAAAGCTACTTTTTACATATTTGCTATTTATAAAACATTATTAAGGGTAGGGTTTCCATTAATTTATTCAATGACGCGAAACTCACTGAGATAAAGTTTTGAAAAAATAATGAAAATATCAGGAATTATTATATTTTTGTATTAAAATACATTAGGGCTTCACCCCAACGGGTTTGTAAGTTTACAGGCAAACCACATGTAGCTTGTGACGGATGATCACTCAATCCATTGAATGAATACCAGAAACGTTTTATCAGGATATCAAGCGTCAAGGTGGATTTCGCATGGGTTTTCGCTAACAGGAAGGGATGTTCTCATTGAAGAAATTGCTATCAACACTGGGCTTTAAACACTCACTTTACGAAGGAAAATTGCGGATCTTGTCTTCCTCCACAAGCTTCTTTATGGCCAAATAGCTTGTGCTGATCTGTTGGACCACATACACTTTAGGATTGCCTCTGGCACAAGAACAAAAGTTCCTTTTTTCCATGAGGAAATTACCTTAAACTATCTGACAAATAACCTCATGGCTAGACTTCAAGTCTCTGGAGATGTGGAATTTTTCTTCGACAGTGCTGACAGTTTCAAAAAGAAAGTTGCTGCCAACCTCACGCCATAAAACTGACTCAACCACTACCACACAGTAAGAGATTTGTATCTACTTTTCTCTTGATTTTGTTCATTTTTCATACTTCAAGTTAAACCAATCGAAAGACTCCTTCTATACTATGATATACAAAGGTGACTGACTACACAAAGCATATCGTCGTTAGGTTAAATTTCATTCACGTTATTATGTTCAAGTTTATTTATGCTTTAAAGTCAAAAAAACTGTTTTACTATATTATACTTTAATATAGACTAGAGATCGCCTAATGGCAGAAATTCAAACCAAATTCAGTTGATCTGGACCAAATTAGTTTTTAAAAAATCTTCAAAACTAACCATCTGTTCTTCCTGATTTGCTATAGCATTTGTTATTACAATAGCTAATTGATGATTTAATAAATTACCCTTCTTCCATAAGATTAACACTGAAATCTTCAAAGCCTGTAGAGTGAAGCACCCTTTGGCCGACGTAAATTAAAATGTGATTCTGCTCATCTACAAGTCACACCACCTTACTAACGGTATGCGAACGAGCTCATACCGGAGGTGAAGGAGAGGAGGAAAACGAGCTCATACCGATGGTGATGGAGTGGAGAAAACGAGCTCATACTTTTGGTGATAGAGCGGAGAAAACGAGCTCATACCGGTGGTGATGGAGTGGAGAAAACGAGCTCAAACCTGTGATGATAGAGCGGAGAAAACGAGCTCATACCGGTGGTGATGGGAGCGGAGAAAACGAGCTCAAACCTGTGATGATGGAGTGGAGAAAACGAGCTCATACTTTTGGTGATAGAGCGGAGAAAACGAGCTCATACCGGTGGTGATGGAGAGGAGAAAACGAGCTCATACCGATGGTGATGGAGAGGAGAAAACGAGCTCATACCGATGGTGAGTGAGCGGTGAGCGATCTCTTCGTTGAGTAATTCTGTAGTAATTGACGCTATCGAAAGCGGGACTGTAGGTAAAAGATAATAAACGTAATTTAAGATCTTGTGTTGAATAGAATTAAAATAGCTCATAAAATTTTTATGGTAGTGTTTAGAAGGTACTGGTATTCATGATCTTTAGAAGGGTCAAGAATTTTTTCCTGTTTCATTTGTTTATTTAACAAACTTTCTTGCTTGTTTTCAAATGAGACTTGTTGAATTAAAACCATACAACCCTTTGAAATAAAATTTCCCTCGTAAAAGTTTTAAAACGGAACTGTTGCGTGATACCCCTTTGAGAAGCCTGCATGTTTAGAGCAATTAAGAGCTACAGCTAAATTAATAGAGGCTTTATTAAGCTTCTCACATGAAAAGCAATTTATTAATGATATTCCTGCGATAAAGTGTATGTACTTACACTATAATTTGATTATCTAGGTATGTTTGTTTGCACTTTCGCAAATCCGTAAGGTGGTAGTTGAGACGAAAGTAAAAATAAAAAGTAAACATGAGAAGTATAAGTAGTAAATAAAAGTTTATTTGGAAAAGACATACTCTTCTAAAAATTACGAATTTTGTTATTAAATACGATACATTAGCCCTCCTAAAGAGCCTTTTAATTGGTTACAAACATTTAAGTAAATTAATGTTGTATGCTATTTGGTTTAGTCTTTATGAATCATTTTCTGTTATTGCTGCAATCTAGGCACGAAACTTACTTCCTGCTAGTAATTTACACAAACAAAATTTTATTATTTAAACCGGCTTTAGAGCTCGGTTGGTCGGCTTTTTTACTGTTAAAAGTTATTTAATAACGCAAACCTCGTCCGGCGAAGTTTCGGCGAGCATTGCAGCCAGCTACAGTGGTGACAATTGTCATTCAACGCAGCGGTGCGCCGTTGGTGGGGGGGCGACTTTTTTGCTTTTGTTTTTCGCCATATTGTGATACCATGAAAACTTTCAAACATGCAAATTTTAGTTGAATTTTCCTTCAATAAAATATGATAAGTTTTTTCGTATAGTTTAAAGTTCTGTTTATTTGTATACTAAATTCAAACGAATAAATTCCATTGTTTTCAAGAAGTTTTACCCAAGACTTCATCTAGGGACGTCCGCAATAGAAGTAGTAAAGAACACTACCAAACCGTCATATAAAACACAGTTTTCGTCCTACGTCATCTGAGCCACAATTGTAAAGGGCATTTTTATTTTATTTTATTTTGTTTTTTTGTTTTGTTAGGGCTCATTTGTATTTTGAGCAATTTGCTCCTAACTTGACATAAAAACGTCGAGTGTATAGCAAATTTGTTTTCAGAAATATGATTGAAATTAAAGATAAACTATAGATTATTTTTCATATGTTACCTGTGTTTATATGCAAGTTTGATCTCCCCCCATTTTTGACACGTTAATGCTTTTAAAGTTGGGTTTGGGGCATTTTTCTCTATTAAAGTGACATTGTATTTGATTTAAACAGACCTATGCGTACAAAGATTTTCTTTATACTCCCCATGGGCCCTTTTATATGTAAAAATTCTCTTTCCTTTTATACATGTCTGAAAATGTAGATTTAAATTGTTTATATTCATGTAACGTTTCCTTGGAAGAGGCTTTTCAGCCTATTTTTGTGTTTGCATTTTATAAAAAATATTATGTAAACCGTCAAATACAACTGAGTAAGTACTACTTGTTGTTTTGAACATTCTAGTATCGATGTAATGAACACGATTGCCATGTAATTGAACACCATTGATCATACTAGTTATTCTTAGTTTAAATGTTAATCAATAAACGCGAACATTACCTCCAAAGGAACATCAATTGAATAATTTTAATAATCAGTTAAAATTATTCTAAACACTAAAGTACTAACGTGGAGGTGTGTTTGCTGTTTAACCACCACAGCTTTTCCTTACCTCATCTCCTATATAATGTTATAAATTACCGTAACCTTTAATCAATATCAAACCAATAAAACATATTTCCTGAAAAAACGCTTAGGCATGTATACAATTTTATACGGCATCGGGTTTTATAGAGTGAAATACAAATTTTCTAAATAATTTTAAACCTAGAGAAGCTAAATTTATTTGTGGCAATTCGGTCAGTAATGATAATAGTTTGCACGCGGTGGTTTCTGTCTCCCCGCACCGCCGCGGCGCCGCGCCCCGACGCCGCATCAGAGCGGCTCAGCCGAGTGTAGAGCCCTCAGGATCCTCCACTACCAGCCTGCAATTAGTTTAATGGCGCGTACATTTCTGCACAAACAAATCTCAAACTCTGCTGAACACTTTCATCATGTATCTTCCACGTACACGATGATTTTGATGGTGATGATTTTTCTTTGTCGTATAGCTATGGGATCCTGTACGTAACCCACTTTTGATAGTCAAACTGAGTGAAAACAAAAAGTAAGTTTTTTATCCTCATTCCAAAAAACGTAAAGATTATTATAAAAACTAGTCGTTGCCCTTCGATACTCAACGGATACAGCTTCGTGGCAAATAGAGCGCTAGGCAGATGGTGCAAAAAAAAACGTACTGTATAGGAAATGGACTTTTTTAATTGCTATATTTGTCAAGTTAATCATCTGTTTTTACATAGTTAAGTATTTTTAGATATCATAGGCCTAGTACTAAATAATTGAACAATCAAAAGTAATTTACTTTTCATCACTCCGTATACGAAAGTGACAACTTGCCGTACAGCTGAGACCTTGGAAAGTAGTCATTTCCCAAACTGTCACCGTCAGCTGATTTTACTGACCTGTACGGAAAGTAATGTTTGTAAACATTATTTTCCGTCCAAGGTAAACAAACTTTTCCGTACAGCAACAATCACAAGCTTTCAGCTATTCAGCTATTCAGCTTTGTTTACTTTGTCCAATGGCGAAGAATTTACAAAAATAATCCTCCTTTAAAACTTCCACATTTATTAATAATTGCGTCGTGATGAAAAGTATCGTTCACAACTCGTCCGGAAAGCCCACTTCCAGGCTCGATAGTGTTTTCCAAGCTCGGCTTCGCCTCGCGCGTAAAACACTATCTCGCCCAGAAATGGGTCACTTTCCGGACTAGTGGTGAAATATACTATTTTGATCCACCAACTATAAAACTATATAATTTAAATGGTATAACAGTGTATTATTATGTATTATCCATTTAAAGGATAATACATTATAATTGTTTTTACGTACGTAGTTATATTCTCCGTGAGATTTTGATCTTCTGCTGTATTTGGACAAAATACCTGGTGTGTTAACAATCAGCTGATTAAAAATGTGTGTAATAAGTTCATTGAAAAGGTTCGGAAATGTCGATATTTTTTATTTAGGAAAGAAAGACGACGTTAAAATGAATAAAACCTGCTAATATAGCAGCTTTTAGTTTAGCAGGGTTTACCTTTTATCGGTACAAACTGCATTTAAATCGGTCTAGTCGCAGAAGAACTGTCCAAAGGTTTGAAAATGTTTGATTTTCCCCCATGTGAAATGAAGTACAAATGCCATATGATAGGTAAATCAGTATTACCACTCTTCTTAACCAAGGATGAAACATTTTATAACTGAGGATTATGTTCTTGTTGTGGTAAAGTGTTTTTGCAGAACTGCAAATCCATCTGATTAATAACAACATCGAGATCGCAGCTATTCTGGCGCGACGTACATGACCTGCCAAATTTCGGCATCAAACAAAAAATGCATTGGATGAGAAGTCTATTCACGTTAGTGTATATAGTCAATGATATTACCCTATACTAACATTTTAAGATTTTCTACTGACTCCTCAAGTGTCGACACTCAAAGATGTCCTACCTCACACTCAGTAATAACATTAAAAATAGGATTTTGCCCTTTAATCCCTTATTCTCGGAGTTTGACTTCTAGCTAAATTATTAATGAAAATATCAAATCGTTTCCAGATCTTTCAGCAACCCTATATATAGTATGGTTAACAGTAAAATATCATTGTAGATAGATATCATTTACAACACAGTTTTTGTACGATTTAAGCCCTTGTAACTCATGTGTTATCGAAAATAACGTGCATTTAAATGAAAAAATAACATTTGTTTGCTAATTAACCACGAAAAACAATAGAGAAAAAGGATGAATTAAATTATAAAGTTGTTTGAAATCAAAAACCTTTAAAGTGATATGTTATACTCGGCATAATACTTACATAATAATAATTTGATAATACTTACATATGACATATCGGAGTAAATCTCAGTTAGTAAGGATTACAAATTTTGAATCAGAGAGGTTATAGGTGCATTGGTTACTAAAATACAGGCTATATATATACCCTAACAATTGATTTTTTTCTCTTAGAAATGGTCACATTTTGAAACTGTTCAAGATATTTAAGTTCTGTTTTCATCAAAATGTTTATTTTTTAGATCTTTACAATGATGTTTAACAATGGCATGTCATTTGAAAATACCGAGATTCGAACGTGTGGCCTGTAGTTTTAGAAATACCCTGTATTTTTACATAGTTAAAACATTTTTACTATGTCCGTTGTTGTCAATTTAGTGGGAAATAATTTTGTTAGAAGGTTATGGAACAAAGTGTTTGCAATCCATTTAGGACACCTTTCGAGATTCACCCTGTATAGTTAAATATTTTATTACGAAATATATCAAAACAACCTTCATTCGTATTGTAAGTCGGAACATTTTGGGTAGCCTTTAGGCCTACTTGGTTGACATTTTTACTTTGTACACCGTTGGACAAACGTTTTAATTCCCCCTAAAGGCTCTAACCAATTAGCTCATTAAGCTATTTAATTTACCTTTGAACTGCCAATGTTAATTATTAGCTCACTTGAAATTCTACAAGAGCCTCTCAACCTCGTTGTTATTCTAGTCGTTTTTACTGTTACAGTAGTTGTGATGTAAAACCATGCATGCAAAAAGGATTAAAATGGCAGCTATCTTTGCTTCTGTAACATCATTTATGTTTGTTTTTTATGGTTGAGAACAACTGACTATAAGAACTACGTTTTGGCTAAATACATATAAGCCAACTGTTTCATTAAAAAATATGAGAGATATTGAAATATAAAAAGCAAGGTGGAAATAGTGATTGTATATTGCCAATATTGCCGTCGTTTCATGTTTTGGATGGCAGAATATTAAAAACGTACAATTACATATTAGCACATACATAAAGGCTAATCACCTCAAAAATTACTAAGTTATTTTCAGATTGCATATACAATTAGAAGACCTTTTAGCGAATTTCCCATAGGGAATAAGCTATTACCGTAGGTCTCATGGTAAGACCTAAGCCCGGGACCATGTTACTTTTTCGTTTTTAGGTGCCCAGAGACCAAAAATAATAGTCATTAAAATTTATTTATATATATATATATATATATATATATATATATATATATATATATATATATATATATATATGTATATATATATATGTGCGTATATATGTATGTGTCGCTAGACACGATAACTATCGTAAAAATGGTCCGATCGAGACCAAATTTGGTAGAGATGTGTAATCCTACGTTTACTCGGATGAGTTCATAAACCAGACATATCGACCTACCGGAAGGGGTAGTTTTGGGAGGTTTTGTACCCCAAAAATGCGTTTTTTGCATTTTTCATATGTAAATTTTAAAAATTTTAAATTTTTATTTTGACCATTGGATTTAGCTCAAAAAAACACACAATTTAGTATTTTTAAGCTTTGCTCTATCTCCATTGTTTACCGAGATATTACAAAGTCTAAATACAGTACATTGTATTTTGGAGCTCCAATGTTAATCTTATGGAGAATTGGGATGTGTTAATATTTCACTTATTAACCAATATTTTTCGATGAAACTTGGAATTCAGCTTTATTTGATTGAGATTCATCCATTTATGGTACAAAAAATCTTGGTTTTTGTGCTTATCATGGCAGCAAATCTGCATACTCCCATGTTAATCATATGGAGAATAGGCAAACTTCTTTAGCAATGGACAGATATTGATGAAACTTAGTAAATGGCTTCATATGGTCGAAATAATTATTTATTTATGTTAAAAACCTACTTTTAGTGTTCCCCATGGCAGCATACCTGCATACTCTCCCTATATTTATCATAAGGAGAATAGACATTTATTTCCCTATTTATGAGCATGTGATTTTATTTGGTTTACAGTTTTATGTGGTCAAAATTAATATTACTAATTTGGAAATTCGCTGAGTACGCAGGTCTGCTGCGACGGGGGGTATTTACACTTGGGATGTTTTGAATTGAAGAATACAAGAAATTTATTTTTCCTCGGTGTCTTATATGAAACTTTTTCATTGCCTATAAATCTAAAATCATCCGAAAAAATAAACATTTCCAAGAATTCATTGTAAGGATGTTTTTTCCATTTATTATATTAACTTTTACAGGGTGTCTACAAATGATGAGTACAATTTCAATTATAAACCAGCCAGTTATATTTCAATGACCGATGTCTCTATCTGTGTTGTATGGAGTAAATGACTAAGTTTTTTTTTCCTTACCAGACATTTTTGCCGACTTTGTTCATTTTCGTAGATGGCCTACTACCTAAATTAAAAATTATGCCAGAGTGTAAGAAAGCCATAATATAATTTTTACAGACGTAAACAATAACTAAAGCAACCACCATTAAAATCAAATTACTACTCACTTGAGTATATGTTCTGTCCTTGCAAAACACGTGCCATTCATCGCTTTCTTGCTAGCCAAAGTCTTAAAAATAATAGAATATAACATATATGGAGTGATTTTTTTAACTTAAAACCATAATTTTGAAAAATTAGCACATTCATAAAACATGACTGGTAAAACATGACAGGGTGCTCAATGATTGAAATTGAACATTTATGGACACCCGGTATTCTTGCTTCATACAACATTGATTATCATACCGAACATTTTGTACATTGTAGAACTATCTCAATCTATATTTTTAAGGATCCTTTATTTCAATTATAAGTCTTATGGCATTAATATATTTTACAAAGTTTAGAGAAAGAGCTCAAAGCTTTTGTGATGGTGAAATTGGTTTGACAATACATAGTGACACAATACAATACGACTTTGATCTGCTATTGTTGTAACCTTCGTTTTTTCCTAGAACATATTTTGCAAAATTGCAGCTATATTTACATTATATTTCTTAAGTATTCCATAAAAATGCATAGGCCTATGTTTTTAGGATAGAGTTTTGTATTATTCTTTGACCAAAGTGTTAAATCTATTTTTCTCTTTTACTGAATGTGTCATTGCGCGACTGCGTTGAACCAATCAAGGGGCGAAAAGCACGATGATAGTTTCCGCAACCACTTAATGCACTATAAATTGGTTTTAGCAATTTCGCTAAGTGCTCGCTTCCTTCCATATTGCTATGAGGTCCATTAAATTGTCCGTATACTCCAACTGATAGCTCCCCCGCCCGGGACGAGTTTAGCAAAGGGAACTTAAAGGAAATGGAAATAAATCCTGAACACCATCACAAATTTGTAATGAGGTTCCTAAAGTACGACGGTTAAATATAGAAAAATTAAACAATTTTACTGGTTGAGGTTAAAATGTTTGTTGAGTTTTACTGAGATAACATGATTAGTTAGTATTACAGTCCCCCATTTTTAATGAATCGCATAATTTTACAATACTAAAATAGCATCTTTTTACTTACTCCCCCTATACCATAGTATATGGAGAAAGTATTGTTTTCGTAAAACACTTCGCATTAGTTTGATGATGTATATATCCATTTTGGAGCCCCCTTTCCCTCTATAAATGTATATATTGAGAAAGTATTGGTTTAGTCAAAATTTAAAAATTTGAGTTGTTGGTAAATTTATCCGTTTTGGTGCCCTCTGAGTCCAAAAAAGTGGTTTTCGAGTGATGTCTGTGTGTGTGTGTGTGTGTGTGTGTGTGTGTGTGTGTGTGTGTGTGTGTGTGTGTGTGTGTGTGTGTGTGTGTGTGTGTGTGTGTGTGTGTGTGTGTGTGTGTGTGTGTGTGTGTGTGTGTCTGGATGTAAACAGAGCTAGAGAATAGCCCAATGGTCCGATTTTGGTGAAATTTGGTATGTAGGTCCAAACTCACGATAATTTCAGGCGTTTTTTCATTTTTTGGAATTTTTAATTTTTAAGGGTATTTTACCCCCAAAAACCCTCAAAAATCATGAAAAATCCAAATTTTTCAAAAACGGCTCTAACGATTTTAATTAAAATTTTGTGGTTTATTAAGCTTAAAATGGTGAATAAAATGACACCACCCGCATCTCCGAGAAAATGCGCGTTCAAAAGTTATGAAGTAAAAAGTGTTTCAAAAATCGATTTTTTGAATTTTCAAAATAGCTGTTGCCTCAAAATAATTTTACTTATCACCATTAAATCAAGTTCAAAAAACTAAATAATCCAGTACTTTGAATTATTGCTCTACGTCAAGTGGTTGCGGAGAAAATTCAATTTTTCGTTTAGCGGTAAACGCAGTACGTTGTTAAAAGTCACAGACGCGCGTAGGGTCAAACGAGCGCTGCTCAGCTGGTAGCTATCCGACTGAGTCATGAAGACATTAATGTTTGAAGCTTTTAACATATTTTTTATATTGTTGGGAGAAAGTATGTGTCAGTTAACTGATACCGTTTATTTCAAGCTTAGTTGAGGTATTTCACCAATCAAGTTCCGTCCTTCTAATTAGGTTTGGTTCATTCTTTAAACAGATTCAACCAATTAAACTTTTTCTTTCTAGTTCATGTAGTCAAGGGCAATAGTTTAAAGTATGATCATATAGGAGATAAATTTTTAATTAATTAATTAAAGTTTTAAAATGAACGGACTATAAAAATAGGTATAAAACATGTAATCTTCTAAGTACAGTATGTCTATGTATGTTTGATGTTATTATAGATCTTTAAGTCTTCAATAGCCTTTAAGTGTTGATATTAAAACTATTATAGACAGAGGACTGCTACAGCGAAATGAGATACTTCAAGCAAAAGGTTTAAAAGGCAACTAACTACGGAATTACTGTCAGTGACACAATACAATACGGCTTTGATCTGGTATTGTTGTAAACGATGTCCTTTACTTGAATTGTTGCCTGAAATTCCAAGTTTTGACCTCTTCTCAATAGATTGTCATCAATGAATCTAGCAAATTTATATTGAACTAAAACGTTTGGACCTCTCCTCAATAGTTTTCATCAATGAATCAAATAAATCAATACTGGGCTAAAAAGAATGATTATTAATTGGCCCGTTAACGAGTTTCCTTTGATTCGTCATTCCCTTCATTTTCATTGCCTTTATAGATGTTAAACATACATTCATTCGATTTTTTAATACTTTGCCGATTTGAAAAGATTATTAAACTTCAGAAGTGTTTTTCATGGAGTAAGTATTTTCATGGAATAAGTATAACGCTATTAGATTCAATTAATTACAAAATGATATTAGTGTACGAAATAAAAATTTAAACATTCGTACAGTCCCACTAACGCATAAATTAAGGAAGTTCAAGTACATTTGCTTTTCATTTCACCTTATGTATATAACTATTTAAGTTGTAGAAATTATTATGGCACATTAGTATTCCATAATATTTATAAAATCATAAAACACTGTTTAAAATGTACGCATTTAATAACGAGGTAGCGATGTAGCAAGGGGGGGGGGGTTTAGTGAGAGGGCTGAGCCGCCATGACAGATTAGAGGTATTACAAGCGAATGAAACTTGGCCGCAGCTGTCAGCAAATTCTTAATTACGAAACCCTACACGGATTTAAACTCTTTTATTTTATTTTCCCTGTATGTTGAAAATAATTTTTGCGAACCTCTCGAGAGAAAATTTCTTTGATGAAAATAAATATAGGATTTGTACGTACCTATGATAACTCGCCGCATAATGTAATTTTGATGTCATCGAAGTGTAATTTTAAAGATATTTTAAACAAGAAAGTAAGTAAAGAAGTATAGTTCTTTATCAGTTGATCGTGTCTGCAGCATATGACACTGTTTGGAGAAAAGGCCTCCTAGTTAAATTTTACGACCTTATTCCTTGCCCTTTCTTGTTGCGTCTCCTCAACTCAATGCTCTCCAATAGGATGATAAAAGTATATCTGGGACGCAGAGAAAGTACATTTAGGCAACTAAAGGATGGCCTGCCACAAGGGTCAGTGCTCGACCCACTGCTCTTTAATGTGTATACTGCCGACATTCCTGTAACTCGGTCATTAAAGTTTATATATGCAGATGATATTGCATTGGCATATCAACACCAGCATTTTCGACAAGCTGAGGAAACACTAACAAATTACCTCACGACCCTCGGTGAATATTTTGAAGCCTGGAAGCTAAATCCAAACCCAACAAAAACTGAGGTTGCTTGCTTCCACTTGAATAAAAGACTGGCCAACCAAAAGCTTAAAATCGTATTCAACGGTGTTGAGTTGAAACATAATGACCACCCACAGTATCTGGGAGTCACTTTAGATCGGTCTCTCACGTTTAAAAGCCACTTACAAAAAACGGCAGCTAAGGTGAGAACCAGGACTAACATTGTCCATCACCTTGCTGGCTCCACATGGGGAGCTTACGCACAAGTTCTGCGAACAACTGCTCTATCATTGGTATATTCAACTGCTGAGTACTGTGCTCCCGTGTGGTTAAATAGTGTGCACGTTAGAGAGATCGACGTCCAGCTAAACAGGACCATGAGAGCCATTAGTGGTACACTCATGGCAACTCCTGTACCCTGGCTCCCGGTGCTGTGTAATATCGCTCCTCCTGAAATAAGACGAAGGGATGCACTCATTAGGGAATACACAAAGATCTTATCTGCTCCACAGCTGCCCATCCATGATTACCTACCCCAGAATGCGGGCCGATTGAGGTCCCGAAAACCACCTCTACGAACAGCCTCTCAGTTGATGGACTCGAACTTCACCTTCCATACAAACTGGACTTCCTCCTGGGACGCTTTTCAAGGTCGGAACCACTTCTTGATAGATGACCTGACCGTAGCGGTAGGTGGTATGAATCTTCCTCGGAAGCAGTGGACTATACTCAATCGTTTCCGCACTGGAGTGGGAAGATGTAATTATTGGAAGCACAAATGGGGAATGACACAAGACCAGTCATGCGACTGCGGAGCAGAGTATCAAACTATGGAACACATAGTCGAAGAGTGCCCACTAAGTGCCTTCCCCGAAGGATTGGCCGGTCTGCATAGCTCAAGTGAAGCTGGGCTGCAATGGCTTAGCGCCCTGGATTTAGCTCTATAAAGAGAGAGATCTAATTTTTTTTTATTTTAGTGTTTAGATTTTTACTTATACTGACTCAGGTGCTCTGCACCGCAGAATTTATTTTATTATTCTTAAACCATGGTAGCTGGCTGAATGAGCAATACGATATATATATATATATATATATATATATATATATATATATATATATATATATATCAGTTGATGAAATCACAAAGTAAATCAAACCTTAACTCTAGTCTATGTTACCTTGACTCTTTTTAGCATTTTTATCTTCTATTTTATTTGTGTTTTGTATTGGTTTTTAGGGTCTGATAATAGATAAAAGATTCTGATAATAGATAAGTCTTTGGGGGCTTGAGAATTGTATGTCGGAAGTCACTTTCAACACCACGTGGTGGTCGTTTGAAGAGTGTTTCTCTACATGATGACCCCAAAATATCGATCTCGTATAAGTCCTACAATTAGTCAATTTAGTCATCCTACCATTGACTTGATATCAATTTGACGCTTTCAAGAAACTTCAGTATGAATTGTCTGCGAAATTCAATGAGGATAGAACACCGCTCTGGAATTCAAATAATCAATATTCCTCCCCCCTTCATACCTTACGCTCCTCTTATAACTGAAAAATTGAAGGACTAAATTACTTATTGACGAAATATTTTTGTAAATATGGGTGTCCATAAAGTGTTGCCCTAATAAAGAAACCGAATAGTATGAAAACTATTGGTGATAAGATTACGTTTTATATCCAGTTTTACCAAGTGACTTCTTAAGTTTTGTTTATAACTATGCACAAACTGAGTACACTTCTATGTGCGACTTGAGTTGCCTGTAAATCTCAAGTTGACTTTTTTTTATCAATATCAGTTTTTATTTTAGTAAACACTTTTTTAAATAACGTATTAATCTATTATTATGTATTATGAATGGCATTTATTATTCTCTCTTTAAGAGTTTCTAAATTCGGAAATGGCGAAGAATAAAAGGAAATCTTTGACAACCCCTACATAAAGAAATCCAGAGATTTCTTTATCAGAGATTTCTCTCTTTCTCTCTTCTCTTGTTAGAGATTTCTTCTCAGGTCAATTGTCGTGAACGAGCAATTTAGCCAGGCCATTAAGATTTGTTTTGTAGTGCATTATAAGTAAGATGCATTGTGTCAACCAGCTGAGCTTAGGTATTGACAAATTATCTAAGATACATGTGGATAATGATGTCCATACAGAAAAGCTAAATCCGGGCAAGACTTTGTGGACACCCGGTATGTTTGGTGCATGTCTGTAGATTCTGTTGTACATGATTATCCGATACACATAATAAATAATACTACGCACAACACATAAATGTCACATGGTACAAGGTGTATAATCTTTGGAGCAGTTTATTGTTACTGTGAAATATCTTAGTAAAATTTTCGTAAAAGAGTATATAATAACGAAATATAACAGAAAAACAAAATATAAGTATGTTTAGTATAAGTTAACGAATGATATGTTTAATTTTGTTGTTCTATTATTATTTGCAAATATATACCACTAGCAAACAGCCCGACAAAAATGACGGGTAATTTTCATGATGATTATTCATGAATTTGATGTTCACGTTTGAAAATGGTCACAGAATTTATTAATACACAGACAGCATAGTATTAAAACTAAGATTTTTACATTTCTTTTGCAATGCGAACAGCTATGTCCTATATATTAATAGGCAAGCATGTTTCTTTTCCTCATTTTTTCTCAGCTTGTGCTTGTGAGCAACGTAAAAGAAACCCGCGCATACCGTTTGAAAGGTAGTGTCTAGTAGATGATCAGAATGGTAGTTTAATTCACATATGCCCCCGAGGCTACGCCCTACAGGCTTTGAAAATTGCAATGTTAATCTTATGGGGGAAGGATAATTGATTGATCATGACACAGCTGTTTTAATGTTGTAATAACAAATTATAGCAAATCAGGAAGAACAGTTTGTTTTATCTATAATTTTTTTTATAATTAGCTGAAGATCAATTAAATATTTGGTCGAATTTTGATCAGTGGGCGATTCCCTTGTCTTCTATAATAGGCAAAATGTTTGTTTTCCTCCTTTTTTCTCAGCTTATGTGCATTGTAGGAGAAATCTGCGCATACCGTTGGAAAGTTATAGTCCTGTAGATGAGCAGAATACTATTCTAATTCACGTTGGACTTCAGAGCTACGCCCCTCAGGCTGTCAAGGTTTTAATGTTAATCTTTTGGAGGAAGGATAACGGATTGAATCATTAGACAGCTGTTGTAAAAACAAATGCTAAAAAACAGGAAGAACATATGTTATAGTTATAAAATGTTTTTAAACTCCTTGGGTCCAGATCAACTAAAATTTTGGTCTGATTTCCATTAGGAGGCGATCTCTAGTAGGCCTATGTCATCAATAGTTTATAATACTTACCATATCGTTTTACAATTTAGTAGGCCTATGAGACTTTACAAAAAAGAAATTATTAAAGGTTTTTTAACCGTATTTCCATTTATTCTACTCCAGTTGTATGGCTAATTAACTTATTGGTATAGTTTCACTGATTCAGAAGCCCATTTAATTTGCCAGAATTTGGAATTTTTATCTTAATTTTAAACACTCGAGATTTACCAACCTGATTAAATGTGTCTTCAGCCTCTGGCATTATTTCCTTCTTGCGTTCTTTTTTTAATTTTTTTAGATCCACGCAGAGTCTAAGGTCCCCCATTAGGTTTTGGTATTACCACCATAGCTGAGCACCATTCTGTGGGCTCTTCCACAGTGTTTATGCATCTAATTGAACCTTGCTTTCAAGTTCTGAGCTGAATGTTTCACGCAATGGTATAAAAGTACATTCCTAGGTTTACTAAGTGTTACTGCATTGTCCTCTAAGTCAATCGTAAAAGTACTTTTTTTTCTTCACTAAAACACTATTTAAAATGTTTATTCTCTGTCTTTTGTTTTCACTTTATTTCCATCACCTTTTCTTATCTTGGTATTTCTTCTTGTATATTTCAAGACTTATTTCTTCTAGTTCATAGTTCCACATTTTCACATTTTTGTACTCCATTGTTTATATCAGTGAGAACAATAAACCAACTGTTAAACTTGTAGAATCTTAAGCCTACCCGACCTTAAAAGGATGAAAAATAAGAAGATAAGGACGTTATATGACTTAGTAATAACAAAAATTAATGGATTAAAATACGACGGGGAGAATTTTACAATCAAAAGATTATGCTTATGTATTTCAAAACATAATGCTCATTAGTTGATAGTTATAAAACATATGTGTAAACAAATATTAATAAATAACTCGTAAGTTTAAATACATAAATTCAATCATCTATATTAAATAAACTCTCTTTATAGTATAGCAACCAAAATTTTATTAAAGCATCAGCTGTTACATATTTATTTTACTGCTTAAAACCCCACTGCAACATTACGTGTCGTTGATTTCATTTGTATCTGTCAATTACCATAGAATTGAAAAGTTGTCTGTTTTGTTTACAAAAACACTTTGTAAAGCAGCAGTGGTGTCAAATTTCAATGTAAGATATGGATCACCTGGAGCAGTAAACAAATCGACAAAATCACGTCTTAGATTGGTCTAAATAAGGTCTAATTTTCATTTTGCGGCTTTATAAAGCATTTTCCGAGGGATAACATATTTTTCCTATCATCTAGGGTTCATAAGAAATCCAATGACAATAAAACGGCCTCGATCTGTTCAGTAGTTCGCTCTCTAGACCCTTAAATGCACTCTTTTATTATATAAGATTCTTTGGCTATGGATTTACTGTTTTAACTGGGTCGTTTTATGTGATCATGATATTATTATGATCAGTTGACTAATATTCAACTTGTACAGTTAAAAAGTTTATCAGGCACGACAAGGACCACTAAAACTTCGTTAAGTTATGTAGAAGATAAGTTGCTACTACAAGGCACAAGTTACAAGTTCCCTGGAAAGGTACGCTAATGTAATTCAAAGTTACAAGGCACAAGTCATTACACAAGGTACAGATTACAGTATAATATCGAGTATTGATAGGTTAGGATCTTACTTATAGATATATAATTGCTCATAACTAGTTATATTTTGGAACACAACTGAAAATTATTTCTGGACTTAATTTCCTTTGTTAATAATAGCTACTTGGATTAAACAATACATGACTCAAACATTAAATATCCTAATCATGTTCATAGTTACTATACGTAGTAAGTGAAGCGAGTTACTATTGAAGCGAGTAAGTGGAGCGGGCGAGCGGCTGGCCCTGATATTACTATATGAAATTTAAATATTTTCTTACCTGGAACTTTAAGAGCCAGATATAAGTAATTCTAAAAACCAGTCTAAGATTTTTACAAAGGTAAGAATCATTTTGGTAAGATTCATTACAAAGGTAAATCAATGGTAAGTGCAGCAAGAAAATATGTGATGTAGCCTATCCTTAAATTTAAAAATAACACTAAAACTGCCTTTATTAGGATCAGGGAAGACACTCTAAAAGATTTAATAGTCCACAAAGAAATATTAAAAAAACAATAAAAAGCATAAAATGTAGGAGTTTGTAAAAATGTGTACTTACGACTGGATAGGCCCTTTCCTTAACAAAGGTCAAACTAAAACTAGTGTAACTCATAAGAGCATTCCAATTTCACCGACAATGGTGTCCTACTTTTTTTTTTAAAATATTCTCGTGTAAGTTTAATATCGTTGCATGGATAAAACACGTGTGGATAAAAAAACTCGAATGGATAAAAATCGTTCCATAAGGTAAAATAACTACACTATAAAACATGTGCTGTCTTTTTTAGCTTGAAACAAAGTTTTTCCATGATAATTAAAAATACATTTAACGTGGTGCATTTTATGTGTCATACACTTATATTTAGCTCTAAGGTTATAGTAAATGTAGGCGTTGGTATACAAAAACTCAATGAAGAATCGTCAGTACTATCACAAAAGGAAGATGGTTGGCCTAAATAATTTATCTTGAGCCGTTTCGACAAGAATTTTATGTCCACTTTCGTCGTGTCTTACAAAAATTGAGGTGGTCAGCAAAACTTGAGAGGTCTCCCTCGCATTTTGGAGAGGGAGAAGAGGGGTTTGGGATTGTAGGGTGGATATTCCCATAATCCGACACAAGCCTGATGAACCGTCAAAGTAAGGTCAGACACTGGGGCTTCAGTCAACAAAACAGGGCTACCCTGCCATGACTCAACGCCCCGCCCCTCAAAACCCACAACGTGTAATATCAGAAGAGTGCTGGTTTAATACTTGGCCATAACTAATAATTGATCGGTATCTGAATTTTCAAATTATGTCACATTACAATTGCAAAAAACGTTTATATTCTAAATTACTTTGATGGTGCGTGAAAAGTTTTTTTGTGCCAATTATTTTGTTATGTTTTTGTTTTTTCTTAATAAGTGCACTAAACCACTTATTAATTATTATCGTTATTATTGTAACGATAATAAACAAATAAAAAAATTATCTAACAAACAAAAACATTCAGAATCGTGATTAATTATTTTATTGTAATGATCGAATAACTCTTTTCGTAATTGCCTTAGACTTTACCTTTGGAATAAAAACAACAAATATGATTCATTAGTCTTTTAATTGATTACCTACATTTTTTAAATCTTTAGAGTTGTTTTTTAGATCCTTTAACAAACTTAAATAAGTTATAATGAAAATACTTCTGTCTTAGCCCCCTGTAAACTTTCAAACCATATATTTCTGTTAAATATTTTACCATACATTTATAAAACTAATGTTCACAGTTTAAATGTTTCGTAGTATCGTCGGTATCTCACATAATGACATCAAAGCGGCCAATTATCACGTTACAGGGCAAGCTGATTCGAATGGCATAGTCAAACGGCTTTCCTTATTGGGATTCTCGAGATGTTCCGGTAGCTCTTCTCCTCTCACCTCACTCTCCCAGCCGCCCCCCCCCCCCTCGTTCGTTTGTGTACAAGCACTGGGTGAACCTAATGGATGGTTCACAGCAACCCCTGAATGTTTTATTCAAGTTTCAATGGAAGCAACAAAGTCTTCGAAAACCTTTAGATGAGGGAAGTCAGTAAGTTTTATCATTTTTTTAGACTTAGCTTGAATATAATCTTAGTAAACTTTTTCATGATGCCCAAATATTGTTTGTGACTAAAATAATCATATTTATTTTATTTGCCAATTTCTAAATGAAATTTACATTATATGTAGAAAATCTAGTCTTGAATATTGGTATTAGTCATTTCAAACTCCGAGTGAAACTTTCCCACTACTTCTTTGTTTTACACTGAGAATGTCTTGAAAATATAAAATTTTAAGAAAGTTATATAAAGAAAGTTGTTTATATTTCTTTGGTTACACGCGTTAGTAATGTATCAGTACCTGTTGTAATCAATTATTGAAAGTAATCGGTTAGGCCTACTAGAGATTTATCGATCATCACACCTCGTCAGGAGGCGATGCGGTGCGGGAGATAAAACCCTAGTTGTTGCTGTGCTCAACTACCGTGCGATGTTGAACTTAACAAGTTATGACCCTTGCTGGGCATCAAACCTGATGATTATTATTTTTAATATAACTTCATAATAAGCCAAATGAAACGAGTTAATTAAATCAATAGCATTACTCACAAGACAATTTTGACAAATATTTAAAAATCAGAATAAGATGTTTGTCATAAATTGATTTGTAAAACTTTCAATACTTTTCACAAATGTGTCACCTGAAAATACGATGTTACTGATTCGGGTTGTTGACAAATCGATATTGTAAACATAAGTTGCCAAACGTCTTTGTAAACACAGTAAATCTTTGAAGCACAACATGAGGGAATATCTTACAAAAAGAGAAAAACGGATTGATTAACAATAGAAGCTCTTGAGATCACAAATATTTGTTCGATGTAATTTATTTATAAATTGACGTGTAATATTAAATATTAATTTTCTCATGAGGTCTATAGTGTCCTCAATACATGTATCAAATACTTGTCGGTCTCCATAGCACCATTAGGCCTATCTATCGTGATTGAGAGTGACTAACTAATTAAACTAAACTAGAAATCTGGTCGAAATTTGACTATAAAGTTAGATTGATGTGGACTCAATTAGTAAAAATTTCCTACGACTGTCCGTGAAAACAGTTGTTTACGCACTCAATACTCGTCGCAAAACAGGTGATTGCCGTATTCAGTTTACTTTGCGCACGCTAGATTTACTTTGCGCACTCCAGTGTTTAAACATCAGAACACAAAACAATTTGCATTAGCCAGCAAGGAAACGTTGATTAGTCAGGAATTAAGTTGGCAACACTGGATATAAACAGCTGATCTATTGTTGTCCATGAGGTCGTTTTCTATTGAATCAACATAAACATAACCTACAAACCAGCTACAGGTGAGCTACCGGTACGTAAGTTAGGTGCGCAATGATCAACTATGACAGTGACTTTAGTGATTTAAGTGACTTATTCCCTGACGATCTTGCTAAGACTGTTAAAACAGTGGCGTTAAATCTTCTGCATGAAAAATCCAATGAATTTTTAACTAAATGTAGGAAGTGCATAATATAGGCTATCATAAATATACATCATTATCTTGAGATAGGGACCTCACATAGTAGGTATTTTTACATGAATATTAAACTTTTATACTTATTTAAGAAATATTTGGCAGTCGTAGGAAAAATTTAATACGCAACTCGTGCGAAAAGTGCCTTCACTGCACTCGAGAGATATTATTCCGCACTCGCCTGCGGCTCGTGCATAAACATTTCTCTCGAGTGCAGCAAATCGGCACTTTCCGCACTTGTTGCATAAATAACTATTATAGCTGATAATTTTGATTATCTATATATTAATACGCAAGCATGTTTCATTTCCTCCTTTTTTTCTCAGCTCGTGTCCATCGTAGGATAAATCCGCGCATACCGTTAGAAAGGTATACAGGTATAGTCTTGTAGATGAGCAGAATCACATTCTAATTCACATCGGACACCAGGGCTACGCCCCACAGGCTTTCAAAGTTCCAATGTTAATCTTATGGAGAAAGGAGAATTGAATGAATCATTAGACAGCTGTTGTAAAAACAACTGCTAAAAATTAGGAAGAACAGATGTTTTAGTTCTAAAATCTTTTTAAACTTCTTGGGTCCAGTTCAACTGAAATTTTGATCGAATTTCGATCAGGAGGCGATCTCTAGTTCCTTTTATTCTAGCATTTGTTATCACAAAATTAACAGCTATTTAATGATTTAATCAATCTTCTTCCATAAGACTTTAAAACTTTAACTTTGAAAGTCTGAAGGGTTTAGCCCTGAAGACCGAAGTGAATCATAATGTGATTCTGCTCATGTGAGATACCTTAAATAAATCATTTTTAATATTCTGCACGAAATCAGCCTGTTTTTTGTTATCTCAATAGTACCAAAAACATTTTTTTCCCTAGGACTGAAAAATCAGCTGGAATACATTGTAGGTCTTAGGACTGAAAAGTCAGCTGTTTGTTGTGTGTTATTTATAATTTTCTAATAGTGAAATTTAAATGCTATAAAATAGTTATTTGTGCTTCTAGGGACTAAAGTGCAATGTTTTCTCCCTGAAGAAAGAGTGTTGTCAATTTCCCTGGAGGGAGAAAATTACTTTGGTCCCTTGATGCACACAACATTTTTCCTCCACCTACACGAATAAAATTTAGGCCTAATAGGCCTACCGTAGACAATTTAACTTTACCTTCATATGATCCCTTGCTCCGTCAAGCTGGATCAGTCACATCAACATAAAAAACACACAAACAAGGTAGGCCATATCATTTTTAAAGAACAAGAAAAAACAAAATATAATTTAAGCCTAGTCAAAAGTTTTACACTTATGTTTTGGACTTCTTAGGTTAATAGCCTACCCAAGCGAAATGTAAACAAACACCTACACTGCCACGCCCATCTCTAGTACTAGAGATGCTGCTCACTCACTGCTGACTGAATGGTCAGCAGTGAGTGAGCAGCAGCTACAGCTGCTATTAGTCAACAATGAGTAACGAAACAAATACAAGTAACAGCTGACTGTGGCTCATGTTCTTTTTAATCTCTCTTTTCATGTTATTCTTATGTAACTAACTTTAGCCCCGAGGTACGAAAAAACTTGAGTTTTCCCTAGGTAGAAAAATTAAGTATTCAAGTCACATATGGGATAGAAATTAGTACTTTACTACTCTATTCCAAGGAGTAAAATACGGCTTTAGATAGTATGTGGAGGAAAAAGTATTGTTTTTACATAACAGAAATGTAAACACTGTATATTACTTACTTTGTAAATATAACCTCGAAAATACAACTTTTTATTTAACGTTTTAAATGATTTAAAGTGGTAATCCCGCAAAAAAAAACGTTGTTCATCACTCTTAGCAAAAGTGTCTGTTTAGTGCTTAATCGTTTTTTAAACTCGATTGCGCACGAAAAAGAGCCACTTTTGCTCCTAGTGATGAAAACTACTATTACTGTAAAATGCAATTAGGAATAATAGTTTACTATCCATACATTTTTAAGATTACATTATTCCTATTCAAGACGAGCGCATTCACTTCGCTCATTAGAGTTTTAGGAAAAAAAATGTTTTAATACAGGTCTACAGGTGATGTGTTCTCTGTAATAAATTTGTTGAACCACATGTTGAATCTGTAACACATAGTTCCACCTCGACGTTCTACAGCTGATTAAATAATTATTAATTTTTTAATAACAATTATACGAAATGCTATAGTTTGTTCTTTACTCTCGTGATGTTAGCCAACCAGATTACTTTAGTTAAATAAAATTGTTTATGAGTTATGCCCCGTAACTGTGGTGTAATCCTTTTGTAGTTTGCTGTTTGGACCCGCAGAGTATATTCATTGGGTTGCATAAGATGTCTTTTTTAAAAATTGTCATGTGACTTTAGTCACTTTAGTTGTGACTTTAGTTCTCACACAATGTGAGAACATTTAACACGTGCACACGATCCTATGGACACAGAAGAAAAACACATTACGAACAGTTAATAATTACTTGAATTTTAACAGCACGTAGCACCTTAACAACGTCACCGGAAAGGAATATGCACAGCGACGCAGCAACTCGTGCGAAGTTTTTGGTCTATATAAGGTATATAAGGTTATATACGGTACGTACATTCTATTTCAACCCTCCCACTTCCTTATCGCTTGTTGACCATTAATTGTTGTACCGGTCATGGTGATAGTTGTATTCCTGATGCTGATTCATAAATGGTCTTTAAAGTCCCGTTTTTTGTACTTATATTTATCTAAACGTCCATAATCACCAGTAAATTACTATTTTAAACCCGATGAATTATTTTTATTACTATAGTATCAACCAGTAATTTGAGAACTGGCTACAATGGAAACCACGTTTTTCACTGGAGCACGTACTTCGGCTGTTTTAAGTAAATTTTCAGTTCTAATTTTTACTCCATAACACAAATGTTAAAATTTTTGGATTTATAATATTGTTATCTTTTGACTAAGTTATACTTGCGTAGTTATGAGCAAATTCTTCGAGCAGTTCTTGAGATCCGTGCTCATACCCATAACTTACATAGAAATATACTTTACTCAAATTAGAGGGTTATCAGATAAAGGATTAGATACATTACTTATGACACCATCGCATTCTGTGGGTCGTATTTTAGGCGGAATATGACTGAAGAGTGAGTGAGTTGGGTCAGATGAGGTGTAGCTTTATTGCTGACAGAGAACAGCTGATTCATTTGTCAGGATCATTAATTAGTCCATTGATCAAAGGCAGCTGGTTCCAGTTTCAAACCATAAAGAAACTTCTAACTTTTCTTATGATCTAACGGGAAACCTTCACATTCGGAGGCGAATTCTATAACCACTAAGCAACCCAGCCAGTGTTGGTATGTGGTATACAATTTTTTTCCTATAAATCCATTAAAATTGCATGTAGGCCTACCGTAAAATCACCAGAACTCCTCGAGAGTGTTTCAAGAGAGAGACAGTTATTAATGCAAAAACTAATCTCGCCCTCTCCCACCACACCACTCACCCCTCCCTGTAGTTCACCCGCCACGTTTTGTGGTTAATTGCTCGTTATTAATCGACACTAAGTTATTTGCCGCCTCATAAACATTAAGCATTTACTAGTTTTGTTATTATAAAATGTTTCGATTTATACATTTAATTTACCGGGCTTTTGATCAGAGGTGGCCAAGGGAATATTTATTCTCTAAGAGCAGAGGTGTCGACGGGACCGGATGTCATCTCAGTTACATTTGACGAAAGATTTCGTTTTTTTACATTTTGTTAAGGAACCAGAATTAAACTTAAACCGGTACTAATGTAAAATAGAAATTAAGGGAAAATACAGTACAAAGATTAATTCTCTAATTGATTCCATTACTTAAATTACCGTTGTATCATTGACGACATACACTAACCTAAATCTATACTGTATGAACTACTACTCTATACTATACTTTTGCTATGGGTAAATTAAAATAAATCATATTAGTATTAGGGCAAACTAACAGTTGAATTACATGTAAGTTATTAGCAACTAGAGGCATGAGTGTAGGCAGAGTAATAATTACAATGCTTCTGAAACGAAATGTTAGTTTTTCATTTTTATTTGTATCTAAGTAAAGACTTCTCGATGATAAATGGCATTTTGTTGCGTATGCAAGGGAGGAGATCATTTATCATCCAAAACCCACGTGCAGCGCCTATCGTAAGCCAACACCCTCTGCTTAACAATTCTATTGCAAGTTTTAAAGGTACAAAGTGTTCTATTTTGGTTGAGTCAGAGCTATTGCTTCTGGTTTTAGAAATCCTTTTTTTCTCGTTTATTTTTATGACTGTTCTGCAAATCTAGCCCGGGACTTACGGAAAGTTTCTGATGTCCCTGAAAACATCAGAGTTGGGTTTTTACAACACAAATTAGTTTCATTAGAACCTCCCAAGCTCCATCAGTTTGACGGTCACATTTGTCGTTAAAGAAACGTAGTAACAGTTCTACACAGAACAATTTTATTATTTTCCAAATTATTCTTTATTACATGACAATTATTAATTTACGGAAAATCCATTTTACATTATTCTATACGAAATGATTCGTATATGGCATAAGTCTACAGAAAATAGGTCCAGTACAGACATACGAATAAATAAAATAAATACAAATAGCCTATTTTTATTTTACATTCCGTTACTTGCAAAATATATGTAATATAAATGTGCTTATATATATCCCTAGTCCGTAATAAATGCAAAATTTAATACTGTTGCAAGATGCACAAAGGTTACAAAGTACACAACTAATTCATCCATAAAGCATGCAGAATAATCATTTGGAAAACTAGTGGACTGAAAAATACAACAAAAATTATACTATATGCAGACAAATACCAAATGGGAGTGAGTTACATTCTTTTACGCCTCTAAATAATGTAAACATGTTATTTTAAAAACACACCAATTAACTCCATTCTTTGTATGTGTAGTAAAACAGAGACACCTAGTGAACCAATGTAGTTGGAATAAATGACTGTTTTAATTCAAAGATTCTAATGCTATTTGATTGGAATAACCTTAAGGCAAACATGAACTGTTCATGTGAAAAGGTAGTGGTATTAATAACAAAGTATAAATGAATATTTTATTCGTGGCTGATGAACTATAATTTCATGACCAACTGTTGTATCTCTTACTTTAGTAGAGATACAACAGTAGAGATTAAAGTAGAGTTTTACTCTTACTTTAACATGCTATCAGCGAGTCTGTCTGTGATTTTCGATTAAGTCAAGTTATGTATAACTTGCCACATTTCTCGCAGCCTTTCACTACAATCAACTTGATCTTACAGGCGTCTCTGAAAGTAAGGGATATCAAGGGATAACTTGGAAACTCTCATTATACCTAGTTCACATCCAAAATTACTGTAGTGCCACAGGTGAACTACATTCCATAAAAGCAATTGTGCCAATTTCTGCGATAACCGCAGTTGTCACCAAGGAAACAAGGTCTATATACAGGGTGTTTCCGAACAACCTGGAAATATATTGTGTATATTGTTCCTTAAGTTGAGACAATACAAAACATCATAAACATATGTCCTATAATCGTTAAGCCGCTAGCCACTATTTTGCTTTTTACACGTAATAATTTTTATTTCCGTGGCGGATGTTTGTATTACCTTCATATTTGGTATGAACCTTTATGGCATCAATGTCCATTTTCAGAAAAAAAATTATTCTTGTCTAATGTGTCTTTTCAAAATGGCGACCTTTGAAAATTGTAAAACTCAAATATCTCAATAACGGTGAGTTTTATCAAACTTTTACAAGATACAAAAAAGTTGATAAATAAAATTATCTAACTATAGATACCAAGTTTGTAAGGATTGAACAAATAATAACGAAGTTTTTCTATTAAAATAACCTAAATTTACATTAATTATAAAGGAAAATCAAGGTTTTCCTTGATTTTAGATTTTCCTTGATTTTGAAAGTTACCCGTATTGATGTATTTGAGTTTAAAAACTTTAAATGGCCGCCATTTTAAAAATACACATTGAACAAAAAATTTTTTTCCTGAAAATGTATATTGATGTAATAAAGATTCATACCAAATATGAATTTAATACAAACATCCGTCAAGGAAATAAAAATTATTATGTGTAGAAAACAAAATGGCGGCTAACAAAGCATTTTAGAACATAATAATCTATATATTAATAGGCAAGCATGTTTCGTTTCCTCCTTTTTTCTCAGCTCGTGTGCATCGTAGGAGAAATCCGCGCATACCGTTAGAAAGGTATTGTGCTGTAGATGAGCAGAATCGCATTATAATTATCCTTGGCCCACAGGGCTACGCTCTACAGGCTTTCAAAGTTTCAATGTTAATCTTATGGGAGAAGGATAATTGATTGAATCATAAGACAGCTGTTGTAATAACGAATTCTAGCAAATCAAGAAGAAAATATGTTTTGTTGATAAACATTCTAAAACTAATTGGCAAAAGATCAACTAATTTTTTTGGTCGAATTTCGACCAGTGGGCGATCTCTAGTCTATATATTAATACGCAAGCATGTTTCATTTCCTCCTTTTTTCTCAGCTTGTGGGCATCGTAGGAGAAATCCGCGAATACCGTTGGACAGGTTTTGTGCTGTAGATGAGCAGAATCACATTCTCATTCACATCGGACTCCAGGGCTACGCCCTACAGGCTTTCAAAGTTTCAATGTTATTCTTATGGGAAAAGGATAATTGATTGAATCTATAGTCAGCTGTTGTTATAACAAATGCTAGCTAATCATGGAAAACAGATGTTCACTTATAAAACATTTTAAAACCAATTGGCTCAATATCAACTCAACTTTTGGTCGAATTTCGACCAGTGGGTGATCCCTAGTATGTTCTAAAATACACAGAATATAAAGAAAAATACACAAAATATTTCCAGGTTGTTCGGAAACACCCTGTTTATAATTCCGTAAGCGAATCGGTTCCCAACAAATATATCGAGTTAGAAGAAATATAGGGTAACAAATGATGGCTCATTTTAAAGCTTGAGGGTCAAGAACACGAGGAAAAATACTATAATTATCAAGTCACATGGGTTTCGCCCCATTAGACCTTGTAGTTCCAATGTTAATCAAATGGTAACAGGGTTTTTAGATCTACACGTGTGATTAAGCAGATGTTCCAGTTTATATTTTTTATCATAAACTCAGCTGGTTACTGAGCATATCGTTTGCGTTGGAGATAGTTTGTCTCAACTATGTAAGAATGTCTACTAAATAAGGAATTTCAAATTATCCAAGGGTAGAATTTATGTTTGTATATTTACCTTGATTGATGGTTGTTAATTTGGTAACTATCTAATGGTTTGTTATTAACTGATAACCCAAATGTAAAATAGAATGCTATGGTGTCGTTACGATCATTTTAAATCGTACCCGTAGAAACACTGCTTCATTCGCTTTTTCAATCAGCTGTGCAATGGCAAATATTATAACGTGACATTACTTTCATTTTGTTTGCACGCTTTATATTCGGAACACACAGAAATTATACAGTAAACCTTCAGAGAGCAGTTTTTCCTTTACCGATCATGGTTTACGTCATAGAAAAACAATTATTTCCGATATTATTTGTTTAAAATTCTTAGTGTGTGGAAAATAATTATTTAGCATAAATCTAAGTTTGAGTTATCTTTTAGCTCTAATCTCGCCCAATTACTACAGTCATAACCACCGGTGGTGTTAACACCAATGCCGGCTAGGACCACAACACCATTAAACAGGTGTGCTTTCTAAGCTGGTTATGTCCAAACAGGCAGAAAATGTTCCTCCGCCTCCTCCCCCACTGTCCGTGTTGCATAAACTTCTCGTTACTGTGCAAATTCAAATTGCCGACGCCGCGCGTCCCTAAAGTAACCCTGGATAATTTCATTTACCAGGTCTCGTTGATTTTTAAATGAGGAAGTGATTTCCATTGTTTTTTAATTACTGTATCCACCGGTTGTTTCTAAATTAATAACTCGGATTTTAAATTTCAAAGTGTTTATTTCATTTTATAAATTAAATTAAAGGCACTCACACTGACCGAATGTTTTAGTTACGTTTTTGTATGGTGTATTTATAAGCTTATATGTTGACAAATACTAAAATAATCCAAACCCCAATCTTGATTCTGAAACTCTCGGTATATATGAATTAGTTGACACTTTAGAAATGCATTAAAGAGAGTAGTTTGCGTAGTGCATATTCGTAATACATGTTGGGGATACAGCCTTATAAGCCAAGTTATCGCATCCGGAATCACTTCTTTTATTGACTATAGGTGTAAAAGTTAGAGCTGTACTCTTCTCGTCTGACAATAAAATCTGTGATAAAACTAATATTAAATTATCATTTCATTTTGTAGATCCAGGTTATATAAATTTAATAGATAATTTTATTAAAATGATTCATGGATACTGATTTGTATGGTATGATTTGATGGCCCTCTAAAGGCACCACCAAACACAGATTAGAAATGGATTGAGTGAAGCTTCTTCTTGAAGGATGCCGTTTATGAAAAATTAACGACTAAGTCATTTACATCGTAAAATAACTTCAAAATTAAGCACGCAAAAGTGTTACTAAGTTTTTTTTACTATTGTACTATACTGTATATTAACATTCAAAAGAGCAAACCTATTTTTTTTCTGCAATAAAGGTCTAGCTAGTATGTCTCATTTTTTTTATAAACTTTCATTTGTAGGATATCATTATCGGTTATCGTTTGGTTGGTTTCAAATACAAAGGGAAATCGTTCGGATCCTAACCAATTTTCTCCCACACTGTCTCACCACATGACAGTCCCACATTGGCGGTGGGAGGTCGATTTGTATATCACTGAGCCGACAGCCGACACACACCGCCTACGCTGCACAGGGGTTGGGGTTGGGACATTACACCCCCACACCGCACTATCACGATAGCCGCCACCCACGCCGGCCCCGCCTGCTACTATGGCGATAAGCATACAATTAACGCAATTTGTGACCAGGGACGTAGTACTTTAGTTGCTCCAAGTAAACTCGGCAGCGAGTTACTTCTTTTATAATGTGAAAAGGTAAAATTCTCGAGACAAGTATTTATAGAAGATGGAAAACGTAATTTTTAATAACATTTTAATATCGTGACATTTGAGATGCTAAAAGAACTATTTACGTTAACGCGTGATAATGAGTATTATATTCATTGTATAGTTATAAAATTTCAGTTTTGTGTGTACTTCGCTTTAATTAATTATTTCTTTACGTTTCATGCATTGCAGAATCCAAAATTCGTATTATCTTTTCAAATCCAAATCGGTGTCTGTTTTTTCTTTTTCCTTATTTCTATACCTTATTCCTTATTCCTTAGTTCATGGACAAAACTCTGGCAGCTTTTCACGTGGAAACGGATTTACTCGATGTTCTCATTTTTTTACCATGTTGACATGTGCCATGAATGACAGAGTCAATGGTCTTTGCAATTGCCTAACTTCAGGGATACAGTAGTTGGCTTCCCATACGGAACGCCTTTCTGGGCTGGCAATCCGAAGCACCCCAAGCCAAGACCAGATCTCTTCTCTTCTGTTTTCATTTCTGTGACCAGCAATTCTTCATCTTTTCCCTTATCTTTCCTATCAAAGAACTCTTCTTTTTCTTTCCTTACAGATATTTTTCTGTTTCAGCCTAAGTTCAGTGGTGTTACGCAAAATTTACCGAAGTGGTGGATGTCACTGGGCTCTACATTACAGTAGTGCCTACAGAACCTCCCGGATACTAGCGACCTCCTGAAGTATGCGGCCTTACCACGGCTGTGCTTTGGTCAACCTACACTTCCCTAACTACTTGCTTTTTCACCATTGGGACCAGCTCTCTCAGAGAAGAACTCACTCTCTGGGGAGTGCATCCAAAACACTCGAGGGTCTTACGCTCTCTTACACAGAAGCTACCACAGCCAAGGAAATTTTTACATGGAAAAAATGTAAGAATATATTAATTGCCTGTGTGATATTAGGGGTTTGCAATTTGTATAACGCGTGCAATTTGTATCGACATATTTCGTCGAAGTAACCAAGTTGGGCTAAAATGCCAATCTTTGTCTGTTTTCCTCACGAAAACAGCTTTGTATTACTGCTAGATGGTGATATGAGGAGGGTCTTTGCTACTCTGTCTCTAAACCAAAATTAGTAATTAAATATACGCCTCATAGTATAAGAAAAGTCCAAGGTCAATGTTACCAATCCATACCAAATATTACCAATTTTATGGTAATATTTAATTCAACCTTTTAAAGCGTGCTTTCAATCCCCATAACAAAATTGTCTGGATAGCTGAGTTGTTATAGAGTTTGCCTTTGAATCTGAAGGTTGCCGGTTTGATTTTGAGAAAAGATCAAAACTTTTTGATGTTTCGAAAACGAACCCAACTACCTTTGGTCATTCGGATTATTAATTAATGGCCCTGACAAATCAATCAGCTGTAACTGTCAGTAAGAAAGCTACACCTCATCTGATCCATCACTCTCATTACACTCACCCTTCACTTCAGTCATACTCAACTTAAAATTAAAATAAGCACCATAGAGCGCGCCGGAGTTTCACAAAATTTATATATGCATATATGTAATCAACTGGGTTAGATATTTTGTTATTTTTACCATTGACAAAAACAAAACGCCATTTATTGAATATAATGTCTTAAACTGAAATGTAGTTATTGTGTGTTTGCGCACTTACATTATATTTTAATACCTTTTATTGAAATGGCGACCTAACTCAATAGGTAGTTTAAAGCCCTTAAATGCAGACTCATCCATATCTAACCTCCAACTTTTCCGTAGCCAAATAGAGCGAGTTAATGCGCTGATTTTCTAGGTTCTAAATCATAAAATTAAAATTGATTGATGCTTATTATTGTAGAACGATTTTTGCTCCTCAACTCTTAAAATCTATACTTATTTAATACGCTAGAGTTTTTTTTTGTTTTGATAACTCCTCCTACAATTTTCAAGTTTTTTGTGTCGTTTGATAGGGTTTCGTCTGTAGTTGTTTCCGCCAAAAACTGATGAGAGTCGGACCGAAAATAAAGGCGCTATCCACCATTGAAATCTCAAAATTTCCCATTAAAATAACATTGGGATTGAATAAACCTTTTTAAACATCTGTTAATAATAAGCGGTAAACAAGGAATCTAAAATAAGTAAAAATAAATATTATTTCTAGCTTCCTTGGCGGTAAATACGTGTAGTTATTGGTGATTACATGTATTCACATTATTGAATTGGTCGGATGTCATTGATTTAGAGCTAAAGTAACATTTGTACTGTATTACAATAAATTGCTCGATTTCTACCAATACGTATACTAGTATTCCTTTATTATCCGTGCAAACTAATTTTAGTTCTCAACTTAGCCTTCATTACACGTTGTGAGCAAAAAACGGTCATCACCCAAAATGTACACTGTACTGTACCGAAGATCAGTATGGTCAATTATTATTTTAAATTTGTAAAAAATGCAAATTTTGGAATAGGTTTAGATAGACAGTGAAAAAGCTGACTGATCCATAGGGTAATAATATACTGACTTCGTTATAATTATTTATATAATTCGTTTCAATAAACTACACAGTTTAACTCGTCCCTCCGTACGAAGCACCGGCAAACAGCTAGAATTATAAATATTTCTTTAAAATCTCCTTCAAACTTTTAACAGTCGTCTTTTAGGTTTTCTTCCCGGCCGATGGCCGATGGTCCGAAAATTGCACTATCTAGCCGCTGTTTTCTTATCTAGTTCTGTAAAAGATTTCAGGCTGTGAGTTTATATTATTTTTATACGGCAACTCAGGACCAAAAGTATGAATTATCAATTGTTTCAATTTGTATTTTAAATATCTGTGTATATGTACAATAATCTTTGCGTGTTAAATTCCTATGGTTTTGTATAAACTTTGCTTGCTAAGATCAATTTTGTCTTTTTCTAATCTCTTTCCACAGCATTGATTTATAGGGGATTTGAAAGGGTATTCGCTGTCAATAATTTAGGAAATCTTCCTTATATAATATTTTGTTTTAGTTGTAGTGATTGTAGGTCTACTTAAGATTAGCATAGGAATTTTCGTAATACCTTTAACACATCTAAGCTACCATTATACTTAAATACTTAATTTTTACCTTGTATCATAATAAAATAAGGCCTGTTATAGTATCATGGTACAACCTAAAAGTTAAATTCACTAACGCGTTTTTAAATGCTTAGCTAAATTTCATAATAACGCGGCAGCCTGCTCTGATATATGAAATTCGCCATGTTTTAAATAGTACTTTTATTGAACATAGAAATAGATTATCCTAGTGAAATATTAAACTATGCATTCCATTTAACATTTTGTAAGTACATGTCGGGTTTCAATAAAAAGATATCAATTTATATAACGTCACGCCACGATGTAAAGCGAGTACGGAAACACAAAACATCCCACGAAAATCCATACCAACGCGGTCAACATAACCATCAAGTTATCAAAGAAAGAATATGTGAAAGGGATGTCCCGGGTCCCCATTCTTTGGTTTCCTTAAAATAAAAAATAGGCCTACTAATGAATTGTATTGTAATTGCCACGCCAATTGGCCGATTCCCCTACGGTGCTTGACGCGGGTATGTACACTAGGGTTGAACACAATAGATTTACTGTATCACATGTTCATTACCAGCAATGTTTTATGACCATTATGCGTTATCCACATTTTAAATTAACTTATTATTCTTTTCGGTTATTGCATAAAATTTTACCACCATAGATTATAGTTATCTTATCATAGTTATAAGTAGATATGAAAGGGTGGTTCTAGGACACCTCGTACTTCCGATTTCCGACCCTCCGAGAACTTCATTTTTGACTGGTTTTGGACCAGTTTGTTATCGGGTTGTAGGCTAATTACAACCATTTTACAACATTTTACAACATTTTACAACATTTTCTCAGGTTTTTCCAAGGGTCTTTTGAGGAAGTACGAGGGAAGTACGAGGGAAGTACGAGGGAAGTACGAGGGAAGTACGAGGAAGTACGAGGGAAGTACGAGGGAAGTACGAGGCGCCCTCTTAACCAACCCTCATAAACCTCATATTTGACTGGTTCTGGGCCACTTTGTATCTGATTTTGGGCTAATTTCATCCATTTTATCAGGTTTTAAAAATGGTGAATTTAATCCAGAAAAATTTAATCCAGAAATTTAATCCAAAGTAGTGCGAGCTCTTAACCTAACATAATCCTGATTTTCATCCACATTAGGTATTTTTCACAGCGATTTTCACCACATGACAAGGAAGAGCGCTTTGATTGGTAATCACCGTTACTTTAAGTCTGAGGCTGAAAAAAAATCTCGAGACATTTTGATTTCCAACATAATTTTTTATAATTTAATCAGTTTACACCGGTGCTTCCGAATCCGCCGTCTTTCCGTTTAGTTTCTTCAACTTGGTCTAATCTGATGCAAGGTGGCTTTTTGTACATTTCACAAATTATTTGCGCCACCCTATCTCCACGATGCACGGGGAAATCGATATCGGAATTATTTATCAACAGAATACAGACGTTGCCGGTATAGTCTCTGTCCACCACGCCAGCACCGACATTGATACAATGCTTGAGCGCAAGACCGGATCTTGGCGCGATCCTTCCATAGCAGCCTTTGGGAAATTTAAAAGTTAAATCCGTTTTTACCAATTGTTGCCCCCGCTTTGGCACTATATAATTATACGCACTTCTCAAATCGAGACCAGCTGCATCTGGTGACCCGTTGTACGGTTCAAATGCGTTTTCAGTCAAGCAATAATAACCGTAGCTTTCAGCCATTATTGATTCCTAATGCATGCATAACGGATTTCCACATCAAATAAATTAAACGGGGCATTTTCAAAAATATATTTAAATTATGTTTTTTAAAAACTATTTTTATTCGTCAACCTTAAACTCGATACTGTGCTTGAATTTATTATCTGAAAGTGTTATTTTACCGTTGTACAGCACATAGAGTTTCCCCTTATAATTCAACAGTTGTTTGATATAGTTATTCGTTAACCTGTCATTCCAGCTTTCGGGAAGATAGAATTTCACATCATCGCATGTGACTAATATTCTCATACCGTATGATGAAGAGATTTTATCCATATTTTCCACAAAATATTTTTTACCAACTTCCAGGTCACCCACCCTGATGTAAGACTTTCCATTGATTTCCTTCAGTAAATCATTAAAGTTAGGACCGTTCATTTTTACCTATACAAGGAATAACGCTTTGCGGCGTCAAATAAAAAATAGAAACAGCCGATTTTCAATAAATTAAAAATACTACACCCGAATCAACTCCAAATAAATATGCACATTCGAATCGAACATCTGCAATAAATTATTATTTTGGTCTGTAATGTAAATGTTGATTTGTTGGATTTTATTCAATCCTTTTTTCAACGACACGTAAAGCGGCGGACGAGGCATCACAGCAATTTTATTACCAAATTCACCATATGGAAAGAAACTATACAACACCGAAGACTCTTTGTGTTTGTGCCAATGTTCGTCATGATTGACAAAACAATTTTCCACGATATCACAGTGGACTTCAATCATGTCCCATGGTCTTATGTTGTGCGGTTTTTTCGCATTGTACGTGTCCAAGTATTCCGGGGCATCAATTTCATCGAAACCCAGCAAACGCCGCAGTGGATTTTCCATGTGAAATTTTATAGGTGAAGTGATTTTCACCCGGTATCCCGTAGTTTTAAGTATTGAAACGACCGTGACTTTATTCTTTTTATCATCTGTTTTACCGCGTAACAGCGGACCCACACCTTTTTGTATGTGTTTCTGTATGGCATCAAATGTCCAAAAACCTTTACCGAAACCGATTTTCGTTCCACCGTCAAACAAAACACTAGAACCCTCAAATAAATTATAAAAGTTGTATTCGCAGAAAAGTCCGGTGAGTGCCAGCTTGTACTCAGCATCCAAGTGAATGGGATGTTCCAAGTTCAAGGTCAGTTGTGAAGTCTTACCTGATAGTCTAAAAGTCGTCATTTCTATGTTAGTAAAAACGTTTTACATCATAATGGTTTTATATAAAAAAAATTAACAGCGACTAGTTTTTATTCATCCCGCAAATATTAAACACAAAATATTCAAACCGGTAGATCCACGCGAATTCGGGTTTTTATTTTGAATATCTCTGAGCCACTCAACTAGGATTCATCAAAATACATTTTGTGTTCGTCCAAAAATCTGCTAGTTACATTTTGATACAACAACACGTAATTCCAATCAATTTTACCTGCGAAATCGCGAATAAACTTTTCAGACAGCGTTTGATATTTGCACAGGATACCCCAACATTCATCGAAATGGGGGACCATCTCTCTTAGGAATTCTTCCGAAAATTTAATACGCCTCAACAGCTTGGACCAATTCACTCTGTGCGGGTACATCCGCAACATCTCGATTGGAAAATCATAATGGGAAGAGAGCAGATCCCAGTTTAAATACCGATCGAACCTCATGATGAATTTGTCAGTCAAAACCCCTTTGGGTTCTCTGGGCTCCATGGAAAGCAGGTTCCATGCTTCTGAGTGGTTAGTTTGACTCGATGATCTAAATGTCGACATTTCTATATTAGGAAAACAGATTTTCGGGTGGTAATAAATTATTAAAAAAATAAAAATTTTATAAACAATTTATTGACGGGGGCATCGTAAAAAAGTCACTCAATCAAACCACCCGAGCCGAGCGTATTTATTTTTATTTAAAATGTCTTTGACTTCATCATATGTTTTTCCATTTGAAAACTGCCTTAAAACTTCTAAACAAAGATGCCCGCAGATTGGCGGATCGCCATATTCTTGAAATCGGTCCGAATTATAGCGAATGTCAAAACTTTTCATGTACTTGTCCAATTCCAAAGGTGGTGGCGCATTTCCATAAGAATCGAAATAAATTACATTTTTACCATTTTTATAATAACACGTCCAATGTGTTCCGGGTGTGTCCAGATCACCGAGATTGATTATACCGCACTCGTTTTTCCAAGGTGCATCAGGTAAAAGCTCTCGTCTGAAAACACCGCGAAAATTCTTCAATTTCAATTTATTGGCCCACACTTCCAGATCGCTCAACGTCAACGGAATTAATTTTTTTTTACCCGTACATCGTTCAAAGCCGCATTGAGTCGGTTGTTTATCATTTGTCTTAAGCCGGCACCTGACGGATCTTTTTCTATAATTGTATCCAACTCGTCGTCAATCATCTTTTTCAGCCATGGAACGAATTTATCTTTTATAGCTGGTGCGACTTTGTCTTTAATCAGGGGTGAAGCGAATTTCTTGAAATAGGGGATACTCGTTTCCGCCAACTCCAGAATCTCTTTCAGTAGACCCCCTTCAATGTTGTTCTTCAACTGCGAATGGCTCAATATCAATCTCAAGCCTTTATTGTGTTTTATTGCTCTCAACACTTGTTTATGTTGTTCGTCCGTCAACATCACCTCGACATTCCCGTTCGTCAACTGATCTCTGTTCAAAGTTAAAATAGCGAGTTTCTGCTTTTTATAAGCGATACGCAACTTATTTTTTTGACCCTTGGTCAACTGGATTTTATGTCTGTGCTGCATCTCGTTTCTTATCCTATACATATAACACACAATCTACGCAAATGTACAATTTATTTAAACAACTTTGCATTTGCAAATATTTTATTTGACTTTAAAAGTAGCAGCGCATTATTAGACATGGAATTGCATTGCAGAAAGTGTAAAACAAACACACCATCCACGGATGTCAAAACGGTCAAAACGAGAAATAAAAGGTGGCTTGCGACATCCAATTGTGCGATATGCGGCAGTAAGAGAAATTCGTTTATCAAAGACCCGCCGGAAGTTTTGGAAGCTAAAGAGCTGCACAGACCCGTCGTGAAAAAGTTTATAAAACGCCGAATCGTCACGAAAGGTATCGATGATTTGTGGGCGGCCGATCTGTTGATTTTGAAAGAATATGCTAGGGAAAACAAGTGGTATAGATATATTTTAAATGTGATCGACACGTTCAGTAAGTTCGTTTGGTCAGAGCCTTTGAAGAAAAAAGATGGTCCGGATGTGTCATCAGCTTTTGAAAAAATAATTGCCCGGGCCAAAAATGACGGTCATTCACCACCTAAACTCTTACACACCGATAAAGGGACAGAGTTTAAAAATACGCATTTTAACAAGTTGTTGAAAAAACACAACATTAAATTGTACCACACCGAGAGCGAGGAGAAATCCGCCATAATCGAAAGATATCACAGAACGTTAAATGAGAAGTTGAAAGTGAAATTCCAAGTTAGAAATTCCCACAAGTGGCACGACATATTGCAAGAATTGACCGACGAATACAACAAACACGATTTCCACCATACTATAAAAATGAGGCCCGCGGATGTGAATAAAGGCAACGAGCAGGCTTTATTGAAAATGTACAACGAATTGGAAAATAGAATACCACGTAAAAAGGCGAAATTCGATGTGGGAGACAGAGTCCGCATTACAGCGAAAAAAGATGTTTTCACGAATAAATACAAACAGAACTGGACGTCCGAGATTTTTGTAATCAAGCAAGTTTTAAACACGAGACCCACGACTTATAAGATTGCGGATGAAACTGGTGAAGATATAATTGGAGGGTTCTATGAGAAAGAATTACAACGTACAATGTTTTAGATATTATTCAGATGGTCCTATGCTGGGACTATTGTATTTATTTTTCAGATAGTCCGGCATGGGGACTATTGAATTTCAGATAGTCCCGCAAAACTGCAATCCCAACCGAAGCGATAAATCGCAAACAAATAGATAAGCCCAATCAAATACACCTCCGCTCGATCACATCAGACTTGATAGCTACCACGCCAGCCAACAGCCGGTGGTCCGGTCGTATTGTTTTGCATATCTGAGGGGGGGCCGCAAATCGCGGCCCCGTGAAAAACGTATTGTTTTGCATATCTGAGGGGGTAGCAAATCGCGACCCCCCGGATGACAACCCTGAACACATTTTCAGATAGTCCTGCGTGGGGACTGTTGTATTTAGATAGTCCGGCATGAGGACTATTGAATTTAGAAAGTGGGGACTATTGAATTGCATTTTATGCGTCCGATATGATCACGACCGAAAAACAAATTGTATATCGGTTTACGTTGATTTCGATTTTATCAGAGCTGTAAAAAATGCAATGAAAGGCATGTGTGTTTTGTGAATAATTCCAATGTCGTCAATTTAAAAAAGAATTAAATTTTGAAATCATTTCTCCGCTTTCATTTTTTACTGAATGTCCAGAGGTCGTTTCACCCACATAGTGATGGATATAGTTTCATATTACAAAGAGGCATTCGAAGACAACCTGTTGCCCAGCCCGTTGCGATGTCTCATAGTGGGTTCTTCAGGCAGCGGCAAAACCAATTTACTGCTCAATTTCATTTACAACAAAAACGGTATTATATTTAAAAACTTGTACGTATTCAGTAAATCCATAGAACAGCCGGCTTATGTGGAGCTGAGAAAAACCTATGCGGACGCAGAGAAAAAGTATAAGAAGAGAATCGCGTATTTCTTCAACAATTGTGATGAACTGCCGTCGGTGGACGAGTGCAAGAATAACTCACTTGTGATATTCGACGATTGTCTGATGGAAGAGCAAAAAGGTATTAAAGACTATTTTATCAGAGGCAGGCATAAAAAGATTTCGTGCGTCTACCTGAGCCAGAGTTACGGCAAAGTGGACATGCAAGTCATACGGAATAATATAAATTTCCTTTGTGTCTTCAAACAGAATAAACATTACACCAAACGGATTTACGACGATTTCGTGGGATCGGACATGACTTTCGGTGAATTTGAAAATGTATGCAACAAGTGTTGGAATGAACCTTATGGTTTTCTCACGGTAAATATGACGAAAAAAGCACGGTGTGGAAAATACATGTGCAATATGAAAAATGTTTTCAATAAATAACGTCCGCGAACGATTTTCAAAAATCGATGTCTAGACGCTGTTTTTAATAAATAACGTCCCTGAACGTTTTTCGAAAATCGATGTCTAGACGATGTTTTTAATAAATAACGTCCGCGAACGTTTTCCAAAATCGACGTGTAAACGTTATTTTTTTAATCAAAACGTTGTCGGACGTTTTTTTATTCGATTCCAAATTTTTGTGAAAATATTCGTCACTTTTGTATTTTGATTATCAAACATAAAATTTGCTACTAAAAACCCGACCACCTATATTAGTACGATGAAGAGGAAAAGCGATAAAGAGATTGTCAAGACGTTAGTTAAAAAACACAAGTTGGCCGACAAAATGTGGCCCGACGAGATGACTGCGGAGGAGGGTAAAAAGATTGAAAAACTACAAGATAAATGGGTCGCGGAAAATGAGGAAATCCGAAAAGAACAAGTGAAAGAGCGAGCGGAATTGTTTCGCAAACATCCGCCGATACGTGAGCAATATGCACCCAAAAATTCCTTTCATACCGATATCTGCACATAAGCCTTTAACTGTGCAGGAGGCTAAAAAATTAGATAAATTGCAAAACCAATTGGTCAGTGAATCCCAAGCAGTAAAGATTCGTGAAGTTGAAGAAAAACGTGAGATTGAAAAGCGACAGGAACCGGTCGTCAAAGCGATCAAGGAGCAAGGTTCCGATAAAAAGACCCCACCGCAACGTCTGTCCACGTCTAAAACTATACAAAGAAAAAAAGACATTTTTAGACCCCGCGCTTTCAGTACACCGGGTCGAGAATTGATGGCGGCGCGTAAGGTGCCTTTACCTCGTGAAGATGAAGATGTGCTCGAACCTCCACCCGGAGAATCAACTCCACCCGGAGAATCCGCTCCTTTACCGTCGGAAATAGAATCGCCAGACGAAGGCAGGATAAACCGTTCGATCCGCGAATTCACTGAAAGGCAAGATATTGGTGATATCGCCAAACAACATCTCGCTACCAGCAACGATAGATCTTTCGGTATTCGCTACGATTTCAACTTGAACAAACTGGCCATCGGATCGAAGACTATTACGATTGAAAATGATGATATCATATTAGACAGCACCGGAGATAAATATGCCGGCACACCGGGATTGTGGAGTCTGTTGACGAAAGCGGAAATCAGTGGCTCGTCTCCAGGCGAGGGTACGACGCGAGAAAAACTTATAAGTGCGGGTGTTTTCACAGCCCAGGACTTTAATAATTACAAGGATATACTGATAAAATCCGATGCGATTTTTCAGAACAACGATCCAAAGTTGAAACGCCCCAGGTCCAGTCAGTCTTGGAAATGGGTGAATTTGATCGGTGAGATCTGGAAAGAATTTAAACAGTCATCGGGCAGCGGATTGTTGATAGATTCACACGCCCCCGTCGAGTACAAATACATCGATGATGATGATAAATTGATTGAAAGATTAAAGTTTATACGCGCCGAAGAGGAAGCCGGCAATAACGCTTTTCACAATGAAAAAATCGCCATCGTAAAGTTCATACACGATAAGATGGAAAAACTGGTTTCTCAGCCGAAGGGTCTTGACTACGTAGAGCGATGTTTGGATGTAATAAAAAATGTTGAAGGTGTAGATAAAAGGGTTTTTCGAAATCTCGGGTTGAGACGTTTGAACATGTACAAAAACGTAAAACTGTTCAAGTAGCCGATTTTATTAAGCGATCAGGAATTCGGTGTTTTTTATTTTTTATTGCTTTCCACAACAGTTTTCTTATTTTTCATTGGAATTCGGAAAACCTAAAACCTATATTAGGAATGGAGAAATATTACGAAGAGGCATCGGATAAGATAGCGAGATGCGAATACGTCACGGTCCTACCGGTATCGGATTTGCACTTTAATTCACCCAATAATTTCACCACATTCAAACTGGACCACGGGGATTCGTTTTACAACAACAGGATATTGTTTCACATCCAAGGGGAGGTTGTCAAGAAATCCAATGGCGCTAGTTATGCCAGCACGGACCCCATCAAACTCGTGGACAATTTTGCGGCTTATTTGTTCAAGAGTATCGAATTGAAAAAACACAACCAAGTCATCGATTCCGTGGATAAAGTCGGTATCACGAGCACCATCAAAGGTTTAACCACGTACAGCAGATCGGAGGAAAACACGTACTACAGCAGCGGATTCAAATCGGTTTACGACAAGGGCGGCGGCAAGTTCGAAGCACTGGGAACGCTGGCCCACCTGGGTCTGGGCTTCTTTGACAGTCTAAAGTATCCAATGTACAAGGGTGGATTTGAAATAACGTTCACCCGCGCGGAAGACGATGATGCCATCTACCGCTGGACTGAAGGTTCCGGCACCAATGCTGTTGACGCAGCGGAGGGAAAAATAAAAATTAGCAGTTTCGTGTTGAAAGTCCCCCTCGTGGATTACGACCCCTCCAAGAAAGCCGTGCTCATCGATGGGCTTAAGAAATTGAGCGAAAAAGGCGAATTGGTATATGAATATTTCCGTTGGGATTGTATTGAAAAATTCGGTGTGATAGGCTCCAATTACACGTTCGATATAACGAATCTCTACCGGAACATACTCAATCCGGTCTTTGTGATAATCGGTTTACAGACGAGTCGTAAGAACGATCAGACCAAAGACCCCGGTCAGTTCGACAGTGTAAACATAAAGAATTTCCACGTGAAAATAAACGGACAACGGTACCCGCAGGAGCAGCAGAATTTGAATATCACGGATAAAACGTACAGGCTGCTATACGACAGTTACTGTTCGATGAGACAAGTCATGTTCAAAAACGATGATGTATATCTCAATATAAACGATTTCATCAACAAATACCCGGTGATGGTGATAGACACACATCTCCATCCGTTTTCGACCGAGAGAAAAAGAAACGATATCCAAATCGAATTGGATTTTACAAACGCGGTTTCCGGTCCGGTCGCTGATAAAGGCACTACAGCCTACGTCATAGTGGTATCACAGACCATGTTCACTTATGACGTTAAAAAGGAATATGTACAGATGATGATTTAAATGTGTAGGAAAATAGGTGGATAGTATCATAAAAAAGTCCCAACAAAAATAAGCAATAATATCAGTAAATTGGAAAAAAAAAAGATATTGATTAAAAGAAATATTTTTATTCACAAATAAAAACACTCTCTATTCCAGTGAAATGTTGCTGTTCAAAAGCAATTCGGCTTCGACATCCTTGGGTATCTTGTAGTGTCCCCACGGCAGACTGGTGATTCCGTCTTCCAAGATGTATCGCTTGTCATCAGTCGTGGATAGTACTTTTTTATACATTTCGACGCTGTACAACTCATGCCCGTGACTTCTTATGATGTTCATCGATTTGTATAGTTCTTTCTGCTCGAACAAACATTTCTTGTAATCCTCGAAGGTGACTTCATTTTTTACAACAGATTTTTTCACTCCTTTAGATTTTTTTAGCTCGTCACCCTCCAAAGTATAGTTGGCATACATCTTGGATCGCAGTCCTACGAATTCCTTACCGATTACACCACCGAATTCGTCTTTCATCGTTCCCAATTTTTTCTTGTTTACCCGTGGCATATTAAATTGATTATACTTCTTGTAGTTGGAGGTGTCGTACCTGTCGAGTGTCAGTTTCATATCTTCATAAAAATTCGGTGTCTCTATCAGATACTCCAGACTGTCGGTATCTGTGTACTGCAATTTAGCTTTATCACCGTATTTCGCCTTTATAAAATTGTAATGGAAATCGTATACGAGTGTCTTGGATATGTCCAATATGCTCATCCCAATGTAAATCGCCTTGTTGAATAGTAAACTCATTTTCCTCATGTGCACCGCTGAAAGGTTTTCTGAAAATATCGTTCTGTGTTTGAACTGCGGCTTCGCGATCCATTTGTCGATCTGCTTGTCCTGAGTCGCCAGACGTATGTCCACTCTGTTCCTTATGTTCTCGACAGTTTTTCCATAAATCGAGTTGTTCATCAGTTTGAAAAACTGTTTAGCCGATTTATTCGTTTGCTCCATCCACATGCCCATGTTCTTATCAATGTAGGGTTCCAACCATTTACTTTGACTGAAGCGCAACACTCTGTGTATCTTGGTAAGTTTCATTCCAAGTGTTAAATACAATTTCAAATTTCGATAGTGAATAACATATTTCTCTTTGTCATACAGAGTGGTAAGGAGTTTAACCTCCTTGGAACCGGGTGGGCAACGTTTTTCAGGAGCGAGAGGAAACTCGGAATGCAAATCGTGCAGTTCTTGGGGATACTCCAAGTCGACTTCCAGAATATATCCTTTGTCAGAGTCATCGTCGATCTTCATAACATCTATATCCGTATCAACCCATTCGAAATCACCATACGGCATTGGTTGAGACATCGCCCATCCGTATAGGTTCACGGCATCTAAATACATCAGATAAGTAGTCGGTTCGTCTTTGTTATAAAGAGGCATGTACGGGTTGTTCGCCTTCGCATAGCGATTGCAGCATTGTGATATGCCCCCACGGATGCCTTTGGTGATCATCAAAATCATTTCATAATCGGTCAACAGCTGAAGTTCTATTCCCGTCTGCTTCAACATGGCACTCCATGAAAGCCCCGGGGTTGTGAAATACCATGCGGGGTCGAGTGAGTAAGTTTTCTATGCAAATGTTCCTGAAACTTTCCATCACATCGGCTAACAATAACACGTCAGCTTTATTATAAAGTAAGGTGTACTCTTTCATATTCTTTATCTTGAATCCCTCCCAAACCTGTTTTGCACGTGAATAGTCCGAATCGCTGATCCCGCATTTGTTCAGTTTATTGTAAAATTTTTCTTGGCTTGGTAAACTGGTTTCCAAATATTTATCATCGCTGTCCATATAATCGTATGGATAAACACCTTTTTGCCTAAGCATAAGCGCCTGAGTACCCCAACCCCCATATTTACTTATGTGTACAAATCGGTCCAAGTTTTTTACCAGCGTATCGAGCGAGTCAATGGTAAATTTGAATGAATCTACGAATCTTGCTTTTATATTGATATTGAAATCAACTGTGTAGGATATGTATCGTTCCTCGTTATTCGGGATAACATCTATCTTGGTTTTATCATCTAAACGCAGCATTTTTACAAACAGATGAGTGTCGTATCCGGTCAGGTTGTGTATGAATATGGGGACGAATTTCGGAATCTGATAGTTCAAGTTACAAGAGTTGTGTGCTAATCCACGAAATTCACCCGTCAAATGATCGTGATCGAAGACAAAATCAGTTACCAAATCTTTACCACATATATGACATATCTTTGTTTTTTCTGCCTGCTCTCTCTGTTCGTCAGTCAGCGGTTTCATGGGTTTTTTGTTTGCAAGACAAAATTCTTCAATAGCTTCCAATTCAGATTTCAACACTTTTGCAAATTGTTGAGCAGCATCCACACCGAAATATGTTATCGGTTCTTTATAATCACCATTAGTATACACCGTGTATAATACGAAGCTTCTAGCCGCGTGGTGTTGATATTTATTGGTGTACGATGTGCCGTTTTCCGGTGGTTGACAAGTGTCGATCGGTTCCAGTATGCACTCGAAATCTGCATACATGACGAACGGAATCTTCATCTGACATCTATGATGGGTAAACTTGACGACATCACCTTTTTTTGGCATTCTAATTTTCACCGCTTCGTGTTCCTTACAGAGTTCTTTGTGACTTTGAAGCAGATCTTGTCTTCCGAAATGTTGTAAACAACGCCTGCATATAAAAGTTTGATTTACATGCCTACTGATTTGATTTCTCACCAACCTACTCAAATTTTTTATATAACAATAGTGAGATTTATTTGCAGTTTTCATATACAAGAGGTCAACATGTTTGATCTTTTTTCATCATCAGTCACAATCAATGGATATACGTTGAGTTTATTTTTCTCCTGCACAAGTATAACCATAAAACATTGATGGATATCCCACTGCGTCTTTCGAATTTTTTCACATCATCCAAACTCACAGGAAATTTAATGTCTTTCAATGCTTTGTCAAAATCGTGTTCGTATTCATGGTATTTGCTCACTCTCTCTGGATGTACACCAACAGGATGTAAAGCTGCGAGTACGGACCATAGAAAACATTTCTGGTCATTGTTTTTAACATTTATGACAGCTTTTTTCTTTTTAATGACGTCTGGCAGTTTAATATAGCTTGACCCTCTGAATGGTACATATTTGTTTATTGCCAGTTCTAAAAACAACACTTCGTGTAGCGTCCAACCTGACCCCCGTGCCTCGAACTCTTCCATTCGAGTTAATAACTTTGCTTTCGCATCTTTAAACACTTGATGTAAGTCGGTCGTCTTATATATGATTGTATTCTCGGTTTTAAAGTACATGGTGTCCTATTTCCAGCTGATTATCCACACCAGGAACATTCCGTCTGTAGTTGGCAGCAAACGAAAAAATTTTACTTTCAAATTGTACTGTTCCAAATGTTCTTCAATCTTACCAACAATCAAATCTTGATATCTATTTAAAAATATCTGTGGGTTTTTTTATACCACGGCAGTTTGTAAATTGATAAGTCAAAAGTCTATTGTTGAATGCTCTCTCTTTTACACAATGTTTCATCTTCACTGACGGGCGGAAGGTCAACGGGGGGTTTAAAGAGATTTTTAATCACATTCAGAGCAGAAGAACAAACCATGCTGACACTATTAAACACTTTCTGAATGATTGAAGAAATATGTTGATTTTCAATCCGTGGCTTTTTAATTTCAGGCTGTTCATCGAAATCATCTCTGTTCGGTGATGGTCGTTTATGTGTACCGCTCGTACTGGGTTGTTCGTCATTTTGTGTTGAACGAGAAGCGGATGATGGTGGTTGCTTGCAGATTGGTCGTTTATGTGTGCCACTCGTACTGGGTTGTTCATCATTTTCTGTTGGACGAGAATCAGATGTGGTTGGTTGCTTGCAGACTGGTTGTTTATGCTTACTGCTCGTACCGGGTTGTCCATCATTTTGTGCCGGTCGAGAATGAGATGTGGTTGGGTGCTTGCAGACTGGTTGTTTATGCTTACTGCTCGTACCTGGTTGTCCATCATTTTGTGCCGGTCGAGAATCGGATGATGTTGGTTGCTTGCATTTTGTTTTATGTCTGTTGAAATTTGTGTTTAAAACTGTTTTCCCACATTTTTCACAATTTACTTTTTTATAACGCGAATTGTCTTTATTAGGATTTTTCGCACATATCTTTAAATGATGGGAGATGTTCGATTTCGCAATAAGCTTCGCACAAAATTTACAGCTGACTTTGACTGTTTCCATCTTCTGCTGCACTCTATAACAGGCAAATAATAAAGCAGATTAGAATAAATTTAAAAAGACAATATTTTTATCACAATAACAAATTTGCTTGACAAAGGTAATTTCAAACAAATAACATGCTCGCTGGTTAAGAAAAGCAATTTTAATTCAAATAAACCAAAAGTCGCCCTACAACACTTTATCATATAAACACGACATTTTTTTAGCAATTGATAAGATGACTCCTTATCCAATTCTTATTGTAAATAATAAATATTATAGTCCTCATTGTGGGTCGAGTTTATTAACATTAACCCAGTGGTAAGTAAAAGTATTAATATAGTTATTGACACAATTCACAACAATAACACCATGTTAACTACTGTTAAATCTTACAATAGTTTGCACTACTACATAATCAGCAATACACCACCTACCTGTACCTTAACTACCACTTACCTTACCACCACTTATAAACTTACCTTACCACTTGTACCTTATTACTACTTACTTAACTTAGTTACTACTTAAATATTACTTACCCTGATTGAGACAGATCTCGAAGCATACTGAATATTACTTGAACACCAACCCCTTATATGCTCAGCTGTCGGATGATCACAATCATCACGTGACCTGTTTCAACCAATCAGAGCGCTCTTCCTTGTCACGTGACCTGTTTCGACCAATCAAAGCGCTTTTCCTTGTCACGTGACCTGTTTCAACCAATCAGAGATGGGGATGGCTCTTTAGACGAGCTACCAAGCCCCAAGTCATCTATCTAAATATCAAATATTTATTAATTTGCAAAGAAAAGACAATTTTAATAAGGAAAATTGTTTTGAAGTATTAGGAGAGGAGAAATTAGTAGGAAAATATAACTGGGGGCTTAATCATGTAAGATTAAATACACGTGGTGACAAAAGATGAAAAACAAAACATTTTACACACAAATTAAAGAAAATTATTAATTCAAGTATTCAGAGATCAGAAATTGGTAGGAACCAACAAACTAGCTAAAACCAAGCAAATTTAACAAACATTTAACAAACATTTATTAACTATAATAGTAATAAAATATTGTACAAAATAAGGCAATTTTTGGAGGAAATTGTTTTAAAGTATTAGGAGAGGAGAAATCGTTAGGAAACATATATGCTCAAATATGCAAGATTAAATCCATGTGGGGGGATAAAGGGTGCAAACATAACATTTTAAACTCAAGAAAATATTAGCTTCAATATTCAGAGGTCAGAAGTTGGTAGGAACCATGTAGTTCAATCATGTATTAACTCTTAAAATAATAAACTGACAAAAAGACAAATATTCGAGAAAATCAGTTTAAAGTATCAGGAGAGCAGAATTCGTTAGGAAAAATAAAAGTGATCCACAATAAGGAAGATTAAAAACCACGTGGTGATAAAAAGTGTAAACAATATTGATATCATCGACCCCGGGGTTACCCACAATAAGCAATGTAAACAAACGTGTGACCTCAAGGTCGGAAAACTCCCGATAACAGATTGAAAAATCGCTGTCTAAAATACCTAATGAAGATGAAAATCCATTTGAAATCAGGATTATGTTAGGTTAAAACAACAAAGGTTAAGACTCGCCCTTCCTTGGATTAAATTTCTGGATTAAATACACCATTTGAAAAACCTGAAAATGGCTGAAATTAACCCGAAATCAAATACAAACTGGCCCAGAACCAGTCAAATATGAGGTTTATGAGGGTTGGTTAAGAGGGCGCCTCGTACTTCCTTAGATTAAATATCTGGATTAATTTTTTCTGGATTAAATTTACCATTTGAAAAACCTGAAAAATGGTTGAAATTAACCCCAAATCAGATACAAACTGGCCCAGAACCAGTCAAATATGAGGTTTACAAGGGTAGGTTAAGAGGGCGCCTCGTACTTCCCTCGTACTTCCCTCGTACTTCCTCGTACTTCCCTCGTACTTCCCTCGTACTTCCTCAAAAGACCCTTGGAAAAACCTGAGAAAATGTTGTAAAATGTTGTAAAATGTTGTAAAATGGTTGTAATTAGCCTACAACCCGATAACAAACTGGTCCAAAACCAGTCAAAAATGAAGTTCTCGGAGGGTCGGAAATCGGAAGTACGAGGTGTCCTAGAACCACCCTTTCATATCTACTGTTATAATAACCATCACCAGTATGATGTTTTTAAACTAAATTTCAAGAAAACCAAAATTATTGAATTCATAATTCTAGAGATCGCCCAATTTCAACCAAATTTTTATTTCTGATGGACTTTCAAATCTAAAATATTATCTTCTCGGTCTCTCCTATATCAAAATACCGTCAATCTTTACTTAAATAAAGCATTGTAAATACAAATTCTCAAATCTTTAGAAAGTTTTTAATATTTGGATGGTTGTAAGCAAGATAACGATTTCAATAATTTAAGTAATACTATTTAAAAAAGGAATCTGTTCAACTTTTGTCGTAGAGAGCAAGTCTCCGTTTCTTACCGACCTTTTTTCGTTTTAAATTGACCTCCATCTTCAACACTACTCTCAATCAAACACAGCTTAAATTTATTAAATCGAATTTCGACAGATTTTTTTATTTGTATGAAAATGAAACGTTGTTAGGCCTAGTATTTTTTGTATTGCTACATACAATATTGTGTATTTCGAACTAATTTTAGTTATTTTTAACGGGTAATTAAATTAAAGGTACACATCTTATTCAAATATTTTTTTAATCATCACCTGTAAAATGGAATACCAAAAACTTGGTTCTTCTTTTCCAAAATGCGCAATAGAAAGCATGATTTTAATGCAAAACTTATCTAGAAATGTTTTTACATTCAATAATCTAGTTTCATTCCAATCCTGAGTAATTTAAACTATTTATTTGTAATTTGTTTTGACTATGGTAAGAAGTAAAAATATACTCGTAAATTAAGCTTTAACTTTTAAAGTAGAGTTCTTCCATGAAATTATACACTTGTTTTAAATGTGCATGTTATAATTTATGAGTACTGTATTGTAATTGGTGATTTAATATGTCCCTCACAATATAAAATCTTTTCATGCTACACGTTTAACGAAATAATGTAGTTAGGCCTGATTTTAATTGGTAACTTATATCATGACAGAATCTAAAATAATTTAAACTACTCATAAAATATACATGGTATGCGGCATGCTTGGACCTTCCTTACTCCTTAAGCTCGAGTTAAAACCTCTATTACGAGTAAAAGGTCCACATGTTATACCTGTATGTTTTTAATAAAGTTAATATTAAATAAACAACTAATTTTAACAGGACATATAGTATAGTATTTTTCTTTGTCCATTTTTTTCTATTCAAAAAATTTCTTTTTTCATGAAGAAACATTTGGTCCTTGCTGAATGAGTGGTATTAAGGTTCGTCGCAAAAGGAGTTAACAATGGCTTTAACACTTCAAAGAAAAAATATTAAAATTTTCCCTTCGGCCCAAAATATTGTTAAGGATCAGTGAGCCGTGTTGCTGGTAGGAGTGAGTGACTCACCTGACGGTGTGGTCGTCGTACACCCGGGCTACAGACACATGACACTGACCGAGCACCCGCGAGTCTCACTCAGGCTGATATGTGACGAGCACCACGGAGATTTGTCTGCCGACTGCCGCCACCGCCACCGCCGCCCCCGCCGCCACCGCCGCCGCCCCCAGCCGACCCGTCGATATATCGCATCGTGTCCTGCCGCCACAGAGATATCGACATGTACCTCGCGAACCCTCATTGTTGAAGTTTAAATGCTGTATATTTATTATATAACTGAAGAAAAAGCTGTGTACGGTATGTACGACTCAAATATCCATATATTAACATTGTAGTGGTTATGTTTTGTTAATTAGTTTCATGACAAATTTCTATAAACGAAAGTTCATCCTACACTATTGAGTTATGGTATTTCATTCTGATTTTGTTTTAATATTTCCAAAAGATATCCTGTACTATAATACGAGCACTGTCTGAAGGGATGTCTGTTCCACGATCTCGAAATCTAGCGGGTAGATTTTGTTTAAACTTTGCATTTAAGAGTGTTTTGGCCCAAAAATAAGTTTAGAAACTGCCTCAATCCCAGTAAAATTCAAATTTGGTCTAAATTTAAGTTTTTAAATCGTAATTTTTAACATTTTTCTTATGTGTTGCTATTTTGTTAACGAAATGACAATTAAAGGTGTACGAAGTGACAATAAAGGAACATTAATGTTAAGCAGTCTTTTAACAACTGTTACCTGTGAAGAGTCTGGTGTAGATTTAATAGGTTGATAACCATGACACTATAACAAAAGTGAATTAAACTCGACGAGCAAGGCTCGGTTAACCTTCTGGTACTTATATGAAACAAGGGGTACAATACCGATTCACTAAATGATAAACAGCGACTTAAATGTCACTAGGCCGAACTGTAGGCCTATGTTTTTTGTGAGTGGCCTACCCTTTTCACTCTTCCACCACTTCATTCTTGTCATTCCTCCGCGATTTAGCGTTATTCAACCGATGTACGATCTAAGTTACTTTCGTTCTGGAAACTTTGGTAGATGAATGTGGGTACTTTATTTAGTTTATATTTTAGGGAGGCTACATTGTCTACGGATTTGTAATAAATGTTAAAGGGAAAAAATTGGGAGTCCCCCCGATGTGTTGCAGGAGCCTCGCACTGCCAATATGGGATTTCCTTAGGTGTTGAGAGCGAACTTGCACGTTAGTTTTAATTCACTTTTATGGTAGGGCCTATCATGTAATCAGGCTCTGAAGGTTTCGCCAACCTTACCTTTTTGCAGATGACAGCTGTTTCAACCAATGCTTAAAAGACTATAACTATTCGACAAACTATTATTTATACTCTACAAACAATGTTTGCAAGGACAAAATATTTTTTCTCTCCAAGGATTTTTTTTTCAATATGGGGATTTGGCCACCAGGAATCGATTGGAACTGGTCCCATGGCTAAGGAAAATCCGGTTTTCGTCCTAGAGCACTTAAAAGGTCCCGTGTAAAATATCCTTATGGAGATTTTTATATTGAACAAAAATCAGCTGATAACTGTTTATGAAATTAACCAATGTGTTATATCTTTAACCTGTGGTTTAGGAATATTACCATTGACTATGTTCACTACCGTGAAGTTCAAGGTGGTGTACATAGTCGATGATATTACCAAATGCAGCACCATTCGGTCTGGCGAGTGAGCGAAGCGAACGGGCTCGTCTTAAAAAAGAAGAGGGCGAGTGAGCGGAGCGAACGAGCTTTGTGTGAGAAACACAATTAATAATTTTACCGAGCACAAGTCCGGTCTTCCTGGTACTATGCTTAAAAGTAGCATAGTCCTACTTTTATTTTCGTTTAACTTTCATTGTTATTTTGTTGCTTTTATGGTAACCCATAAGTCTAATGTTAACAATTACAATTTTTATACGGTAGTTACCGGTATTATTGGAAAAATAAAAATACTTTCCCTGAAGTTGAGTCTATGTTTCCAAACTTATTTTTGGACCAAAACAATCTTACATGAGAAGTTTAAGCAAAACTTACCCGCTGGATTTCGAGATCGTGGAAATACATCTCCACAGACACTCTTCGTAGGGTTCAACCATAGATATATACTAAACACCTGGATCGGTAACTCCGTGTTGAGAAAACGAACCGTTACCCCCACCACTAGCCAGTATTCGTGGTCAGTGTTGCCAACCCTGTGCGAATAATTATGTAATGTAATTTAAATAAATAAATAAAATAATCTACAGTAATACTGTATTTTTAGTATTTCTTACCTATGAAATGTTAATTCCAGCCTTTGGAATGTGCACAAGTACATCCATAAGCTGCACAGTACCATACCATCTTTCATCATCATAATTATAAATGAACATTTAAAAAAATTTAAACAAACAAGAATGCAGCTGACGCACCAACAATAATCATGTCAGCTGATATTCAGCGCGGAATGGCGGCGGCGCACTGACAGGTGGTGTTGGCACTGACGGTAATACTGGCTAGTGGTGGGGGAAGCCGGCTCGTTTTTGGAGCTATTCCGCCATTTCAGTTACCGATCCAGGTGTTTAGTATATATCTATGGGTTCAACATAAATAATAATGAGCGGGAAATAAACCATTTTTGTCGGAGTCCCTAAGTCCTTAGATACGATACTCATTCGAGAGCGGCCTCAGAGTCACCAAGACAAGAAACTGTAGGCCAGCAATAGTTTGGACAGTTAGTTGTCTATGATCCAATAACGCACGAATAAAGTTAAATTATTTCATTTCTCTGTAATTCAATTCATCCGGAATGACCAAAGCAGTAGGCTACCGAGTATGACTATCGATGGTTGGTCGAAATGACAGCTGTTATATCGATAGTCGCAACCGCTCAAAACCAACCCCCCACGCCAGCCCCCAGGCCTACACTCAACAGTCCGCCTATTGAACTCCCTTACTCACAACCTCCACCCCCCCCCCCCCCCCACTCGCACATACGCACAACATACGCACGCACGCACACGAGTACACACACAATCAAACGCTTATGCCTAGACCTTTTATCGCGCTGCATCACGCTCACTCTCCGTTAAACCGCCATGGATAATTCTGGCTCCTCTATTTTCAACGTTGAAATTTTAACCGTGATTTTAACCTTGCCTTTTAATATTTTCTCTAAAGTATTTTTCCCAACTTTTTCGCCGAGGAAGTTAGTTTGATTGTTTGTCATCTGTACCATAAAATCTAAGACGCCAGTGCTATAAAGGCGTACATTTTTTAAAGCGAATACTGTACGATACGAATATTTACCATCTTGTTCAAAGTTACGAGTACTTTAACATCCCCTTTGTGTAAGTTATTATTATGTATTACAAGCTTTCCCGGCATGCCTTGCAATGCAAACTTGAGAAATGTTTTGCCCTTCAGGTGAGCTCGTTCACTGCGCTCACTCTCCATCAAATTTAGCTAGTTCGCTGCGCTCACTCCCCGTCAGGTTTAGCTCACTCGCCGTAATTATATAATATCCTCTATTTTTTTTTTTTTTTTTTTTTTTTTTTTTACAATTTTCCCCCAATAATTTAAATGAGAAAGCTGTTTAAAAAATTAATATTCCTTAATGTAATCATATGTTCCAAAACAAAAATGTTGCTTCTATAAGAATTTCATGGTAACTTTGAAGACGTTTGAGCTCTATGGAGGAATATGGATCCTATATGTTTATTATTGGTTCTAATCTAAGCTACCTTCCCACCAATTTTTAACCGAATCAGTTCAGCCGTTCTCGAGATATAAGAGGTGTAACTAACACGACTTTCTTTTATATATACATATATGGATAAAGAACTATTTATTATTGATTAATTATTGCATAACCACCAAAGGGCCCTTGCAGCACAATGCGTTGCATTTATCAGAGTAGGCCTATCTGGTGACCAAACCTTGCTCTCCATCTTCCCAATTTAATAGTATTGAGATTTGGTGGTTGTGCTTTATGTCCAAATTAGCTAGGATTACGTGAGTTCTTATGCCAATTTGTTTTAGAGCATATGCCTAAAAAATACTCCTATAAAATGTAGGATAAATAATTCACAAAGTTTGATCTAGATAGTTCATCACACATAAAACGTAAATGATAACAGAAGAAAAAGCAATATTTAATTACAACTTCCCGGTCCTGTATGGGCTATGCAAGACTCACTGCGGCTGTTTTTCTAGTACTATGAGGTAGTCGTCGACATAGTGAAAGAGCCCAGACTATTACTATTTATAACGAACTACACTTTAACTACCTAAACTTTCCATGGCATTACAGAATTTTAATAAAGAAACCACAAAAATTGAGAAAATCTACATCTTTGTTGGTGTGTCCCTTTTGGTTTGATGTATCATGTATATTTTGGTTAAAATTTATCTTTATACAAACCATTTTTTGCAATAAGCTTATCCTCTATACTGGAGGTGAAAAAACTTTTAACCCTTTCAGACCCGAGTTATCTATTTTAAATATAGTGCAGCAGCTTAGTGCTGTGCTCTCGTAGCAAACTCACTTACTAATGGCCTACCTACACTTTCCCCGCTAGGAGCACGCACTGTTCAAAACCCTAATTTTCGTGTCTAGGCTGCCGGTCGTGTTAGCTCAGATGGCTAAGGCGTAGGCATCCCTAACCAGGATGAAGGCCAGGCGCGGGTTCGAATCCGCTCACGACCAAACCTGACCTGGTGGTGCAACTCTTAGAAGGGTTAGCCGATCTGTGGCAACGTTGGTGGGAGGGCCCACTTAAAATAAACGGTGGCAGGCTTGCGTGGAAGTTGACGGAATCGGTTAATTCTTTGAGAGTTGCACCTTGGTCAACACTGATTTTGCTATTTTTTACTACTGTTTACTGTGTGTGTGCCACTACGGCTTTGAAATATGGAAGATAACAATATTTTTACCCCAAGATGAAAATAAAAATGTTTCCAATTACACTTAAATTAATTTTATCAAATAAATAAATGTCATGTCCAAATAAATGGACACTGGGTCTGAAAGGGTTAATGTTGTCTATTATAAACAAGTGTTTTAATATGCGTAGCATTCTGCATTAAATTTGTTATAGTAGCGCAGTAAACAGGTTATTAAATTTACACCAACAACCAACCATCCCGTTTCCTAGTTCACAGCAGTTCGAAAACCCACGCGCAAACACTTATTCTATTTTAATTTTTGTTAGCTGTTAGAAAAGTTTAAGAAAAATTTACCTGCTACATTTTGAGAAAAAGCTAAAACACACCATTTGTTCCACACAATAGACAGACACTCCTTGTATTAAAGTATGGAATTGTGTTGATAATTCTGTACCAGTAGTTTAATTGCCTTTTAGCTGCTTTTAACTTGCGTTTGTCTATTGTTCCCCAAGTTAGTCTTATGGACAAAAAACTAACTTTAAGGGCTTCCCGTGGGCTTCAGAGTTAAAATACCAAAAATCTAAAACCTTATTGCAAAACTACGAACTGAGACCATTCTTTTGACATCTCAAACGTTAAAATTGGTCCAGAAATAAGGGGGGAGTTGTGTTTACAAAAAAATGCCTTCACGTATTATATAGGCCTATAGGTAGATAGAAGATAGATTTAGATTATTTTCATCTTAAAATCCATCCGAATTTGTGATATTCCTTTAAGTTAAAGTCATAGGTGTGGTTTCGATTCAACCATGACACTGACACTGGACATGTCGCACTATTTAACAAGGCCAATTGCATCCTCTTTGAATCACACTACAAGGCACTTTTCCCAGAAAATCACTTTAAATTTAAACTCAAGTTTAAAAAAATGTTACTATATGGTTTTATATATATATATATATCAATGTGCTTATAGCTAGCCATACAAAAAACATTATATTTATAAAGATTGCAATTTTGAGTCATTATATATTAATATGATTATCAGATAAATAATTCTGCAAAAAGAATCTAAAATATCAAATTATTTCCCTGGAGAATATCCATGGTACTGGATGAAAAAAACAACATTATTTTCTTGCAAACGTTTAAATATAGTTTCTCGTTTAGATACTTTTGAGAACCAAGGAGCAGATAGTTCCCTATTTCCAACTTTTTTTACCAGGTTTAAGATTGATCGTGTATGTGGAAAGCTCTCTTAAAAAGTCTAAGAAAACTCATGTTAATCCATCTATTGCTTGTATTAAAAGTATAACTGATAAACCTCACAAAGTAAGTTTAATATTTCAAACATCTAAATTAAATTTTAATATTTATATATCTCATAAAATTTTTTATGGTACGAAATGCTAATAATAATTATTATTAGAATTATAACTGTTTTCTAGTGTCAAATTATTTTTGGATTGACAAAAACTAATAATGCTACGAGTGAAGATTGTAAAGACGAAAGAAGTAACTTGATCCGCAGAGTGCATTCCCTTGTGAAATTCAGAAAGTATCTCTTCACTCTGAGAATAAAAACTGACTGAACACCTCCGATAAAAGTGGAAGTAAATATAAAGAATAATGCTTTACAAATTTATTTAACTTAACAAAATAATTCATATTTATAAATATCTCAAATAAAGTTCTCCACATTACGATCGAGGATCGAGGCAAAGGAAGCTAATGCTCTCTAAGATAAATGGGTTCTCAGAAAGTCGCCCTTTAATTTGTTATTTGCCCTTTATCCAAACGTCATCTCACCCGATGTTGAAAGAAATACGTCTTTGAGGATCTAAAAGTTTTCTTCTTTGAATTAGGCAAGGTAGGTGTGTGTTGAAAGATAAAAGTAATTCCATTTTTCCGTTCATGAGCTCTGGGTTTATGGCCCCTCATTATGTAATTTACACATTTAGCTTTGTTTCCACAACCAAGAATAATTTATATAACAAAAACTTGTAATAATTTTAATAATATAAGTTATTAGTTATTGAAACGGAAAGCAATAATGTATCAAATAAACAATACCTATTATTCACCACCTGTATTTAAGGAACTCCAGTATCCTATTCCCATTCCTATTACATTTTTTGTCAAACTTTATTTTACAACCTGTTCAAAATACATAGAACAATAAGTAAAAATTATAAAAAGAATATTCACATGAACAAGTATTTATTCAGTAACAAATCTTGTTGCTTATTTACTGCAAATTAGGCAAACCTGTATGGCAGATCCAAAACTTTAACGCACCTTTTTAGTCGGTAAATAGTGTCACTATTGTCAGGTAAGTTTTTTTTTTTTTTTTTTTTTTTTTTTTTTTTTTATTTATTTATTTAACTTTGCAATCTGTTCTAAACCAAGTTGAACAATAAGTAAATATCATATAAGAGAAAGAGTAAGTAACAGTGAGACCTGAACTAGCCGCTAACCGAAAAGTTAACAACAATTTATATTCAATTTGTAAATCTCAAAGGCAAGTCCAAAATCGAAGATCTTTTTAGTCTGTAGATGGAATTGGTATTGTCGAGCAGGTTTAGCGCCAGATGATTCGGATGGTCTTCCAATTTTGTAATATAATTTTCACTTAATCTTGAAATTTCTTCTTTTACCGTAGCTACGTTTAAATCATCATGTAAGGTTTTGTTGGAGATGTACCAAGGTGCGTTAGCAATTTTGCGTAACAATTTTGATTGATACCTTTGAATAATTTCAATGTTGGAGACACTTGCAGAACCCCAAAGCTGTACACCATATGTCCAGATTGGTTTTAAAATAGTTTTATACAGTAGTAATTTATTTTCCAAACTAAGTTTTGATTTTGATCCTAGGAGCCAATTCATTCTATTAGTTTTCAAATTAAGTTGTTGTCTTTTATACCAAATGTGGGTTTTCCAAGTTAATTTACTGTCTATATGAATGCCTAAATATTTGACTTCTGAAACTTCAGAAAGTTGTATGTTATTAATTGTTACGGGAGGACAAGAATTTAGATTTAAAGTGAAGGTTATGTGAACTGATTTATTTTCATTAAGTTTTAGTCTCCATGTCCGAAACCAATCTGTGATTATATCTAAACTGTGCTGTAAATTAATTGAAGCTTGAGCTGGGTCTTGATGAACGGACAGTATTGCAGTATCGTCTGCAAAAGTAGCGATTTCAGAAGAAAGACTTTCTGGGAGGTCAGAAGTGTAGAGTATATACAAGAAAGGTCCAAGCACACTGCCCTGGGGAACTCCAGACTCTATAGGATGTAGATCAGTAAGGATGTCTTGGTATTTAATTTGAAATGACCTGCCTGTGAGGTAAGACTTCAAAATGGGGAATATAGAGGTAAGTTAACAGCAAGATTGTTCGGATGGCTTTCCAAGTACATGTGGTATTTTTCACTAAATCTTGTGATCTCTTTTCAACAGTTGGCATTTTTGTATAGTTATTAGTGTATAGTTTTGTTTTAAACGTACCATGGAGCACAATTACCATTATCCAATTCAATTTTCTTACTTTCAATTTCATTTGTTGTCTCTTACTCCAAATATGATTTTTCCAGGTTAATTTTTTATCCAAGTGTAGATCCAAATATTTCACATTGTCACTTCAGTTAATAAAATGTTATTCAAGACAACTGGAGGGCAAGTACCTTGCCTGAGAGAGAATATGAAGAGTGTTGACTTAGTTTCATTTAGCTTAATTCTCCACTTTATTAGCCAAAGCTGTAAATCATTTAGAAAATCTTGCAAGTGATCAGAGGCTATTTGAGGCGAGTCATAATAAAGCAGTATCGTCTGTGAATGTGGCGACTTCAACATTTCGGTTTGTAGGAATATCAGATGTATATATTAGGTACAACACAGGCCCAAGTACACTTCCTTGAGGAACTCCAGAGAGAATCGGTTTGAGTCCAGTTAAGACATCTTCAAATTTAATTTGGAAGAATCGTTCACTCAAGTAGGATTTTAACAAATTGTAATATGTATGAGGTAGGGAAGATTTGATTTTGAAAAGGAGACCATAAAGCAGTATGCCACACTTTATCGAATGCCTGTTGTACATCCAAAAACGCGGCAGAACAGAACTTTTTTATTCAAACGTGTTTTTTATCATCTACTACTGTAATCTGTGAGTCTGTTCAATGGTCGAAAGTTGCTTCCGGAAGCCAAACTGATGTCCAGGTATTAAGTGAGATTCTTCAATGGCAGGATTCAGCCTTTTAAGTATCAGTTTTTCTAACAGTTTTGATAGGATTGGAAGTAAACTAATGGACCGATAAGAAGAAACTTCATTTGGTGGCTTACCCGGCTTTGGAACGACAACCAGCTGAGAAATTTTAAATTGAACTGGAAAATATTCTACTCGAAATATTGCAGGAAAGATAAATGTCAACAACAAATCACCTTTGCGTGCGGCAATTATTTTAAGACCTTTCCCGTAACCAGGGCGTTTTTGGGGATTTATTTCTTTTTCTAGGGTTGTGCGGACCTCTGAAGGTGTACAAATGGTGCTATAGGTAAGGCCATCTGATTAGGTGTATCTAAAAATTCTATAATTTCTCTTAAAGAATATGATTGGGTATTAAAGGTTGAAATACATTTGAGAAGTAATCAGAGAAAACGTTTGCTTTATCAGAATTACTATTTACTTTTAGCCCAAGTTCCATCAATTTTCTGAATATGTGGGACATGTTGAACTTGGCGTTTTATGTAATAAAATGCTAGCAAATCAGGAAGAACTTTTGTTTAAGTTATCACAAATTTTTCAAGCAATTGGGCCCAGATTAACTGAACACTTGTTCAAATTTCGGCCACTAGGCGATCTTTAGTATATCATTTTGTAAGCGAAATTGTTTGTGCAAAATTGTGAGCATTTTACAAATTGCAGGAAGGTGGGGGAGGCCTCGATCCCGGGCAAAAGGGACCATTATTGACGTGTCCATAAAGTTACCAGGAAATACCCGTAAAACGATCTCGAGTTTTGATTAGGAGAGCCGAAAATTGACAGTGAGTGAAAAAGGTCTAGGCCTACTTTGCGGTGTGGTGTGTTAAAATTAAATAAGAAAATCTAACAGGAGCAAAAATATTAATTCAACTTATGGAAAAACAAGATAATGAAATGGTTGTAAAAAATGATGGTGCATGATGAACACTTACTATTGAACTATATAAAACCTAGAATAAGCTGAGCTCCCGTCACTTTTTTTCATCTCAACTTTTCTACATTATGTTAATTTTATTGACATACCTCAAGGACTATTGGACGTGGCTTCTTTAAAAAATCAACTGTTATATATTGATCAATATATAGATTTTAACGATGTATAAAATAAAACATTCATTCATATACCGTACGTCTCAAGATTGTAAATGGAGTGTGCTTTGGAAGCGGATGTTCTATGCAAACAATATCGCTAAAATATAATCGATAAAAAGAATATTATTATTCCTATGTTTTATGGAAACTTTCTTACTAAAATAATATCTATCTATATACGAGTATTATTAGGCGAGCATGTTTCTTTCCCTCCTTTTTTCTCAGCTCGTGTGCATTGTAGGAGAAATCCGCGCATACCCAGTGTTGTAGTGGCAAATTTTCCAATGTGGGAACGCATATTTGTCAAATTCCCTGAAAATTAAGATAAAATTACCCTGAATGCGTACGATAGCCATAGTTTTGCTTATTAGGCTATGTATTTTAAGCTAACTGAATTTACTGAGGATTCAAGAAACTATTTAAGAATTTAGATGATTTTGAGAAAAGCGAAATAAAAAACCAGTATATTTTTATATTTAACTAACTTTATCATTTCACAAAAGAAGGTTGTTTTAGAAAAGGTTATTAATTTATTTATTAACTACTCTTATTTTGAACTCCAAAATAGCAATATACATAACCTAATTTTTAAATGATATATAATAATAATAGTAAATTTTATTCAACGGACAATAATTAACATTGTATGGGAATTTACATTTTAAGAAGAATTTACATAAAGTCTTTCCATCTGTTTCACAATAAAAAAATTTACAATTCCGGATTTTTCAACAAGATTTTTTGTTAATTTATTTAATACTCTAAACTTTCTTCAAGTCTTTTCAATCATTTTTAAATTGCTTTTTCTTCTTTCTTTTTCCTTCTTTCTTTCTTATTCTTTCTTCTTTCTTCCTTCTTCCTTCTTCTTTCTTCATTCTTTTTTCTTCATCTCTACATTTAATAAAATTTTTTCGCCTATCCCTTATATTCTATACAAGTAGACTATAAAAGAAAAGAACTAAAATAAGTTAAATAAATAAAACAGAAGAAAAACAGAGTAATTAATTAGAATGAAAGTTCATTGACATATTGACAAAATTTGGTTTACAAGTAGTCGGCAAATGCATCCTCTTAGGTGTGAAAGGGTTGTGGAGGGACGGGAGAGTGATGCCCGCCACCGTATACCGTACTCAGTGCACAATACAAAGTTCAAGTGAGAGTTAGGTTATCTCTGGAAACAGATACAGAGTAAAATCGTGTTTACAAAAGTATTGCATTTTATTAGGCCTATTGGCATAGAAATATTTTTTAGTATTTTTATACTGTTTAATCAATATTTATATTTAGAAACATATTAGTTATTTTCCCAGATTTTCCCTGAACGGGGAACTGGGATTTTCCCTGGTTCTTGAAAACCAGTGTGGGAACGCCGTTCCCACGCGTTCCCGCACCACTACACCACTGCGCATACCGTTAAAAAGGTATAGTCCTGTAGATGAGCAGAATCCCATTCTAATTCACAGCGGACTATAGGGCTACGCCCCACAGGCTTTCAAAGTTCCAATGTTAATCTTATGGAGGAAAGAGGAGTGATTGAATCATTAGACAGATGTTAGTTGTAAAACAACTACTAGAAAAACAGGAAGAACAGATTTTTTCGTCATAAAATGTTTTTTAAACATCTTGGTTCCAGATAAACGGAAATTTTGATCGAATTTCAATCAAGAGGCGATCTCTAATATATATAACTAGGGGGCCCGTGCAGCGCAATGCGCTGCATTCATCAAGGGTACTTGGTGATCGAACCTTGCTCCATAGTAATTTACCGAGTTATTTTGAATAAAAATTAAATTGTAGTGAAAATCAGATTACACCACATTGGTATTCCATCAATCGATCCTCATCAATAATAATTCTCAAACTTCCCAATGAGAGGGTTTTGAGATTTGATATGATTGTTATTTTAGGTCCAAATTAGCTAGGATTAATGTAATGGTTCTTATGCCGATTTGTCTTGAGCCTGTGCCTAAAAATTAAAAAAATTAGAATAAATCCACAGATGTTGGATCTAGATAGTTCATCACACAAAAAACGTAAATGACCACAAACAATCAATATTTATGTCAACTCCCCGCCGGTCCTGTATGAGCTATGCAGCACTCACTGCGGCTGTTTTTCTAGTAGTATGAGTTAGTAGTCGACATAGTAAATAAGCCAACACCATTACTAATTATAACGGACTAAATACTCTTTAATTTAACTTCCCATGGCACTACAGAGTTTAAAGACAGAACTCATAAAAATTAACAAAATCTAGGCTACAGCGTTTTATTTTAATTTTTGTTAACTTTCGTTGTTGTTTCAATACCAATCTGATAATCCACAAGAAGAACATAAAAAATTTCAAGTTACAATCTTGTTTTTGTACAGCAAAATCAACTTTTCTGGGGTTAAGTTACTAAATTTATTTTTGTGCCCAAATAAATAAAAGGACAAAGTTCAAGCAAAAGCTATACATTATGAGGAAAAAGTAGAACTTACAATTATTTGTTCCACACATAGACACTCCTTAAAGTATGTAATTGTTTTGATATTTCAGTACCATTCGTTAGTTCAATTGCTTCTATTTAGCTACAGGACTGTGGAGAAAATATAAACAAACTTTATTGCATTACAGCCAACGAGATTAAATAGATATAGAGTGCTCACCAGATAGGGAAAAGTGTCCCTTTTTGACTGGCGCCATGCTACCCACGATTCCCGCCGTTTCCTTGGTAACCAGTCCTTTGTTTACACTTTTCCAACAGTAATTTACCATTTTACCCACACGTTTCTATGGTAACCAACTTCAATAGCCTGCTCACAGACCATCAAATCAAACTAATTTAAAAACAAACAACAAATAAACATATGTTTTAAAAATATCATCAGTAATTTTTGAAGCTTGTAGCGACAAAGCAGAATAGCTTAAACTAGTAACCAAGGAAACAAGAGTAAAGTGTGGGATGGTTGCCAAGGAAACGGCGGGAATGATGGGTGAAATGGCGCAAATCAAAAAGGGACACAAAATTAACATGTGGTGAGCACTCTATATCTATTTAATCTCGTTGATTACAGCAGTTTTCCCCAGCCCTGATACAGCTAGCCTTTGACATGTGTTTGTTTGTTTTACTATCAACAGCTGTTTTATTTAGCAATTCAATATAAATTGTTCCCCATGTTAATCTTATGGACAAAAAATGAACTTTGAGGGCTTCCCGTGAGCTTCAGAATTAAAATATCAAAAATCTAAGACCTTATTGCAAAACTACGAACTGAGACCATTCTTTTGACACCTCAAACTTTAAAATTGGTCCAGAAATAAGGGATGAGTAGTGTTAACAAAAAAAGGGCATCACGTATTATATATATAGAATAGATAGATAGATAGATTCCGTAAGCGAATCGGTCCCCACGAAATATCTCGAGTAAGAAGAAAGATAGGGTAATGTATGATAGCTCATTTTAAAGCTTGAGGGCCAAAGACGCATGGAAAAATACCAGAATCGCCATAAGTTACCTGGGCTTCGCCCCAGTGGACCTTGAAGTTCTAATGTTAATCTAATGGGAAGAAGATTTTTAGATCTACACGTGTGATTAAGCACATGATCCAGTGAATAATTTTTATCATAAACTCAGCTGGTTATTGAACAGATATTTTGAGTTAAGATAACCATATTCAATTATAACTTTTTTTTAAATTTGCAATGCACTATAAAAAAAGGAAAACACCAATAGTGATGGAAAAATTACGGATCCACGGGCCACGTGGCCATAGGGGCTACAGGAAGCACGGGTCATGAGATGAGGGCATGGGGGAGACTTGGGGGGACATAGGGGGCAAGGGAGAGGAATGGGGGACATAGAGAGCACGGGGGCATCAAGGAAGAACGGCGGACATGTGAGCACAGGAGAATGGTATTACACAGCACAGAGGTATAAGGGGTCATGGGAGGGTTGGGGTTACATAGAGGAGGAACGGCAGGCATCGGGGAACGGGGATATGAAAGGCTTGGGGAGGAATGACGGGCATCATAGGAGGTACAGGAAGCGTGGGTCACGAGAGGGGGGCATGGGTTAGACTTGAGGGGACATAGGGGGCACGAGGGAGGAATGTGGGACATAGAGAACACGGGGGCATCAAGGTAGAACAGTGGACATATGAGCCAGGTGAATGGAGATCACAGAGGCACAGTGGGTATGGGGGCATGGGGGGTACTCGAGCCGCAAGGCATAGGGGGTACAGGAAGCACGAGTCACGAGAGGGGGACACATGGGAGGCTTTGGGGGGGAGGAACTGCAGGCATCGGGGAACGGGGATATGGGAGGCACGGGGTGGAATGGCGGTCATGGAGGCACAAGGATATGGGAGACACGCAAGGATAATAGAATATGGGGAGGTTGTCTCATTCACAAATTCAACACATTTGTGCTACGTCATCGGCCGACCCATCAGCTGGCTGTTTAAATCAGATGTAAACTTTCTTTGTTTACATTTTCTTTGTTTTTGTTTCCCTTGTTTACTGTTAGTATTGTGGTTAGGTTATAACGATAAAGAAAGTAATACAGATTAAATTTATTAAAATTAATATCAAAACTTTGTTGTGTGAAATGTGTAGGATGTTTTAATTATTACAAATCCTAAAAGAAGAACAGGTCTTAAATTGTTATTATTAAGATTATTGAATTTAATTTTATATTTTATTCGGTTTTGGCGTCCCGATAGTCCACTGTAATGAAGGTCATTAAACACGATAACGTACTACTGCCGCCGCTTTTTTCATTACCGCGGTATCACAGTTTTGGACAGAAGATATTATACAATCTTTGGTCCGAGTTTTAGGCCATTTAACGATGCTTAATCGGTACTGTAGCGATCGCCTTCCTGCGGTCCGATCTTCCTTTGAACCCATGTTTCACGGTCTGATCGAGTATACGGCAGATTAGTGTAAGCTCCGCAAAACTTACATCAAACTCGACTAGTCTACATTGAGTCGTCTTTGTGGAGTTTTACTGCAATAAATTAAAGCGCTACGATTGTAAGTGGTACAAAGGGCTAAAAAATAAATGTACAGGGAGACCCAAAAATCAATCACGCCACTGCCGGCATAGTGTATTTTATTTCATGCATATTTTATTTCATTTCTGGTAAACTATCTTCACACAAATGACACAATGTATAATAACCAAGAAATCCATACCCAATATCCCCATAACGACCTGATTTTTGCAACAAACATCAATGTTATGAAATTTTTAATTAAAATACCTATAAAATTCATTTAGACAATAAATAAATATTGTTCAAAAATTGCCTGAGTTAACCATAAGTGCACCGAACTCCTAGATGTTTTGGATGATGCTTTTTATCTAGGCCTACTGCAATGAGTTGTAATAAACTAAGGAAATGATTATTGTTGGATAAAATAATCTAGCTTTTAAACCTTAAAATGTAACATTTATATTAGGATTTAATGATGAGTAGTTTTTCCCTGCAAATATTTTGGCGACCTCACACCTCCATATTGGCCCCATCTAGATACTAATCAGACTAAGACTAAGACCTAAATTCACCCATGTAAACTCGTGTAAGTTTGAAGAATCTAAAATAAATTGTACGGTAATCAAAGTAAACAATCTTGAAAATATGATTTAAAACTTTTTTAAAATCATAATTTAAAGATATAATGAAATGCGACGGATAAAATATGGCATTATTATTAAATCTGTGGTCCCCGATAGATTCGCTCGTCTATAGCAATTAGTTCCTGCTGATTAGTTCCATTTTTTCTCACTAGTATCGCTAGGGCGGACAGGGTCGGCCGGTGACGTAACGATTCCAGCTGTTACTGTCTACATAGGCCTTATGGGAATGAGACAACCTCTTCTGTTTCTTATTTAATAGCCTTGGGAGACACGGGGGTATGGGCATTTCAGCACGAGGTTCACTAGAGATGTCGTTGGCACTGGGGAAAGCTGGGTATGGGGACGGGGGAGGAATGGGAGAAATAGAGAGCACCGGGGCCTCGAAGAAGAACAGCGGGCATGTGAGTTTGGGAGAAAGGGGGCACAGATGCATGGGAGAATAGAGGAACGGGGATACGGGGAATGGGGGTACTCGGGCCATGGGGAAGAACGGCAGGCATGTGGGTACAGGAAAATGAGGGTCACACTGACATAGGGGGCACAGGGGTTCGGGGGCATGGGGGGTACAGAAAGCATGGATCACGAAAGGGGTTGAAGGACATGGCAAGTGTCTGGAGAGTGGGGGGCACAGGGGTCCTAGATGCAGTAGTGTACAGTATTAATAGGATAATAACCGTTTTGTCATGTTGTAATTAACTACTGTATTCACTTGAGTTGCTATCTCATTATGTGTACATGTTTAAGTTCAAAACTAATTTTATTGCGTCCAGCAGTCTAATCGTGCAAAAAAATATTTTTTCCACAAAATAGACAACCTACTATATTGTTTAATGCAAGGGAGATTATTGGCAAATTACTGATTTGTTACGACCAAAAAATATTCGTCAAGATTAAAAAAGATTTATAAGAAAATCCATCCGTGTAAATTCATAGTACAGCTTGAGAAGAAATATAATAATTGTGCAACTAGCTAGGTGATGAAATGAAACTACATTTTTGAGATAACATCATCATTTGGATTTTTAGGGGCCTTTGCCCCTACAAGCCCCTAGTAGAAATAATAATTTTTATCCCACCGACAAAGTTTTACATTGCATGGGAATTTTTAAAAGAGATTAAAAATTTGTTCACTTATTTACAATTTTACAAATTTTGATTTAATTACAATTTTATTTACACATTTTATCTAGACTTTTTCTTTATTAATGATATTTCACTTCCTTCTTCTTTTCCATGTCTCCTTCCACATCATTGGTTGTTCTCTTCAAAAATGTCTTTATACTTGACCTCCCAAGTAGTGACCTCCAGTACCACAAACAAAAAAGACAAAAGGACACAAGAGTGTGTAGTTTTTATGTTTTTAGTATAAACGTTTTAGCATGTTGTATGAAGAAATTTATTATTTATCAATTGAGGACGTCTATGGTAAAAGGGCTGATACAAAGAAACCATACTTTCGGGAAACAGGCAATCAATAATTGACTTGATTGTACTTTTATATATATAGGATTTATGGTTTTGAAACCTTTAAACAAAATTAAGTTCAGAATCTCAACTTATATATAACAAGAAGAAATATTTTGTTAAGTTGGCATTTGAAATATTAATTACAATTTGAAAAAAGGTTTGCATACGCCCTTTTTCCTAAGATGACAGTCAGCCATGTTTTTTATACGCCCTTTTTTCAAAGAAAAGCCCTTATTCCAAGGATTTACATCACATAGTATGACATAAATTTTTATTAATATTATAATTTATATTTTACAACACTATGAGGACTGGATAGTAAAAGCCTGTATAATTACCCAAATAAAATGGTAGTTTTTCTTTTAATTTCTTCATTTTAAGTCTATTAAATAGGCTATAGGCCTATTAAATTAGGCTATTTTATAGCCTATTAAATAGGCCTATAAAAATTTTTATAGGCCTACTACATAACTTGTGTATGAGGAAATTTGTATGGTTATGTTTTAAATTTATATAAAATATAATATTATATTATATTTTATATAAATTTTATTTATAATGTTTATTTTTAATTTTATTTTATAAAATTAAAAATATTTTTAATAATTATAAATTTATTATTATTATTATAATTATTAAAATTGATGACATGATGGCCTTGGTTACCGGCATGGAAGAAAGGCTGGGCAGCGTGGTTAATGATGTAAAAAAATTGGAAGAAAAATCCTTGGCATTAAGAAAAGACTTGGAGGAAGTTAGACTTACTCTAGAGTGTGAACGTCAGTACGGGAGGAGTAAAAACATCATCATAACTAGCATACCAGCTTCAAAAGGTGAGGACATCAGCCAGAAGGTGGTTACCCTCCTAAGCAAGATGGACATAACTATAAAGAAAGAAGAGTTTACTGCGCACCGCCTACCATCTACAAGCCAACCTCCACCCATCATTCTTCAGTGTAACACCAGATCTACGAGAGACCACATCATCCGGCAAGCAAGGAAAATTAAACCAACTTCGTCACTGATCAGCGGAGAACGTCCAGAAAGAGCCATCTACTTCAATGATCATCTGACACCTTACTTTAGTAAGCTAATGTTAAGAGCAAAAGAGTTGAAAAAGAGTAAAGATTATAAATTTCTATGGTTTAATGGAGACAAAATCATGATAAAGAAAGATGAAACCTCTAGGGCTATAAAAATAGTCAAAGAGGAGGATCTGAAAAAAGTAGTCTAATAGAATCAAGATCTTAGGGCCTATACTGATTTTCAACTAGCATTCTACAAACAACTATTTTGCTTCAACTTAACCTTTTAAAATAAAAAAAAGTTCACTTAAGTTTTTCATTTCACTAGTTAGATTAAACAGAAAAAATATTTCAACTAAATGAAAATGATTTATTTATTAATGATGGGAATTTTCAATCTTTCCAAAGTTTGAACGAGACAAACACATTTTTAAATTCAAATCCAGCTTCACATGACCTTATTGTTCTTTGTAACAATATTAGATCAATTAGAAAAAATTGGGACACCTTGTTATTAGAATGTAGAGCCTTAATTGACTATGTGGACCTAATTATTTTAAGTGAAATAAATGTTAATTGTGAAGAAGGCAGCATCTATGGAATACCAGGCTATGAAAGTTTTCTCAAGTGTAGAGCATCTGGGGATGGAGGGGGAATTGTTGTTTTTTATAAAGAATATTTAGAAATAGAACAAATATATTGTAACTTTCAATCAGCCGAACTACTGTGTTTAAAGGTAGTTTCGAGGGGGAAAACTGTTATAGTAGCTGCCTTCTATAGGCCTCCTAGTCAGAATGTCAATCACTTTAATGAGGAGTTAGAACAGTTTTTGTCATCAGATTTCATAAAAAATGAGAAAGATGTCATTTTGGTAGGGGACATAAATATTTGTTATCTGACTGATATGTATGGGTCTGAAAATTATGTAAACGTTTTATATTCTCATGGATTTTACAATACAATTAAAAAGCCTACAAGGGTTGAATTTTACAATAATGTTTTAGTGTCAACGTGTTTGGACCATGTTAATGTGAAGACATTTCAGAAATCATACACATCATTTGTGGTAGAAAACAAAATCGCAGATCATTATTGGACGGGTATTAGGTTTGAACTAAATAAACATGGAGATCTACATGTAGATAATCAAGGAAAGTACAAAGATATTATTGTCACAAGGAAAGTTAATGAATCAATTCAAAGTGAAAATTGGTGGCCTATTTTAGATATAAGGGATCCATCTCAGGTATATGATGAGTTAGTAGCTAAATTTAAGAATATATATGGTAGATGTACAAGAAAAATAAAATTAGGTACAAAAGAACAAGAGACTCCATGGTTTAATGAAGAAATCAGATGTTTGGTCGACCGGAAGAACTACTTTTGGAGACTATTAAAGAGAGATAAATATAATTTAGCTTTAAGAGATGCATTTAAAAAGGCTAGAAATAAACTAACTTGTAAAATAAGGTTGGAAAAAAGGAATTACTATTTCAGATATTTTTCAGATAATTTTAATGACACTAAAAAAACTTGGGATGCTATTAATAAGTTCATAAACAAAAACCAGAGACCAACCATACTAGAATCCATGAAAAGTAGTTTTAAGTTAAATAGAGATGATGAAATTGTTAATTTAACAGAGGAATTTAAAACATCATTTAAAGAAACAATTGAAGGAGTAACTTCTGAGATGACAGGACAACCTTTTGACTTGTCTGAAAGCTTTAATGAAGGTAACTTTACAGTAGGAAATAGATTAAGCATGAACCTTATTACCATAAATGAACCCTTATTGTATACAGCTGTAAGTAAAATCAATGCCAAATCATCACCAGGACCAGATAATATTAGGCCTCAAGACGTTAAAAATAATATATACTATTTAAGATTAGTAATAATTTATTTATTTATTTATTTATTCTCAACGGCAAACACCATTTACATAATAATTACAATAGTGGAAAACATAGCGTTACAAGATGGTGAAAAAAAAGAAACAAACAAAAACGTAACGATACAACAATGTGCAACGATGCAAATAACCAATGTGACAATAACAGTAACAATAACAGGTAACAATAACAAAATACAGCAATAAATATATATGACATGGTAACAAGCAACAATGTGGCAATGTGTAACAGTAAAAAAATATCAACATTACAACAATAACAATAACAGTGAAGCAATAACAGGAAAGTGAACAATTGGCATTTTAACATGAATGGCAAACACGACTCTTCACTTAACTGCCAGGGCCACTTTTTTCCTGAAGGATCTGGTGGATTCTCCAAAGAAGTCGATGTCCTCTGGGGCCTCACTTCCAAACTTGAGGAGCCTCGATAAGCCGCTGTGGTATGCGTACAGGGTCGGAAGATAACGCCTTCTGAAGATAGCTTTTGATCGAGTTCCTCTTGAGATTGAGATGTCCACTTTGGCTAGCAGGGAAGGACTATCCAGAAGACCATTTACCAACTTGAAGAGCACAAGAAGATCAGCATGTTTGCGTCTCAGTTGCAGAGGGAGAAGTTCAAACTGCCCCTCAATGATGTTGATTGGAGAGTTTCTGTAGGAATAACCAAGTCTAAGGCCCAACATTCTCACAAAACGCTTTTGGATGTTTTCAAGAGCACCAATGTGGTTAAGTTGATACGGGGACCAGACGGTAGAACCATACTCCAGAACTGGACGAACCAGGGACTTGTAAAGAACTACTAGAGCTGTAGGTGATCTGAAATCCTTTGTGGATCTAAAGATGAATCCTAGCAAGGAGTTGGCACGAGAGACGATGGCGGATAGATGGTCAGTTGGGCTCAGAGTTGGATTAAGGGTTACACCAAGGTCCTTCACTGTATTATCTTGCCTCAAAATCGAGCCATCGATACTATATACTGCTGGAATGGCATCGGTAACCCTTCTGAATGAGACAACTGAACATTTGGATGCATTGAGCTGCATCGCATTGGACCTGCACCACTCACTGATGTTGTTGAGGGAAAGCTGGAGAAGTTCTTGGTCAAGGGGGGAACTTATCTTCGAGAAGACCTTGATGTCATCTGCAAACAGAAGGTGGTGAACTAGAATGACCTGGCCAATGTCGTTCATAAAAATGTTAAACAAGAGAGGGCCTAGGTGAGATCCCTGGGGCACACCAGATGTAACGGGAAAAGGAGCAGAAGTAGAGCCATCACACTTGACCATGAGCAATCTTCCATTCAGATAACTTTTGAGCCACATGAGCAGAGGGCCTGTTACACCATACGCCTTTAGTTTAGTGATCAATAGGCGATGATTTACTTTGTCGAAAGCCTTAGAGAAATCTAAGTAGACTGAGTCAACTTGACGTGAGTTCATGAATGCTGACATAACAAAGTCCTGGAATTCAAGAAGATTTGTAAGCGTAGATCGGCCCCGGAGAAACCCGTGCTGCTCGGTTGATATGAACCTTCTGAGATGAAAATATAGGTGGTCACAGACGATGCTCTCGAAGACTTTGGCTAGTGCAGACAAGATGGCGATAGGCCTGTAGTTCATTACATCGCAACGGTCTCCAGACTTAAAGATGGGAACTATATAGCCAATTTTGAGACATGAGGGGAACACTCCAGCTAACAACAAAGCTGAGAAATACACAGCAAGGTGTGGTGCCAGAACGGGAGCACAGTATTTAAGAACCAAGGGCGGTATGTCGTCCGGGCCTGCACCTTTGTTTTGATCGAGGGATTCCAATCTGGCTTGAACATCAGTAGCAGTAATAACACACTGAGGGATGGACTCGCTCCAACCAAAGTCCAACTGAGGGATGTCCACAGCTGCATCATTAAACACAGAAGAAAAATGGTTGGCGAAGAGCTCGCATTTTCCAGGAGCATCACCAGCAGAGAGGGTGCCAAAGAACATTGTCGGGGGGATCGAAGGGTTGGATCTCAAACCATTCACATGAGACCAGAAAGCTTTGATGTTTTCAGGAATACTCTGTTCAATTTTGTCTATGTATTCAGCATGGCGCTGACTTGAAAGAGCTTTACTTTCTCTTCTAAGCTGACTGAATATCAAGAAATCATGATGCCTCCCAGTTTGCTTGAAACGTTTGTGGGCAATCTTCTTTCTGATGACTAGGGTTTTGAGATCATTAGTAAACCATTTTGGGAAGGAAGAGGATCTGACCATTTTCAACGGGGTATGGTGGCGAACTTGCAATCCCAGCCATGAGAAAAACTCGCTGAATTTGAGCTCGGTGTTAGCAACATTGGTAACAAGTGGGAGCCGACGTTCCTGAAGACGGTGAAAAATTCCATCAAGATTGCACCTTCGGAAATCAGGTATTAACTTGGAGTGCTGCGGAGTGCTGTGAACTGGTATATTTAGCGATATGGTGAGAGCAGGATGGTGTCTGTCTTCCTCGACAAGCAGTTCATCAGCTGGAGTGACTTTAGAGTCACAGATGTTTGAGAAAACAAGGTCCAAGCAGACCTGACGATAATTAGTTATTGAATTTATTTGCTCAAGGGAATGTGTGTTGGCCATATCGAGCAAGTGTCGTTGTGAGTCAGTACACTGCAAAAGATTTACTATGTTCCAGTCAACATCAGGTAAGTTGAAGTCTCCTAATATGAGAATATTTTCGGTGTCCTTGAGGGAGACCACAGCCTCATCAATGATGTCTCGAAAGTCAGCGTAAGCAGAGCTAGGTTGGCTGGGAGGTATGTAGACGCAAACAATAAGAAGGCGATTTGAAAAGCAGGACACGAGGACACATTCAGTATTAGAAGTAGAAGGTGTGAGATGACGACATGGTATAGAGTTGTGTATAGCTAGTAAGGATCCTCCACCACTTGATTTGCTGCTGGTGAGTGAAGACCTATCACATCTGAATACATTAAAATCATGTAAATTAAGTTCAGCTTCGGTAATATCAGGTGTGAGGTTAGTTTCAACAAGAGCAATTATGTCATATGAGGCAGTTGCAGCCCTGAATGATAAATCCTTAAATTTAGTTTTGAGCCCATTCACGTTCTGGAAGTAACAATTGAGCAGTAATGGTGTGCCGTTGAGATTTAACCGTTTTTTGAACTAGTATTGACAATTTGGGGAACATTGTTTATGTACTTGATGGCGAGTCCCTTTTCACCCTGTGCCACTCGCCTGTCCAATTCCGATTTGAGAGACTTGTAATACGATGTTTCCTGTGGGGTTCTATCTCTAGACAACCTGATCCCAGCAAGCCTCTGATCAATATCTGCTGCGGACTCGACCGAGAAGTTACTCATAATGGTGGAGACGTCTGACGGGCAACTAAGCACTACTTTAAGAGGTCTGGACTTTCCTGGTTGTTTTCTCCCAACTCTGAAGGCCTTGGTCCCTGTTTGTGTAAAAGACGGAAGTATTGGGGACAAGAGTTTGTTCAACATATCCAAGTCGTATCTCACTCTAGCATTGACATCCCTCTCTTTCGATTCTTCCAAATTGAATACCATTATGTTATTAGAGCGTCTATTACGATCATTTAATTCAGCTATGATCGACTCAGATTCAACTGGTTTAGCAGCACCTAATTGGAGTTCGACAGTGGAGATTCTGCCCTCGACGTTGGCAACACGGGGTTCGAGGGCGGCTAGTCCTGTTTTAATGGAAGACACCTCAGTTCTTATTTCCGGAACATCCTTAGAAATACTGTCAATTTTGTTGACTTTATCGAGTAGAGTATCCAGTTTGGATAGGACAGTAGACATCTGTGAGGAGAGCATAGTAAGTGGTTGATTCGATGGGTCCAAACAATCAGTTCTGGAACAAAACCACTTGATGGCAGTATCAGCAGATATCCGTTGATACTCAACTTTCGATATATTTAGGCACACCCTGTGAAACCATCTCTGGCACTCTCCATCACAGCCAATACCTTCCTCGGTGTCCAGCACAACTCTGACGCAAATGGGGCATGTGTAAGACATAATTGACTTTGTATAATAATGCATCTGATTAAAAGAATAGTTGATACTGGTGTAATACCAACTGCAATGAAAATAACTCACCTTAGGCCTATTTTTAAGAGTGGTTCAAAACAGGATTTAGGCTGTTACAGGCCAGTTGGCTCAGTTTCAGTTATAACAAAATTGTTGGAACATTACATTTGTGTGCAGTTGCAGCATTATTTGCTCCAACATGAAATAATAAATGAGGCACAGTTTGGTTTCATTTCAAAGAAATCAACAGTAGATTTGTTAGAAAAACTTACATCTGACATTAATAGATCTTTGAATGAAAATAAGTATGTAATAGCTGTGGCAACTGACCTGACAAAGGCTTTTGATTTAGTAAACTATGAGCTCATGTTAAATAAGTTAGAACAAATAGGAATAAGAGGAAAACTATTTAGGCTATTTACAAACTATTTTACTGGTAGAACTTTACATGTTAGCATTGGTAAATATGTGAGTAGTAGTTATATTCAAACATGTGGCTTAGTCCAAGGTAGTATTTTGTCTCCCACCCTTTTCAATATATATGTCAATGACTTAGCTAGTTTGAAATTTAATTGCAAAATATTACAATATGCAGATGATAACATTTTCTACATGGTTCACACTGATCTGTCAATAGGCCTAAGATATGTACAGCATGATTTGGATTTAGCAGTTAAATACTTTTTCAACAATTCAATAAAACTAAATTCGCAGAAAACAAAAGCAATAGTTTTTAAGAACCCTAGGGTAATGTTGAATAGAAACATAAACATTAGGCTAGTTGGACACAGGATAGATTGTTTAAGGAAGGCTAGGCCTAATACATGTCACTGTCAACTTCTAGACTTCTGTGAAACAATTAAGCATTTGGGAATTAATTTTGATGTTGATATGAAGTTTAAAACTCATGTAGATAGAATAACAAATGTACTTAGAGTCATACTGTACAAATGTTTTAGAATAAGTTGTTTTTTCCCAGTCAGTACCAAAAGGATTATATACTTCTCAATGATTCAAAGTGTGATATATTATGGTATAACTATTTACTATCTTTCACCGGATTATATAAAGAAACCTTTGTGTAATATTGTTAGTCGCATAATCAAAGTATTATTTAATGATATTCCCCAAAATATGTTAGGTATTATGTCATTTGAAGCCTTAGCCAAGTACACTGATCTTTCAAGGAATTATTTTAAAAATGAATTTAGGGAAGTTAATGAGATAGGATATAATTTAAGGCAAAGACAGTTCAGACCACACAGGAGTTATAATAATTTTGGAAATAATACACCAGAATGTAGGATTCCATCACTATTGAACTCATTGCCAATAGAGTTAAGGTCGCTTCAAAGGAAAAATGAAGTAAAAAATAAATTGAAATCCTATTTTATTACTAATTCCTGAGTGGTTATTAGACATAAAATGTTAATAACTTACCCACATTAGTTATCCAATGTTATAACAGTGTGTTAGACCTAGGTTGTTAGTAATGTAAGACATTTTTATAAACACCAACACCAGAAACATACACATTTCACAAGTAATTAGTAAGAGGTATTAAACATAAAGGGGATAAATTTATTTAAAATGCTTTTTTAATATGTAAAATAAGAAACAATCTGTTTTTGTAACGACATGTTTGCACGTTGCACCAAATTTTTTGGTTATGTTTTGTTGATTGTCAGAGGAATCAGAAAGTGAAAGTTCAGAGAGGGGAGGGGGAAGCCTCAGCTGTAACTAAAAGGACACAGAGGAAAAAATTGCAAGAATGCATGCCGCTGATTTTGAACAGTTATTTAGGTATTTAAATATTTTTGTGCCGCTGTTAGTTGAATGTTTATTTATTGTACAATATTTATTCTGCATGTATGTGATAAAATATGTTGACCGTTAAATATTTACAGAGCATTTGCATGTTAAAGACTGAAATTGTAAGGTTTAAGGTGATGTATAATGTTTTTCCCATCAAGTAAAGAAATTTGAATACTTGTATTAACTTTAAGATGCCTTTCAAATAGCTAATAGCTAGAAAGGCAAATTGCACAGCACTGCATTGTAAACATGATTGCGCATGCGTGAAAATAAATAAATTGAAATAAATTGAAATAATTATTATAAATTATTAAATAATTATAATTATTATTTATTATTTATAATAATAATAGTAATTATTATTAGTAAAAATTATTATTATTATTAGTATAATAATAATAATAATATTAGTATAATAATAATAATAATTATTATTATTATTATTAGTAAAAATACTATAATTATAATTATTTATAATTAAAAAAAATTATTAAATATTTTATTTTATAATTTTATTTTATATGTTATAATGTGTAATTATAATATTATTAAATTTATGTTGCAGAAGTGTTGTGCATCATCATGGAAACAGACTCATAAAATGAAAATGCAAAGAGATACAAAGATGAAATTTTGCACGGTTACCAATGGAAACATGAGGAATCGAAATAGACCATCTCCGGAAAAAGGGCGTATACCCCCATACGCCGTTTTACCATATACCTCCTCAATTTTATCATTATCATTTATTTATTTTTATAATATACTTTTTTTATATTATATTTAGGCCCAATAATATTGCAATGTTTATTTTGCCTACTGATTGTAATGAGAGCTTCAGTATCACTACAGCCCGTTTGCTTAGATGCTTCAGATCCCTCTGCAGAATGTTAATTTATCTTAATTTAATCGTTATTATAAATTATGGTAAATAATGGTAATCTGCTAAAGTCTATACTATTTTAATTTCATGATTAGGGGCTTTTGTTCCGAAATTGCCATAATTGTACCATAGTATAATTAATTATAGGAAGCAAAATGCTATAAATTACTTGATTTTATCAGCTGATATTTATTGTATTTATAGATGTTTGTTTAAACAAACTGTCACTCAAATAACAATAATAAACACATTTTCCTGAGTTATAACAAAATTACAAGTACCAGTTCAGGTTCTGTTCAATACAAATTCTATGTGGTTTCAATAATTTATTGACGGTTAACTATGTCACTTGTGAAAGCGCGACAATCGCAGACAAATACAAAAAGCAAACTACAAACATCGAAGAAACCTTCAAAAACCAAAGTGCATTGTAAAACACAATCAAGAATCAGTCTTCCACTGTATGGGCCTTTAAAGATTGAAAATGCGGAGTGTTTCATGATGAAAGAAAGAGAAATTTTTCGTAAATGTTTTCCCTTGCCTTGTCCAAGTCAAAAATCAGTCGATGATTTTGACCCAGTCGGTTTGTTGGGTGAAGGAGGATTCGGCAAGGTTTACTTAGTAATTTACAAAAAATCTGATAAGTTATATGCAATGAAGTTGATGCAAAAACAATTTTTAGTGAATAATAATTATGTAGTGTTTGCGTTGAATGAAAAGAGAATCCTGCAAAGTCTTAACTTTCCATATTGTGTACGGCTTGAATTCTTAGGTCAGGATAAAACAAATCTCTATTATTTTCTGCCCTTCATTTCTGGTGGAGAGCTATATACACATTTAAAGAAACTAAAACACTTTAATGAAGACATTAGCAGATTCTATGCGGGTCAAGTAATATTGGCCTTAGAGTTTTTACATTTCTGTGACTTGGTTTACAGAGATCTGAAACCTGAAAACATACTCGTTGACCACACAGGATATATTAAAGTTACAGATTTTGGATTCACAAAGGAAGTTAAAAAGCGGTTGTATACATTTTGTGGAACTCCGGAGTATATTGCCCCAGAGATAATTTTAGGCCTTGGGCACAGTAAAGCGGTAGATTATTGGTCTTTGGGAGTTCTAATTTATGAAATGGTAAGAGGAAGAACGCCTTTCCGCAGTGAAAATGACATGGAGACGTTCAAAAAAATTGTGAGTGTTCAATATGATATGCCTCAATCCTTTAGTAAAGAGCTTCAAGACCTCGTGAAACACTTACTGCAAAAGGATACGACCTATCGATATGGGAATTTGCAAAGGGGTGTGGATGACATCAAACAACACAACTGGTTTGCAGAAACGGATTGGCTAAAACTGCTTAACAGGAAGGTAGACCCTCCCTATGTTCCCAATGATGAAAACCCGTCTAAAAACTTTCCAAATGCAACAGAAGCTAAAAATGTTTTCCAAAACAGATCAAGCAACAACACTGATCAAGACTATGACACATATTTCAAGGATTTTTAAAATTGACAACTTTACGGTTACTTTTGAAATAGAACCGCCAGGCATCATATTGTTTGCATGATGAATGTCTTCTTTCTTTGAATGGCAGTAAAAGAAATTTATTTGGTGGACCAACCAGAAGATAAATTATTTTATTGGAGGAATACGGTACAAATGATTATCAATTATGACATGCCTATAATGTTTTTTATTAGGTACATAGACCGATTATTAGGGAATTTACATTAGGCCATTTGAGCAAATTAGTCAAAACCAAAATTCTTTATTAAAGATAAAGATTTAAACTTATAAAAATTAACTGCAGTGTGAACCACTGTTTGGATTTACCCTAATCAAAATTATTGAACCATATATTTTACGGTAGGTTACATATATTCAATTCATTCATAGTACTCCTTACATTACATCCTATGATTAGTGATAATCACACCTATACCTTGACGCCTATTGGGGGTTGATTTTAAAGTGAGTCTGTGGTAAAGTTGGTAATCTTCAAGTAAACATGTTGTGTATTGTTTTCACAAACTTTGCCTTATTTATTTGATTTTAAACTAAAATATCAAACTCAAAATAATATTTTGAAACATAATTTGTATTAGGCTTAAGTCTATTTTTATAAGACCTATCAAGCAAAAAAGAAATAAATACCCATCGTCGCAGCAGACCTGCATACTCAGTGAATTTCCAAATTAGTAATATTAATTTTGACCAGATGAACCTGTAAACAAAATTTCATTACGTGCTCATAAATAGGGGAAACATGTCTATTCTCCTTACGATAAATATAGGAAAAGAGTATGCAGGTATGTTGCCATGGGGAACACTAAAAGTAGATTTTAAGCATAAAAAAATTATTTGGACCATATGAAGCCATATACTGAGTTTCATCAATATCTGTCCATAAATTGAAGAGTTTGCCTATTCTCCATATAATTAACATGGGAAAAGAGTAATAAGAGTATGCAGGTTTGCTGCCATGATAAGTACAAAAACCAAGATTTTTTAACATAAATGTCTGAATCTCAACAAAACTAGGCTAAATACCGAGTTGCATAAAAAAATATCGGTTAATAAGTGAAATATTAACACATTTTTTATCTCCATTGGATTAACATTAGAGCCCCAAAATACAATGCAATGTTTTTAGACTTTTTAATATCTCAATAGCCAATTGAGATAGAGCAAATAATAATAATAATACTTTATTGTCGTTGGTATTTACATGAAAATACATGACAAAAAAAAATACATCAAATTAATTTTAAAAGTAATTTATCAACTATCATTATTTCCAGAAATGTTCATTATATTCCTTCATTGAATATGGACATTTTTTTAATAAAACCTCTTTAATTAAACTTCCTTAAACTTTCTGTCTGACAGTGATTTCCAGCTTTAGGGCAAATCATTAAATAATTTTATTTCCATGTTTAGTTTTTGATGGCTTTTCATATATTTCACTAATTAGCCCAGTCAAAATAGGTTGTGTCGGAAGTAATTCCTGAGGAGCTGAATTTTTCACAGTTGATGGACTATGATAAGGTGTGCATTTTCCCAAAAGTCCTGAAAAATCCCCCTTGAGCTTTCCGCCCTACGCCCCTTTAAAGTTAAAGCTGCAGTATGTTAGGAAATCAACTACAGTTTCGTAAGGAAAAAAGCAATCGAAGTGGGGTTGCTTTTATTTTGTTCCCAATAAAATTTTCTACAAAAAATGGCCTTACCACTTATTACAAAAACCTTAAGGTTTTGCGGCAAAATTGATACAAACGTAAAAAATTGATTTTTTTCCTTTCATCAGTTAAAAACCTTTCCTTACAGCTCCTTTGTTTGAAGTTTATATGTAAAACCGTAAATGTAAATTTTGTAGAGAATGATTTTAGCTTTACAATGATATATAATATCACCGTGTTCGGTTTGAGGATAACGAGCAATATTGTATTTTATTTTATGGTGACAGTGAAGAAAGGCTCTGATCTTGGGCCATTTCAGTACAGACATTATTGAATTTTAATGTCTTCCCCTCTTATTTTTTCTAAAAGGAATGACATAGAGGAATGGAACTCCATACATCCATATTTGGCCATTAGTACTTCATTTTGAGGTACAATGTGATTTTTCAGCCCCAATGGGGGACGGCCCACTAGGAGTCACAAGAAAATATTAAATGTAAGCATAGGGTAATATGTACCTCATATCAAAGGTCTCACTTAACAGAACACAATGCCGCAAACCCGACCTCAATCGAACAATTGAGCCGGAAATGCCAGGTGTTTTAACTTTTCATTAAAATCTTTTATAACAACTTCTAAATTCAAAAACTTCCATTGCCTGCTACTTCTGGCTCGGTTGTCCGATTGAGGTCGGGTTTGCGGCATTGTGTTCTGTTAAGTGAGACCTTTAACATGAGGTAAATATTACCCTATGCTTACATTTAAGATTTTCTTGTGACTCCTAGTGGGCCGTCCCCCATGGGGCTAAAAAATCACATTGTACTTCAAAATGAAGTACTAATGGCCAAATATGGATGTATGAAATTCCATTCCTCTCAGTCATTCCTTTTACAAAAAATAAGAGGGGAAGACATTAAAATTCAATAATGTCTGTACTGAAATGGCCCAAGATCAGAGCCTTTTTTCACTGTCACCAAAAATAAAATACAATATTGCTCGTTATCCTTAAACCGAACACAGTGATATTATATATCATTGTAAACATAAAATCATTCTCTACAAACTTTAGATTTACGGTTTTACATATAAACTTCAAACAAAGGAGCTGTAAGAAAAGGTTTTTAATTAATGAAAAGCAAAAAATCTATTTTTTACGTTTGTATAAATTTTGCTGCAAAACCTTAAGGTTTTTGTAATAAGTGGTAATGACATTTTTGTAGCAAATTTTATTGGGAACAAAATAAAAGCAACCTCACTTCGATTGCTTTTTTCCTTACGAAACTGTAGTTGATTTCCTAACATACTGCAGCTTTTTAGCCCAGTAAAAATAGGTTCGTGTCGGAAGTAATTCCGGAGGAGCTGATTTTTTCACAGTTGATAGACTATGATAAGGTGTGCATTTTCCCAAAAGTCCCGAAAAATCCCCCTTGAGCTTTCCGCCCTACGCCCCTTTAAAGTTAAAGCTGCAGTATGTTAGAAAAACAACTACAGTTTCATAAGGGAAAAAGCAATCAAAGTGGGGTTGCTTTTACTTTGTTCCTTATAAAATTTGCTACAAAAATTGTCATTACCACTTATTACAAAAACCGTAAGGTTTTGTGGCAAAATCGATACAAACGTAAAAAATCGATTTTTTCATCTCATCATATAAAAACCTCCCTTACAGCTCCTTTGTTTAAACTTTATATGTAAAACCGTAAATCTGAAGTTTGTAGAGAATTTTTTTAGCTTTACAATTTATATATAATGTCACTGTGTTCGGTTTGAGGATAACGAGCAATATTGTATTTTATTTTATGATGACGGTGAAAAAAGGCTCCGTTTTTGGGCCATTTCAGCACAGACATTATTGAATTTTAATGTCTTTCCCTTTTAGCGAATTTCCCTATAGGGAATACGCTATTACGGTAGTAGTCACGGTAAGACCTAAGCCCGGGACCATGATACTTTTTCGTTTTGAGGTCCCTAGAAGAAAAAAACACCGTTCGTTCAAATTGATATATATGTATATATATATATATAATATATATATATATATCTATGAGTCCGTGAACACGATAACTTTTGAACGGAACCTCCGATTTTGATGAAATTTGGTACAGGGGTGTAAGCCACCATCTACTAGGTTGAGTTCGCGAACCAGAATGATCGGACCATTGGAACTGGGTTTTATGGGGTTTCAAAAGGGTTAAAAATGGGTTTTTGGCATTTTTCGACCTTAATTTTTAAAATTCATAAATTTTAACAGAAACCATTTAAAAGAGCTTAAAAAAACAAACAATTTGGTATTTTGAATTTTTATCTTAGCATAACCGGTTACGGGGAAAATAAAAAAAATGTGTTTTCCATGTTATTCTTATGGAAAATCAAGAAAAGCCTATATCTTGCTTATTTATTGACATAACTTAATCAAATTTGGTATGTACATTATCTAGATAAGGTTTAACTTATACTTGCTTACAAAACCCATATGGCGGCAAACCTACATACTCACCCCCATGGGGTTTATGGGGAAAATAAACAGAACACCATAACCTTATAAAATTTGGTGTGTACAATCACTAGGTAGGATTTAACTTATATTTACCAACTAAACCCATATTATGGCGGCAAACCTACATACTCTCATCCCCATGGATTTTATGGGGAAATAGAAAATATACCAAAATTCCATTGGAAATTCGCTGAGTACGCAGGTCTGCTGCGACGGGGGTATTATTTTTTCTATAAGGGATGACTTAGAGGAATGGAACTTCAATCCATATAAGGCCATTAGTACTTCATTTTGTAATACAGTGTGATTTTTTAGTCCCAATGGGGGACGGCCCACTAGGAGTCACAAGAAAATCTTAAATATAAGCATAGGGCAATATGTACCTCATATTAAAGGTCTCACTTAACATAATTCAATGCCGCAAACCCGACCTCAATCGGACAACCGAGCCGGAAATGCCAGGCGTTTTAACTTTTCACTAAAATCTACTATATATTTGTCAAATACCACTGACTCACGTATCAACGCACAGCCTAAACTACTAGACCTAGAACCTTGAAATTTTGTATGGAGGTTCCTTTTAGGGTGTAGGCATCCACTAAGAAACGGTTTTTGAAAATTCCTTCAGGGCTCCGCCCCACACGTCTTCAAAGTTACCATGTTATTCTTATGGAAGCAACATTTTTGTATTGGAACATATGATTACATTAAGGAATATTAATTTTGTAAACAGCTGTTCTGATTCAAATTATTGAGGGGAGATTGGTAATAAGAAACTAGAGGATAGTTGCGGCGAGTGAGCTTAGCGACCAAGCTAAACCTGACGGGGAGTGATTACTGACTGACTCATCATGAAATCTCAGGGACTACCAAACTACATTTACTTGAAACATTAAACACAGGTTCGTCTTGCCTCTTAAGTGCTCACTAAGAAATGATTTAATAAAATTCCTTCAGGGCTCCGCCCCACAGGCCTTCGAAATTTTAATATAAAGCTATCCGCATGGCCATTTTTAAATACGAATTAGGAAACCTGCACGGTTGAAATTTGGAGTGATCTTTTTTTTCTTAGGTGCTCAAAAAAGTGCTTTAAACATCCCTTTTAGGGCTCCGCTCCACAGGACTTCAGAATTACTTTAGGGCCTCCGGGGTCGTTATTTGACATGGACGTTTCTCTTTGCTCATGGGTGCTAAGAAAACGGTTATGCAAACACAGTTTTCGAAGTTCTTTAGGGCTCCGCCCCACAGGACTTCAAAATTATTTTTGGGCCTCCAGGGTCGATATTTAACATGGACGTTTCTCTTTGCTCACGGGTGCTCGCTCACTAAGAAACAGTTTTTCAAATACAGTTTTCCAAGTTCTTTAGGGCTCCGCCCCACAGGACTTCAAAATTACTGTTGGGCCTCCGGGGTTTAAATTTGAATCGGACGTTCCTCTTTGCTCATAGTTACTTACTAAGAAATAATTTTGAAAAATTTCGTTTAAGGGCTCCACCCCATAGAACCTCAAGATTACCATTACAACAAGGGTAATGTTCAGAACAAGATTCTAGGGGGTATTAATTTAACGTGGATGTTCCGTTTTGCTAACAGGTGCTCACTACGAAATGGTTTTGTAAATATAGTTTTTGTAGTTCTTTAGGGCTCCACCTCACCTGACTTCAAAATTAATCAAGGGCCAACGTGTTTTAAATTTGACATGGACGTTCCTTTTTGTTCATAGGTGATCAATAAGAAACAATTTTGCAAATTTTTTTTAGGGCTCCTCCCCACAAATTCTCAAATCTACTATAGATCCTACGGGTTGAAATTTAACGTAAAGGTTCCGGTTTGCTAATAGGTGTTCACTAAGAAACAGTTTTGCAAAAGTACTGTTTAATGTTCTTTAGGGCTCCGATCCACATGTCTTCAATATGACTGTAGAGCCTACGGGGTTGAAATTTGACATGGTCGTTCCTATTTGCTCATAGGTTAGGGCCTTTTCTATTTAAGAAACCTTTTCTCTCCAAGAACAGGTTTTGCGAAATTCCTTCAGAGCTACACTCACACTACTTCATTGTTCCAATGTCATTCTCGAGGAAGTAGATTTCGTTGCTCTTCAAAACGATTGTATTACCTATAAAATAAATTCAATCACGGGCGAAGCCGTAACGGGCAACAGCTAGTCTTTTATACAATTTCAAAATTCAAAAATTACTATTGCCTGCTACTTCTGGCTCGGTTGTCCGATTGAGGTCGGGTTTGCGGCATTGTGTTCTGCTAAGTGAGACCTTTAATATGAGGTACATATTGCCCTATGCTTATATTTAAGATTTTCTTGTGACTCCTAGTGGGCCGTCCCCCATTGGGGCTGAAAAATCACATTGTATTACAAAATGAAGTACTAATGGCCATATATGGATGTTTGAAGTTCCATTCGTCTAAGTCATCCCTTATAGAAAAAATAAAAGGGAAAGACATTAAAATTCAATAATGTCTGTGCTGAAATGGCCCAAAAACGGAGCCTTTTTTCACTGTCCCATAAAATAAAATACATTATTGCTCGTTATCCTCAAACAAACCGAACACAGTGACATTATATATCATTGTAAAGCTAAAAAAATTCTCTACAAACTTCAGATTTACGGTTTTGCATATAAAGTTCAAACGAAGGAGCTGTAAGGGAAGGTTTTTATATGACGAGAAGAAAAAATCAATTTTTTACGTTTGTATCGATTTTGCCACAAAACCTTAAGATTTTTGTAATAAGTGGTAATGACAATTTTTGTAGCAAATTTTATAAGGAACAAAGTGAAAGCAACCCCACTTTGATTGCTTTTTCCCTTACGAAATTGTAGTTGTTTTTCTAACATACTGCAGCTTTAACTTTAAAGGGGCGTAGGGCGGAAAGCTCAAGGGGGATTTTTCAGGACTTTTGGGAAAATGCACACCTTATCATAGTCTATCAACTGTAAAAAATTCAGCTCCTCCGGAATTACTTCCGACACGAACCTATTTTGACTGGGCTATTTGTTTAAAGGGCGTAGAACGGAAAGCTCAAGAAAGATTTTTCGGGACTTTTGGGAAAATGCATACCTTATCATAGTCTATCAACTGTGAAAAATTCAGCTCCTCCAGAATTCTGACACAAACCTATTTTGACTGGGCTATAATGGAACTTTTATTTTTGATTTATTTCTTGTTGAGTGATGATGAATCTCCAAATTACATTTTAATTCAAGATGGTTATCTTTTACTTGTATTAAATTTTGCAGAATATAAAGGAATGTAAATGTCATTATTCTATAATATTCAAATAAAGTCTTACAATGTGTTCGTCTTTTTACTCCTCCAATAATTCTTATTGCCGTCTTTAGTAATTTAATAATATTTTTGGCTTCTAAAGAATTTCCCCATATTATTGTTCCATAATTTAAATGACTATGCACATATGCATTCATTAATACTTCTAAATTTACATTTCCTTTCAATCTCCTTAAAATGTACACTCCTTTACAAATTTTCTTAGTTATATGTGTAATGTGGTTTTGCTAATTAAATTTGTTGTCAATGATTATTAAAAAAATTTTAAATATGCACAATTTGATCGAAGATGAAATTTATATGAAAAGCTAACTTCTAATTTTTGGGTTTTATTCATATTTAAACAGATTTTATTGCTGTTACACCAATCAAAAACATTTCTTTGTAGTGATTTTTATATTTTCTACAAGTTCTTCATGATTTTTTTAAAATATATTTATCCCCAAATCATCTGCATATAAAAATTACATGTTTTTCGGGCTGGGAATTGTTAATGGTGAGCCATTTATACAGAGTGATTCACAACGAAGTGCAGAAATTTCAGGAGCTGATTCTACACATGAAAATGAACAAAAAAAGTCATATAAACATATGTTCTAAAATCCTTCGTCTAGCCGCCATTTTTTTTTTTTTTACACGTAATAATTTTTATTTCCGTAACGGATTGATGGATTTACTTCATACTAGAGATCGCCCGCTGGTCGAAATTCGACCAAAAATTCAGTTGATCTTGAGGATAATAATTGTTTTATAAATTAAACATCTGTTTTTCCTTATTTGCTAGCATTTGTCATTACAACAGCTGTCTTATGATTTAATCAATTATCCTTCTCCCATAAGATTAACATTGAAACTTTGAAAGCTTGTAGGGCGTAGCCCCATGGGCCGATGTGAATTAAAACGTGATTCTGCTCATCTACAGTGCAATACCTTTCTAACGGTATGCTCGGATTTCTCTTACAATGCATACAAGCTGAGAAAAAAGGAGGAAATGAAACATGCTTGCCTATTAATATATAGATTTGGCATGGACCTTTATCATAGTAATGGTAATTTTCAGAAAAAATTAATTTTTTTCCGATTTGTATTTTCAAAACGGCAAAATTTTATAAGACACAAAAAATGTTACACATTAAATTATCTAAACAATGATAATCAAGTTTGTAAAGATCTGACATCAAATAACGGAGTTATTGAGACTTTTCTATTATAATAACCTAAATTTGCATTAATTATAATGCAAAATATATGCTTTTTGCAGAAAAATCTCAATATCTCCGTTTTTGTTGTCAGGTCTTTACAAACTTGGTACTGTATCATTGTTTAGGTACTAATTAAATTTGTCAACTTTTTGTCTGTTATAAAAGTTTGATGAAATTTGCCGTTTTTGAGGAATTTGAGTTTAAAATTTTGAAATGGCCGCCATATTTAAAATACTCATAGGAAAATTTAAAAAATTTTTCTGACAATTAACATTGTTGCAATAAAGGTCCATGCCAAAAATGAAGTAAAAACATCAATCCGTTACAGAAATAAAAATTATTATGGGTAAATATCAAAATGGCAGCTAGTGGCTTAACGAAGGATTTTAGGAGATATGTTTACAAGGCTTTTTTGTTTATTTTCATAAGTAGAATCAGCTCCTGAAATTTCTGCACTTCGTCGTGAATCATCCTGTATAAATATTAAATAACAAGGGTCCAAGACATGATCCCTGTGGTACTCCTACTTCAATTTTAATTCCATTTGAAATTTTAATTGAATACTAAATTGTGTTTTTTTTTAGCTAAATCCAGCGGTGAAAATCAAATTTTACATTTTTTTTTAATTACACATAAAAAATAACAAATTTTTGGGGTACAAAACCACCCCTTCCGGTAGGTCGATATATCTGCTTTACGAACTCATTCCCACACATCTCTACCAAATTTGATCTTGATCATCGGACAGCTTTTACGAGAGTTATCGTGTCTAGGGACACATACAGGGTGAGTCTCTATTGGCTACATAAATTCGAACAGTTGATTCTACTTATCAAAAGGAACAAAATAATGTATATAACCCCATATCGGACTTAAACTGTTTAGCTGCAATGGTGTATTTTGTGATTTTGTTTTAAATTACACGACTTGTTTCTATTATAATTGAAAGTACAATATGGCACAATTTTAAGTTCAGTAGTCAATATTTTTTTATAATTTTCTGGATGAGGCCTTTCACACAGAAGTTGTCATCATCAGATCTCACCATAAGATACAGTTTTTTGTTGATTTCCCATAAGAAAAACATAAAAAACCTATTTTTGGATCTTCTCCGTAACCTATTCAGCCAAGCTAAAAATAAATACAGTAGACTCTCTCTTAGCTGGCCATCTCAGGACCAGGCCTCGGCTGGTTAAACCGATGTACATTTTAAAATGCCTACAATTTCAAATGGCCTAATTGCAATTATGGCTTCAAAAAAAATTTAAAAAAACAACTATTAATATATTAATTACTCTATATATAATTTATAGCTAACATCCAACACCAATGAAATCCGTGACCAAAAAAACTAATAATAATCCGTTTCCTATTTTGTTTATTGGATGCAGGTTCAAACACATCCACTTCCGGTGGCATACACTTCCATCCACTACAGTACATTTTAGGTGGTTTGAGAACATCAAGATATGATGTTGAATTGAATGTTACAGTAGATAAGAAAACAAAGTTTCCCGCGAAACATGGCCAGTTAAAGCAATGTTGAGGTAAAAAATGGCCGTTTAAAAAGATGTTTTTGTGAGAGGGTAGGCCGGTTAAAGCGAAGACCGGTTAAAAGGTGGCCAGTTAAGAGGGAGTCTACTGTACCCTGTCGCAGCAGACCTGCATACTCAGTGAATTTCCAACAGGATTCAATTTTTTTTTAACTTCCCCCATAAACACCATGGGAACGAGGATGTAGGTTTGCTGCCTTGGGGGTATTGCAAGTAGATACGGTATGGGAAAATCCATTCCCAGTGCATGTAACTAAATTGCATCAAATTCTGAATGTTTTCATTTTACCCATAAACCCCATAGGGCTAGGTTTTACTATGGCTATTACTGTAATAGCTTATTCCCTATTGGGAAATCCGCTAAAATGACAGATATAGTGGCTTATTGCTGAATATACATATACATAGCCAGAGCCAGATTTTTTGCACAAACTGCATTAAGTCAATGGCAACCTAATATATGCACCAGATTAGATTGGCGTCTTAATCAAGAATTTATTTATTAAAGTCATGTACAATAATGAATATTGCGTTGACTACATTTTATCAAACAGACAGAGCCACCAGTTTAAATTGATCCCATTGTTGCAAAGTGCTTGTTTATCAAAAGCAATATCATATAGAATCAAGTCAATACTTGATTATATACATATTTGTAAGATGTAACAGTATACAGTATTATTCATATGAATTAGACCTAATGGTGGTTATTGTTTTGGTTCCCATCACACCCTAACATCAAAAATGTCCCCTATTGGTGACCCCTAAAAGCATTTTGGCAACAACAAAAAAATGAAAAAAAATACAACATTCTTAAATTTAGTTGATATTTATTTATTTGCATTTTGCACCAATACACAAAATACAGTTTCAAATCAGTACAATAAGAAATACAATGTGATTTAATATAAATCATGCCCAATTAATAGAAAGTTAATTCCTAAATTTTATTACACTTTTAAACACACAAAAAAACCAATTTATTGAACTTTAAAACACCTCAAAATAGAATATCAAAAGACCTGTTAGTAACTTACAATCTATAGAACACAGAATATAAACAGAGCACAATTTTTTTGAGATTAAAAATAGATCAAAATTTAAACTAGGATGAACACATTCACAAAATTTTAACCAAAATAAATTCTGGAATTTATGCATTATTAGAATGAGTGACATATTGTGATATAAAAACAACACTAAAATATACATATTTTGCCCACGTACATTCACATACCTCTTTTTGCACTTCACGGTTCCACCAAAAAACATAAAATGGAAAAAATCTTAAAGCAACAAAAAAAGGCAATTCGTATCATGCTTAAGTTAAAACATGATGATTCAGCCAAGAATCACTTTCAAGAATTTAAAATATTGACATATGGACAATACATTTATGAAGCCATTCTCCTTGCTAAAAAAGTAAGATGATATTCCAATTTTGAAACATCCTTACAATACCAGACGGAGATATGATTACACCCAGGAGCATAGACTAAAGTTTTTTGAGAAAAAGAATTCGTACATGGGAAATAAATTTTTTAAATATGTCCCAAACAGTAAAAAGATGGAAAAAGGATGGAAATTTAACAAATTGTTAAAAGAATATTTAATTAATAAAGCTCTATAGTCCATCGAAAAATTTTCCACTTCTCTCTAAATACTCATGTAAAAAAAAATCTTTTTATTTGAGGAGGATTTTTGTATAAGTTATTATTTTCTTCTTTTTTTGGTTAAAATTTTGAGTTAAAATGTAAGAGAATGTTTAGTTATGTAAATGATAGATAGACTTCAAATAACATTTTAGTTAGTTTAAACTGCAATAGTTAAAACTGTGTTGACGCTATTTATTGTACCACATGTACAGAATAACAAATAAAGATATTTGACTATGACTATGACTATCAGTATCGGTTAATATAATTTGCTTATAGAACCATTCAATTCAAAATTATGCGAATACTTGTTTGTTATTATAGAAAAATTTATCCTACATTAATTTATTGTTGATCATACATGTTCAGCTTTAGAGCAGAGATGCCAAACAATCAGCAGTGGTATTGGCATTTAATTATAGTAATTTTATATATAATGCAATAATTAGCATTTATTTAACTTGTCTTCTTCATAACAAATTGAAAATATCTAACTACATAGGTAGCAGACAACAGACTTTAAAATTAATGAGATTTTTTATCCATACAAAAGTTTAACAATATACATAAATAGAAAAAAATAAAAATATATTTTAAAGTGTCCTCACAAATGAAGAGGACAAAGTATTGTGATATCTCACATATAAAATCATATTTCAAATCCATCAGATGTTTACTAATACTGCTTACTTAGGACCAGCTACGACGGCCATTTAATACAAGTAAAGACCATTTGAATCACATCCAACCAAACATTCTCTATTGGGAATCTGTCAAAACGTTCTGTCAAACACTATATGCACAGTACTAAACAACGATAATTTTTCAGCACTCTAAAAATCACTTCTTTACTTATTACTCATTTTACACTTGAATAAGCTGACCACCTCTGTTTCACTTTTAAAAGTTGGCATCATCAGTGTTAAAATTGTCTATCGTATTGGCTTGGGCGGGCCCAAAGCTAAGGTGCTCGGATCGCCACGACCAGAGTTAGACTGGGCTGGGTTGCGAGCACTGTCTATAGACACAATAGGAAGTCCAAAAATGCCGTTTGGCTGACCACTAATCTGTGACAACACGACACAATGACGGATTCCCAGGTTAGCCAGTTTGTCAATCACACCTGCAACAAATTAATGGAAAAATCGTTTACTATTGTCATAGGCTTGTACATTTTTTGTAATCTACTTCACGTTAAGGAAAATTTGGCAAACTATACAATTAGAATATTCATTCATATGGTACTAGAAAGCAAAATAAGTTAGAATTACCAAATTACAGATTGAGTAAGACAACTGGAAGTCACCTTTATATGCAAACTAAATTGTTTAATAAATTACCCACCTCTTCTTTTGAGATACCTTTGAAAAGATTTAGAACTGTTTTAAAACAATGGCTCATTTCAATGTCTTTTTATAATGTGAATGATTTCTTAAAATACTACATGTGTAGATTTAAATTTGACTAAATAGGCCTATGTTGTTCTTTCAGCCATTTGGATTGTTTAGATTGTTGATCCGATAATCATTTTAAGCTTTTACACAGTTTTAGCGAATTTCCCTATAGGGAATACGCTATTACGGTAGTAGCCATGGTAAGACCTAAGCCCAGGACCACTTTACTTTTTCATTTTGAGGTCCCCAGAAGCCAAAAACACCATTCGTTCATTTTCATATATATGTATATATATATATATCTATCTATATATCTATATATCTATCTATATATCTATATATCTATGTGTCCGTGGTACTGATAACTTTTGAAGGGGACCTCCGATTTTGATGAAATTTGGTATGGAGGTGTAAGACCAGGTCTATTTTCATGAGTTCTCGAACCAGCATTGTCAGGTTATGGGAACGGGGTTTTATGGGGTTTCAAAGGGGTCAAAAATGGGTTTTTTGCATTTTTGGACCTTAATTTTTAAAATTCATCAATTTTAACTGAAACTATTTAAAAGAGCTTAAAAAAACAAACAATTTGGTATTTTGAATTTTTATCATAGCATAATTGGTTACGGAGCTAATCCAAAAATGTGTTTTCCATGTTATTCTTATGGGAAATCAAGAAAACCCTATATCTTGCTTATTTATTGACATAACTTAATAAAATTTGGTGTGTACATTATCTATATAAGGTTTAACTTATACTTGCTTACAAAACCCATATGGCGGCAAACCTACATACTCACCCCCATGGGGTTTATGGGGAAAATAAAAAATTGCCAGAGTTTGATACAATTTTGTGTTTACATTCACCAATTATTGATTAACTTAGATTTTCTAACAACAGCCAATGGCAGAAAACCTACATACTCGATCCTATGGTGTTTTTATGGGGAAAGTAAATAATCTGAAATTCCATTGGAAATTCGCTGAGTACGCAGGTCTGCTGCGACGGGGGTATTTCTTTTGCTTTTATGTCTTAAAGATTAAAATTTTAACAATTTTACACAAGCTAACTTTTATTTACCGTATATATGATTATTTCTAGGAAATGTATCAATGTATTTTGACTAAGTCCATTGTAATCATGTATTACTTAACGACTAATAAAAATCTTGAATCTAGAAAAAATCTCACTGTTCCAATGAAATACTACTGCATTACTGAAACTGCTAAAGAAACATGCATTACAACCAAATGTGAAAAGTAAATATTTTAAATTAATAAACAACTAATACTGCCAACAGAACATAAATATGTATGTATGATCATATTTATATAATTATTAAGCGAAAGCCATAATGTTTACAAATTTTTGTATGTAAGAAGCGTTACGATGGTGTAGCATACCCGGCTTGTTGAGGTCGACGACAGGGGCTACCATCTCGGAGCCTTGTTGCTGGCCGGCGTTTCGGTGATAAGTCAGTTTATGCTGGTCCAGACCCTGCTTTGACGGGTACTGGGCATTGCACAGATTGCACCTAACAACACAGTAAATTCATCAAAAGATTGTTGTTGACAGATGTACCACTACAGGGATCCCTGTCAACCACCAACCTGTCAGCAAGGATTTCTCTGCTGATTGTATTATCAAATCAAATGAAACTTTATTCAAAACATACAAAAATATGTACAAGAATCCGTCCTTGTTCTAAAATAATCTATTTCCTAATACTAAACCTAATATTTACAATGGTGTTTTATTCATGTTCTCCCAATTCCATGTTTATTATTATGGTTTTATAAATTCTTCTAAACTATAAAATTCACGGTCAATTAGAAAAATCTTAAGTTTATTTTTGAATTTGTTGTAGTTTTCCTCATTCCTAATGCCACATGGGAGAGAATGCATGAATTTAACTCAAATATAATTAGGGCTTTCATTAAATTTTTCTTTATTATGTTTTTTTATTGTAAAATTTAGTTTGTTTCTAGTGTTTTAATTATGTATGTCTTGCTGTCTTGGTAATTCTGCGTTGCGGTTCTTGACATACAATATTGTTTTGTAAATTTAAAGGTTATAAACAGCCAATAATTCTAATTCTCGAAAATGACTCTTACATGATTCATTTTTATCCAAATTAAGTATACATCTTATGGCTTCCTTTTGTAAATGTAACATTTTATTTAAGTTAAACTTACTTGTTCCCCCATAAATTTCTATACCGTAAGATAGTACTCATAGGCGTGCGCACAATGGGTGCTGTGGGTGCCGCGGTACCCACGGAAACTCCAGACGGGCCTGAGGGGGGGCGCCATTGGCGCAAAAATCACCAGATTTACTTAAATTTTAAGAACTGTACGAAAATATCGATTATGGTTTAAATTTAGTTAAAATATGTAGTAAAATGAAAAGTGGTGTTAAGTTACATCATTTATGTTAACACAACTATTTAAATATTAAAAATCACACTGTAAGTTGATCTGTCAGATTTTTTGAATGTATGGAATTCGGCAATGAACATGTGCGTGCAAGTGGTGTAACTCAGCTCAGCTGTTCCATTTCTCGGAAGGACGGGCAGGAAGTGAACCATTATGTCATATCTGCGTTTGGATTTGTATCAAATATTGTTTTATCTTCTTTTTTTATTCAAAAGGAACAGGAATAGATAATCCATACTTCCTATTTTTTTTTAGTTTCTTTATCAGTCAGTTACCAGCAGAAGTGGAGTGTAGATGTATGTTTTCGTAATGATACTTTTCTGTATTAAATCAAACGTCTAAAAAGTTTATGGGTTCAGGGTACAGGAAAAAAGCTAAGGAACGTGAAAAGTCAGTTGCACGAAACTCGCGTTCCATGTTATTGTGACTTAAATAATGTAACAAAGAAATGGAAGGTAAGATATTGGTTTAATGAAGTTAGATTATTAAAATAAAATAAAAGTAATCAATACCGTAGGCTCTTAATAATTATGTTTTCGTTTTCGACCGTCTAAACCCTGCTCCCTGTAGTTTAACTTGTGATAAAACTGACTTACACACACAAGCTCACGCGTTGTTGGTACCGTGTCAGTCGCAAACTGTGGTAGGCGATAAATTGTTCGATAATGTTCACCGAATGTTTAGAATGAGAAAAAAAAATTAAGAATTAGTTAACAAAATTCTTTTTATAAATAAATAATAAATAAATTCATAAGAGTTTACAGCCATTCCTTTATAACAGTCACCCCAATGAAAAAAATAAAATATTTTTAAAACTAATGTGAGAGTCATATTTGTTTTGTGAAACACCTTAGTTTGACAATATTAATGAGTTCAGTTAAAAATAACAAATTATTGTTACATCTTTTTAAGTTTGAAGTTGACTGTTGATCAGCTGGCCTTGAAAAGAAGAATACATCTGTTTTATTTATCTCTGTTACACTGTTAGTCAGATTTTAGGTTATGAAGAGGAAGCTAGTACATTTTACTTCAACTTCATCTGTATTAAAACAAAATAGGTAAGTTAATAAGCTTCTAATTTATATATTTTTTTATATACAATTCAGTGTCACATCCGTAACAAGAATCATGATGAAGTTTAAATTATATCTCTTGCAAAATGTTTACATGAATAATATTTGGTAAAAGTTAGGTTATGTGTATTATCTAACTCTACATAATATTTTCATTTATTTTAAGTTTCTTTATTACTGAAAGAAAATGGTGTTACGTATGTGACACATCAAGTCTTAGGTATATGACACCTATAGTTATACTGTGATATCTGACAACTTTAAAAATAAAAAACATATACCAATTGTGAATATAGCCTAGATCCATCCTTGCAGTGTGTTTCTAGATCTAATGCTTTTGTCACAGATAATGGCTCCAACATCTTCAAAAGAAAGGATTGCCAAGTGGAGAGCAAAAAAGAAACGTGATCCCGACCAATGGAGAGAACCTCTAGAAAAAGAGAAGTTGAGGCAAAAGGCTATAAGAGAAAATCATTCAAAAGAAATTAAAAAAAAGTAAGTAAATCACTATTAGGAGAAAGATGACGAAAAGATCACGTTTCTTTTTTGCACTCCACTTGGCAATCCTTTCTTTTGAAGATGTTGGAGCCATTATCTGTGACAAAACAATCGAAACACAAAAGCATTAGATCTAGAAACACACTGCAAGGATGGATCTAGGCTATATTCATAATTGGTATATGTTATTTATTTTTTAAGTTGTCAGATATCACAGTATATAGGTGTCATATACCTAAGACTTGATGTGTCACATACGTAACACCGTTTTCTTTCAGTAATAAAGAAATTTAAAATAAATGAAAATATGTAGAGTTAGATAACACACATAACCTAACTTTTACCAAATATTATTCATGTAAACATTTTGCAAGAGAAATAATTTAAACTTTATCATAATTCTTGTTACGTATGTGACACTGAATTGTATATAAAAAAATATATAAATTAGAAGCTTATTAACTTACCTATTTTGTTTTAATACAGATGAAGTTGAAGTAAAATGTACTAGCTTCCTCTTCATAACCTAAAATCTGACTAACATTGTAACAGGGATAAATAAAACAGCTGTTAAATCAGATGTATTTTTCTTTTCAAGGCCAGCTGATCAACAATCAACTTCAAACTTTTAAAAATGTAATGATAATTTGTTATTTTTAACTGAACTTATTAATATTGTCAAACTGAGGTGTGACCAGTTGTTTTTTCTGTAATAAAGTGTGTTACTTTTCACGTTTGTTTTACTTGTCACATACGTAACAACAACCCTGTCACATACGTAACCACGAAATAATTTTTTGATACAAAGTGCTTATAAACAAATATGGTCTACAGTCAATTTTTATTTTAATTTTTTAAATAATAAAATTAACAGATTTTTTCCAACACGTGCATAGCGTTTAAGTGTAGGGGTCATTTCAAGTCACATACGTAACGGCAACAAAATTTGTTACTACAGTAACACTCTACTAAATCTATGTCAGCCAAACTTTATTATCTTTAAAAAATAAGAGCACTTTGCATCCATTAGACAGCATTAGATCTAGAAACACACTGCAAGGATGGATCTAGGCTATATTCATAATTGGTATATATGTTATTTATTTTTAAAGTTGTCAGATATCACAGTATATAGGTGTCATATACCTAAGACTTGATGTGTCACATACGTAACACCGTTTTCTTTAACTTTCTTTTTTTGTAATATAATTAACATTATATTAATTCATAATGTTTAATTTTTAGTATATTATTATGCAATGTCGTGTAAGTGTCACATACGTAACAAAAGAATGGCTGTTTAGTTGATTATGTTCAGCACTTTCTTCTTTTGTTTTTTTACGTTTCCGGTATCCTGCACCACTTAATTTTGTTCACATCTCAAATCAGAACTTAATTCTAAATATAAAATTTTTTTAATATTTGAAGGGACAGGGGAGTAGTTGTACACTGTACTGTATCTCCATTTCCATACTGACTAAAAATATTGTTATTAAAATATCAGAAATGTGTAACAATTGGTAAGCTCCTTTCAACAATACACATTTGTGTAGACTGTGGGAAAATTTTATCTGAGCTGATAACAATAAGGCACGTCCGGTGTGACGATGTTCTGAATAGGATAATTCAAACTGTACATCGTGTTAAGACAATGAATATACAGTACGGTAAAGATCGAGCATTCGACAATCTTCAGTCTTCAATTGCTCATGTAACTCTTTAAAGACGTGTATACACTTGAATTGTTTCAAGTGATTTTTAAAGAATTTTAATTTTAATTTGGAACAGATCCATCTATTTATTTGTGTTGTTGAATCTGCGGCATTTAATTTCTTTGAAAAATTCAATTTTATGGACGAAATGAAAAGATAATGTGGAGACAACACATTTGTATACGTTAAAAAAATGCGAGTTTCATACTGACTCTTTCAAGGGATCATTGGCCCCCGGAACCGGCAACACAATGAAGTCACGTGCGAACGCACGAGCCACTCGCCGCTATATTGTACTGTTTGCAACGGTGTTGAAATGTCAAATTTCTACTTGATTAATCAAGCATGCATTAATAAAGATAATTTTATCTTGCTATTCAAGTTTACGTTTTTTTACAGCAAATACGAGCAATGGGAATGGGACATTTAGGGTTGGGGGAGGGTTGGTGAGGGGAGGGGCGAGAGGGGGTGCCATTTTCATGCTTGGCACCCACAGAGCTAAGACCCTGCCCACGCCTATGATAGTTCTACATTCTTCATTATACTTTGATCTTATTACAGTGGCCATCCAAAGTTTGATATAGCCAAAGTTAATATTCTTAATTAACTGTCAATGAGTGTGCACGTTCACTCGTGTCCAATATTAGCTTGTTTGCTCTGCTCATACGCCACCAGAATTATATCAATCGTTTCGCCTCTGTGTAAAGTAAACTAGTAATTTAATAAGATAATTCTTTAGTTTTGTTTAAGGGGTTTAAGTAATAATCTGGCCCAGGATTATCCACTAGGCCAACCTAGGCCAGGCGTCAAACGGCAAAAAAACTTATACATAAATAAATTTTTTTTTTTATGAAAGGGTAAATATTATTTTTGGCAAAGAAAATGAAGAAAGCTCTACAGAATTTATAATCCCCTGAACTTAAATAGAATTAGGCTATTTAGTTTATTTATTGTTCTGTTGTTCATGTTGTGACAAGTATTGGACGGTGGCTGGATGACTCATTCAACCCATTGACCCAAAATATTTATTTTTATTGTATTTAATTTTAGCACTTAATAAACATTTTACTTTTAATAATGTTGTCTAAGTAATTAAAATTCATTTCATAAACGGTGATTTAAACAATTTGCTTTTAGAAATTAAAATAAATTTTATTTCCTTCACTAAATAATGTTTTTTTTTTTTTTTATTACAATGTCATATTGTATTTTATTTCAGATCTTAAATTAATATGCGGATTTATGACATTATAATGATATAAAAGCATAACATTTGTGTGTGAATGGATGACGAAACACCAAAATTCTTAGGTTCTGTGTGTTTATATAATAGGTAACTTAGTAACAGCGAGCACAGAACAGAATAATAGAGGGGCGACTCGTATCCCACTAACATTACAGGTGGTGAAGCCATGTTTCCCCACTACTTTTGTGGGCAACTCACTCTAAATGAGACAAACAGCTGACTTTTATTTTTATTTTGAGTTGGCTTGAGTAAACAACTGAATGCTGCAAACAACTGAACTAAAAGCTGACGGTGGCACTCGGGACTAGAGTGAATCACCGTTTCCCCACGACTTTTGTGGGCCCAGCCCGTGTAAGCATGGCTTCACCGCTGCGCTCAGCTAGCCTCTCTATTTATGTTCTGAGCTCGCTGCTTAGTAAGACTTCAAATAAATAAATATATCGCTTGTTTTTTTTTTTTTTTTTTTTTTAACGGGGGGGGGGGCGTAATTTTTATCTTTTGAAGAAGGAGCCAAAAAGTGTTAACTCAGGCCTGGTAATAATCTGTCCAATGAAACCTGTATCCATAATAATAACAAGGGAACTTGCAAAGTCAGTGGTAGAGCCCAAATGTGTTAATTACTAATTAACACGAAACAAAAAAAGTTTAGGGAAGTGATTATTATAAGTTATTCGTCCAACACTCCTCGTTCAATTGGGTTATGTTTGCTGGGATTTTTAAAATGCTGATTTTGCCCGTTGAGTTATAGCCAGAGCCGATATAGGAATTTAACTATTTTGTTTTCGTGGCTACTCATCACTAATTTAATAAAACACTTTTATTTAAAAAAAAAAAAATGCTATATTTCAAATTATTTTCATAATTCATCTTCAGGCTAAATGATAACAAATTTTTTTAAATAAAAGTGTTTTATTAAGTTAGTGATGAGTAGCCACGAAAACAAAATAGTTGATCTAACCATCACGAATATTTCATACCGTCAGTATTTAAAGGAATTTACTCTCGCAGGGACTTTTATAATATAGGCTCTTAATTCCGTTGATTCTTGATGACAGAAAAACAGTCGCTGCCGACGGAAGCCATGCACGATAACAAATGGAAGAAAATAGGCCTACCAATCTAACTATAGACAAAATATAGGCTGTAAACACCGGTTTATAGCAGAAAAGCGGCCACAATTGCAAAAAATTTTTATTTAATGGCCCATTTTATGTATTTAATATTCTGTGTAATATCAAAGATTCTAACAATCCGGATTGTGGAGTTAATGAGGTTTTACTATGGTAAAAACTTCAGCAGCATATATGCATCTCAACTTTTTTGTGGGGGGGGGGGGGACGCCAAATGTTTAGCCCAGGGGAGGCAAATATTCAAATCCGCCTCTGGCTACTACCGTAAAAGCATATTCCCTATAGGAAAAAAATTCGCTAAAAATAAAAAGTAGTTGGTATGTATTTGAGCAATTCATAGGTAAAAATAAAAATTATTTGAAGATATATTGTAGACCCTGCTAGTCAAATTATTAAACTGCATAAATTGTTTCTGCACAAATTGAGTTGTATTATAATTGTTTTTAATTCAAGTGTGACCTGAAAGGAAACTTAAATAAGAAATAAATGATTGCAAAAAAAGTAATAAATGGTAAAAAATAATATTTGACACTTATGAAGTTAGCTCATACATTCAATCTACTTCTGTTTATATAATTTATTTTAATTTTTAAAAGTATATGTTTTTTTTTTAAGTTTTTACATCTGAAATGATTGTGATTTCCACCCATGAACAGCTATGGTATTTTATAGCCTAATGTTAGTAGGATCTAACCTGAAAGGCAGTTTGCCAGGCGAACGGTGCGTGGCCACATGCTGGTTGAGAGTTTCTTGAGTTGCAAATACTTTGTCACAAATCTGACAAGTAAATCTTGTGAATCTGGCCCGCTGGCGTATTACTCCAGGATTACTCATAGCTTGCATTCTAGCCTACCTAAACACAAGACAAATATCATCAACTTAGCAAAGAATTGAGATGAGAAATTACATACTGCATGTAAAACACATTATGCATACAAATGATTTCTGGCTTCTGGCAAGTCCAGAGGGCAGAATGCTCCATAGTCAAGTCAGGGGCAAAAGCTCTTGTGCCAATTCACTTGCAAAATACACATATTAGGTACTGTTCTCCTGGATACCAACTTTTGACCTATTTTTATTGGCACCCAAGGTAGGCCAAAGAGGAAACCTGTTAAATCAGAAGTTTTGCTTATCGGCGACTCAACTCAACGTGCAGCAGCATGTTGAAGGAAACTGACAAAGAAAATGTTATCACCTATATAATACCTGGAAGGAAAACTCAGGATGTGAGCAAAATATTAAAAAATGAGGTGTAGGCTGCACTTCCTAAGACGCCCGCTGGAACTATCAAATGAAAATTATCGATCAATTCGATTGATATATCGGTTGTATTCAAACGATAAATTATCGTATCTTTTATAAATATTTATTATTCGTAACTCAATGTGTCATAGCCTATCTGAGTAAACAATAATTAAAGTAAAACTTTTTAGCAAAGATTTTATTATTTTGTCACTAAGTTAATAAAAAATTATAATCACCAAACATGATTAAGTTCAACATACAAAGTACAAGTAACAAAAACAAACCAATAAAATATCCAATCTTTAAATCAACATCATAATATGAAGCAAACACCTCTCTTTTTCAATTACCGGGATAGGCCTTTATACTCTTTTGTGGCATTAAAAAACGCAAAAATTGATTAGCTCCTGACATTGAAACGTTTCTTTTATATAGAGTTATTCAGCTAGGCCTAGATGGTCCGCTATGTTAGATGATTTGAGTCCTGTTTTCAATGACTTTTATGGCACTCAATGACCATTCTATGGTTTGAGTGTTGGCAGATGTTATTGGATCTTTTAAGGCCTACCCGATATTTTCATTCATGAATTATAGATATATTTGATTGTACATCTCGATAGTTTTCAGTCGATAAATTGATCGAATTGATCGATAATTTTTATTCTATAGATCCACCGGGTGTCTGCGGAAGTGCAGCCGAGGCGTACTCCCTTCCATCTAAATTCCTTGTTAATATAGCCTAGGCTCCAACAACATCATACGGTAACTTCGAAAAACAACACAATGCGACCTATCTGGAATAGGAATAGAGGCTGACATGAAAAACTTCAAACGGATAAAGTGGTGTGTGAATGGAATTCTATTCTACAAAGATATCCAAAACAAAAAAAGCCCTGCGGTTCATGTGCGACCAGCTGGGAGCAACCTATATTGACACAAATGCAGCGACCAATGAAGACTGACCTACAGACCTGATGGAATTCACTCAAACAAAAAAGGGGCATCAATCATTGCACAATGCATAAGAAATACCATGAATCTTGAAGGATGTAATAATGTCCCAGAGTCAGATGGAACCACTGGTTCGCAGCAAAACGAAGATTGCCCCACTCCATTCGTCCCGGAACAACGCTCTCACCACAGATACAATCGATAACCTTCCCAGGAGCCCAGAAACTAAATCCAGCTCAGTGAATCAATCTTACTGAAAGAAGATAATACCACCGACCTTCACAAAGACCCACACCTAACCCCGGAAACTGCAGCAGGTCTCCTGCAACAATACCCCCCAATTATAGGATATCAAAACCATCCCCACCGCAAGAAAACTACAGGCCTATTCAAAACAAATCTAAAATAAATTTAACAGGGTGTCTACTTCCAAAGAGATATAAAAATCAGTGACTTTTTAGGGATGAAAATTGTTAAAAAATCAGTGACTTTTCTGTCTCTAAGATAGAAAATGTTGGGGGGGAAATTGTAAAAGTCGCTAAACTTTTGCTTGCAATCGAATTATTTTTGCAATTTATACTAGGCCTAAAAATGTGTGACTTTTCTTGCATTTTAAAGAAAAATCAGTGACTTTTTGATGACTTCGGTGACCATTAACTAGGCCCTAAAATCAGTGACTTTTGGCGACTTCAGTGACCAGCAGACACCCTGTTTAAGAACCTACCACCTAGCCCTAAACATTCAAAGAGGTTTTGGTTGCAAAATCGAAAAATTAAAATTAGAAATCCAAACAATGGACATAATAATTATTACCGAGCATAGCTTATTAACCCAAGAACAACTCGAAATTCCCACCAATGGGGAATTTATGAGCGCGGAGGGAATATTCCAGGGTTAGTTCCCATTTTATAGGTTATTTCCACTGGAAATATTCCCGGCTCACATCACTAACTAACACATAGGCCTAGGTGTCAACATAAAGTTCAAAGCCAAGGTATTTAGGCATTACAAACCTAGCCCTACATAGAAATGCTTTCAGATTTCCAAGTATTGTTCAATTCCAATTTATATATAATTTATTACATCTTGAACACGCAAAAAAACTAACAGCCTAAAATACTTAAGTTTAAGACATTTGTAGTCAATTCGTATACATTACCCTCAATTAAAAAGCCACGACGAACCACGGAATTCGAATTAATTTGCAAGAGACAACACAAACAAAACAAATCAAATCCAAATCGGCAACATTAATAAGAGAAAACGAATACGAAATCAAGAAGATTGAGAACCACCGGAAAAAATGACAGGCAGTGTTACCACGTATCAAAATTAAAATTGTATCAATCCCAAGAACTACTCTAACTCTAGTAAGTTATTCACCACTCAGACCAAAAGTTTCCCCGCTAGTTCTCAATTATTCAAAACATAAGTTATACTATATCAAATACACATATTTGTACTTCTACATTGAAAAAAATGTAAGATAGTGTAAAAAATAAAACTAAATGATTTACTTTGGTCTTTAAATACTTTTTGTTTTCAGTACGGTACCAAAAACAGTAAAAAGTACAAATGTACAAGTGAAAATATCTATTTTTGGTAGTTGCAGTGGAGCCGCCTCCTCAGCGAGGTTCCAAAAAATCTTTTTATCAAAATATGTTGATCAAATATTGGTACCTAAGGTTTGTATTGATTTCCCAAAAGAATGTCGTACGAGAATTTTCTCCTTAAGGGTGCGCTCTACCTCGGCTTCAAAATCGTCAAGCGAGACTGTTAACTGCCGCTATACGCGAAAACTCACATTTTGGAAAATATATGATGGGTGATTTCAAATTTTGTTACTTTAATGCTTTTTTTGGTTTCAGTGCAAAATTGATCGGTGGTCTAATAACGATGTTTTTTAAATTGCAGATCTTTTGCATCTCCCTTCTTGCATCGTTATCTATAAAATTTTTACCAATCTTATTGCAGATTCTTGTTCTTAAGATTATATTGTACTCACGTATCGTCTTATTATTTTTTTAAAAATTGTTTTAATATGTTAAAACTTGATACAAAAACGCTTATTTCAACATTATTAGCAAGCACCCTACTTAGTAATTTAAATTAATATCGAAATTTTAAGACGATATAGCGGAGTACAAAATTATATTACGAAAAGAATGGCACCAAAATATTTTAAATCGGTTCACAGCTGGGGCAACAAACACGGAGATTCTAAACCCTTGCATCCGCGATTGGCAGATGGGTAAAGCGCACCCTTAAGCAGACGTATCTCAGACCGCCATGTTCGATTTACTTCAAACAAGAGCAGTGTTAAGCTTGTCCCTGACGAATGTCTTCACCTTCACTACTTTCGCTAGATAAAAACAATTCACATAATAACTATGAAACAAAAAAATTAATTAAGACTATACGGACAGTTATAGATAGGCCAAGGATCGGTCGTTGACGGGATCATCCTTCCGTCGCTCCATGGTCACGGTTGATTTTGCAAGTGATTAATAATCATTGATTAATTCTGCATGTTATTTTTACTGTAAATAACATTTGAAATGATTATTGACATATTTAGCAATAACATACCTAACCCCCCCCCCCACACACGGGTCTCCCAGTCGGCGGTCGCGGGCGTCTTCAGACGGCAGGTGAGAGGTAGAGCGTATAAATGGGCTGTCGCGATGCGAGCATCTTCCGTTGGTGGTCGCGAGCGTCTTGAGCGGCATTCGAAGGCATCTTGATCAGCAGTCACTAAGCGGCTTATTTGGTCGCAGACGCGATCATCTTCGATAGGCGATCATGAGCATATCCGACTGGCGGATACGAGCGTTCTTGATCGACGGACACGGGCCATAAAATATTCCGGATATAATTCCTCTGGTATTTTTTATGATCTTTTTTAATTTCCGGCATTTCTTGGTTATACCCTAAGAAAAGAGGCCAGCCTCAGTGAAGTAAAAGGCAACAGGATACATAGGAGTGCTCGAATTAGTAACTGTTGTCAAGAGCACGACAGGAGCCTTCTTTGCATGCAGTTCCTAGATTCAGCACGAGATGACAACACTTTCGCAAGGCTTCTTTCCTCATTTCCCGGCCCCCCTCTTTACTCCATGGTCCTTTCAATCACCGTGAGGATGAAATAGAGGAGAGAAAAGTGATTATGTGATAAAGATTGGCATCTCCCAACACCGTCAGAGCTGTTCCTGTCAGCATGGGCGGATTTACGGGGATGCTCGGCACCGCCAGATTTTTTATGATTTTAAAAATTTCTCTCATATTTTTTATAATGTTTTAGTATTGGATAAAAAAAATTAGTACAGTTAAATTTTTTAAGAAGTAAGACGTAAGTAGGCAAGTCACGCAATTAAAACAAGTACGGTATTTTAAAAGAAAATTAAACTATATTTTCAACTATAATTTTCGCACCTACCCAAAATCTCTGATCTTTTCTTCTCTCTGGACAAGAAAAATTGACATAGATACGCAGCTGAAAAGCTTTGCTTGGATTTATGTAATCTGATAGTATGAGTTTTGATGAAGTTCCAAGTATTACAATAAACCTTTCAACAGTTGATTGAGAATAGGATATTATCCTATCCCTCCATTTGGCATGTTTCATGGTAATGAATGGACTTTGCATTCATGAATGTCCTGCGTACTTAACAAATTGCCAATGGCTGTTATTTTTTAATCAACAAAATATTTGGTTTTATAAGTGAGCAATATATTAATGTTATATGTAAAAATACTTTAAATTATTACTTAAATTGTTAGTCAATACAAGAAAATATAATACATTATATAAGAAAAGTATTCACATTAGTTTTTCACATTAATTACAGATATAATTTGTTTTAAGAACAGTAAAAAATGTGCATAGCGAGAGGTACAATGCTCAAAGAATGATCTGTTTATAGATCCCAGAATGTAAACATTAATATGACAAATAATGGAGAAATTCAGCTAATCAAACGATTATGTTCAAACAGAAAATACAGTTATTTTCCATTAAAATGCCATGGGATTTAATATACAGGTTCACTGCCATAGGGTCCAGCTACTTGGAGGTCACGAATTGTGGATAGTTATGAGCGATGACTTGTGGATGCGATATTCCCTGGTGGGGATTAACGTCCGCACTAGTGAATACTAGTTCATCCATAAGTACCATCCTCATAATTAGACCAATTCGTATATGGGAGGTTGAAATTGTGGTTCGGATCCCACGTTAAAATGTAGGTCCCTAGATACCATTGGCTATTGGGCTATGAATTAACAGTCCTGTTTAAGGAGAATGTCGGCCTTAGTCAGTAACAAGACTACAAGATCGCGCCACAATCATCCTACACTCATCCCTCATTCATACTTGGCTTTAAACTACCTATTGAGTTAGGTCGCCATTTCAATAAAGGTATTAAGGTATTAAAGGTATTAAAGGGGTTTTTGACCAAATATTAGTTGCTCATCACCTAATGAAAGTTTATACCAATTTTTCATAAAAATGTTTTTTAAATAACCAATTTACAAGATTTTATTAATTTTCCATAAGAATAACATAAACAAGCTTTTTGGTATTTTCTCCGTAACCAGTGAAGCTAAGTTAAACCTATACTATAATACAAGCACTGTCTGAAGGGATGTGTGTTCCACGATCTCGAAATCTAGCGGGTAGATTTGCTTAAACTTTGCATTTAAGAGTGTTTTGGCACAAAAATAAGTTTAGAAACAGTGTCAATCCTCGGAAAAAATTTAATTTGGTCTAAATTTAAGTTTAAAAATCGTAATTTTTAACATTGGTTTTATGGGGGTTTGGACCGTTCCCTATCAAAACGTTAAAAAAAAGCCTCTGGCGTAGATAGACACAAAATACAAAATATAGGTTTCAATTTGGTAACAAAATAACAACGAAAGGTAAAAAAAATGAAGGAACATTTATTTTAAGAGACTTTTTGAAACAGCTGTTAACTGTAAGGAGGTATAGTTAGTGGAAGTATCAAAATTGAATTAAAACCAACGAGCAAGGCTTGGTTAACCTGATGGTACTGATTCAAAATACTGAATTGTTTAGTTTTTAAAGCACTTTTAAATGGTCTCTTTAAAATTTTGTAATTTTAAAAATTATGGGTGAAGAATGCCAAAAACCCGATTTTGACCCTCTTCATACCCTACACCTTCATACCAAATTTCATCGCAAAGTGAAGGTTTTTTTTAAAAGTTATTGTGTAAATGGACACATAATAAATCTAACTTTATATATGAATCTGAGCAAATGGTGTTTTTAGCCAGGGACCTCTAAACAAAAAAATAACATGATCCTGGGCTTAGGTCTTAGCGTGAGTACTACCGTAATAGTGTACCCTATTACCTATAGGGAAAATTCGCTAAAAAAGCATATTGTAAGGTCCAAGTTGAGCCTGGACTCTGATGATAATTGTTTTGGCAGGTGTTAGATGGTAACAATGCTGAGGTTGAAAACAACTCAAAATGAAGTATTCATAGAAAACTAGGGCTCGCCCACTGGTCGAGATTCGACCAAAAACTCATTTAGGCCACGGCCACACGGGCGTTTTTTCCACGCACAAACGCAACATGAATATGAGCAGCATTAAATGTAATGGGGTATTCCACACGTAGTGTGTTTACAAGCTGTAGCTTTTATAATTAAAATTGAACTATAAATTCAAGCAGCATGAAAATAAGCTAGTATTTACCGTGTGAAAAAACGCTCGTGTGGCCATGCACTTAATCTTGAGCATATTAGATTTTATATGTTCATAAATGTAACATCTTGATTTGCTATAGCATTTGTTATCAGCTGTCTAATGATTCAATCAATTATCCTTCTCCCATAAGATTAACATTGAAACTTTGGAAGCCTGTAGAGCGTAGCCCTGAGGGCCGATGTGAATTATGATGTGATTCTACTCATCTACAGGACAATACCTTTCTCACGGTATGCGCGAATTTTCCCTACGATGCAAATAAGCTGAGAAAAAAGGAGGATAAGAAACATGCTTGCCTATTGATATATAGATTGGAATGATAATGAAGAAAATTCAATGAATATTACAACCACTATGGAGTGGAAAGTTACATAAAAATATAACATTTAATTCTTAACTAGTATATGTGTTGCTCGAAATCGAGCAATTTATTGAATTTTTTACTATATGGAACATAGAGTATAAAATTCTTTTAGACCGACTTTAAATTTCTCTTAGGCGGATTTTTGACCCCCAAAAGGCTTTTTTATTACTAATTTGATTTCAATGAAATTCTCAGGTTAGATTTTAAGTATTTTAAACTAGGTAATAAACTATAATCGAGCAATTATTTTCAAGTATTAAAAAAGCTTATTTTCCGTAATTTTTGACAGAACTTTAGTTGTTTAGGCTACATGGTTTGACTAATGTAGTTGCTATGATCAGTTTATTTTCCCCCATCGCAGCTGAGTTCTCGCTGTAGCTGTATGCTGAAAACAACATAACATAACCTTGTTTATATTTGCTCGCCGTTATGTTACGTTTTTAAATAAAATTTAATTGATATTTTGACAGACCTGTTTGTTAAATCAAATAGATCAACACTGATGTTTACTTGTTGAAGTTATAAATTATAGTCTACCAAAAGATAGGCATGTTAATGAATTGGTGTCGTACGGAATTATGCGATTAACTAATTTATGGGATACAACTAATATCTATTTGGGAGAAAGATTTAAATTGAACAACTGCCATTGTAGCCTATGTCTCAGGTAACAAATTATGCATTAAGTGTTAAGTAAGCGTAATTCTACAATACTTACATTACTTGATTTTTATTAATTTTGATTAATTAATCATGGATTTTAAATTGTATTGTTTTTCTTTGCTCTACAATCTATTTACCTTTAATATTGTAATCATAATTATTATTAAGTTACTTGCTTGTTTTGATGTCTTAGCTAAAATCATTCTTTGTGTGTATTTATTTGTAGGCTAGGCCTAGGATGTACGCCGGTTGACTTCGGACGGTTAGATGACGTTCCACTCTTCACATTCGAGGAAATGGAAACCTCCGTTCTCTCCCTAAAGAGCAACAAGGCTCCTGACCCGGACGGGATTCCCAGCGGAGCTTTAAAGAAAGTATTTTCAATTAATGCTGACTTGTTGTTGAGAATGTACAACGCCTGTTTGGTAGAAGGGGTGTTTCCGGCTCCCTATGGAAAACCGCAAGACTTGTACTGATCAGCAAGGGCAAAGGTGATCCCAAGCTGTCGTCGTCCCACAGGCCTTTCTACACGTTGGACACGGCTGGGAAGCTGTTCGAGAAGCTGATCCGTTCCCGCCTGACCTCTGCCGTGGAAGCTGCCGGGGACTCATGCCCCTGTCAGTATGGCTTCAGAAAGGGACGGTCAACGATTGACGCTATCACCGAAGTCCATGGAGAGCTGTGAAGAGAGTCGAGAGCCACAACCATTTCTCTCGATGAGTAGTGCTTCTTGTTACGCTTATGTCAAGAATGCCTTTAACTCGGCGAGGTGGGTCGATATGTTGGATGCGCTTCGCCACACCTTTCGCGTTCCTGCATATCTGTTGCGACTCATTGAGGATTATCTCCGCTCTCAAAGCCTTATTTACGACACAAGGGACGGAACGTGTACGATGGAAGTCACTTCTGGTGCCGCGCAAGATTCAATACTCGGCCAGGATCTCTGGAATGTTGCCTATGACAGCCTCCTGAGGTCGGAGATGCCTGAGGAAACCTCTTTGGTTGGGTACGCCAATGATGTCGCAGCTCTCATTGTCGCACGCAACGTTGAGCTGGCCCAACTAAAGTTGAACCGAGTCATGCGTGTGGTCAACACATGGATGTCCGATCACGGTCTCTCGCTTGCTCTCCGTAAGACGGAGATTGTGATATTTACGAAGAAGAGGATAGACACCGTCATTCTGTTCCGAGTGGGAAGGGAGGTGGTCCAATCAATTCATGCTGCTAAGTACTTCGGGATTATGGTGGACACCAAGTTAAGCTGGAGGGATCAGATATTCCGTACGGCGGACAAGACCGCTAAGGTAGTCACTTACCTTAGTAGGCTGATGGCCAGTGTCGGGGTTCCACGATCCAGCAGCAGACGTCTGTTGATGTCCGCGGTTCAGTTCGTGCTTCTTTATGGATCAGAGGTGTGGGCAGACGCTCTCGATAAAGAGTAGTACAGGTTGCGACTCGCCCGGGTTCAACGTCGAGCGGCGCTCGGGGTGTGTTCCGCCTACCGGACAGTGTCCGAGCCTGCCGTCCTGGTGGTCGCCGGAGTTATCCCTGTCAAGCTCTTGGCAGGAGAGAGGAAGGCAATTTATCAGAGACAAGGCGAGATTGGCAAGGGCACGGCAAGAACAGAAGATCGCTCCCGAACCTTCCAGCAGTGGCACCACAGCTGGGAGCACGACACCCGAGGACGATGGACTGCGCGACTTATCAAGCACGTCCAACCATGGGTGGAACGGCGGCCAATTCTTTATTTATTGCTCGGGCGTTCCCGACGATGCGGAACACACATTTTTCCGCTGCCCATGCTTGGAGGATGAGGGCAACTGGGATTGTTTATCACAGTTCGTGCGGGGCATCCTTCTGGAAAAGAAACATGATCTGGACCGCGAAGTGGCCCAGATCCCTTGATCGAGTGGCTGGATAAGGAGTGAACCCCACGGGCATAAGCCAAATTTAGGCCTAGCCCTACGTAATGTGATAAACAACTCCAGGTTAGAATCCTAAAGAGTAGAGGCGAGGTTTTTTAGTGGGTAAACCCGTTTTTAAGGGAGTCCCACACTACAGGCTTGCCACCTGTGTGCGTGTAATGCATTTTTCTTACCTCTCCCTCAAAAAAAAAAAAAAAAAAAAAGCGTCACCTAATAACTCAAAAAGTGAGTAAAAAATTCTTGTACGGGACGGACATCGGAGCGTATTCCTAGTTTAAATACAGTACAAAAATGTTACTTTAGCTCTAAATCAAAGACATCCAACCAATCCAATAATATGAATATCTTTAATCGCCAATAACTACACGAATTTACAGCTGATTATTAACAGATGTTTCAAATGCTTTATTCAGTCCCCAATGTTATTTAAATGGGAAATTTTGAGATTTCAATGTTGGATAGCGCCTTTATTTTCAGTCCGATTCTCATCAATTTTTGGCGGAAACAACTACAGACCAAGCCCTATCCAACGACACCAAAAACTTGAAAATCGGTTGAAAATTGTAGGAGGAGTTCTCAAGACAAAAAAACCCTTAGCGTATTAAATAAGTATAGATATCATGGGTTGCAATTGTACCTAATGTTTATTTAAAATTTTATTTCTTGTGAAACATAATATTTATATTACTTTGATTGGTTTCAAAATTGCAATGAATAAAAAAGTTAGTATTAAACAGCTTTCCATCTGGATACATTATTGTTTTGGTTGCTAAGGAATTTTGTTTTAAATTTATATATAAATAATACTCACAAAAATGTTTAAAAATATTTACTGTAGTACTCTACACACATTTATTGAATAGAGTATGATATTTTCATTCATCAAGACACTACTAACTTTTATTGGAAGGTCATGAATAAATAACTATGGTAATCAACCCTTGACAGTGGAAGAGAGCAGTGCAAGGTCAAGTTGTTGTCACTTGAATTTTGGAGATTCAGTGCACTAAAATTTTTTATCAGGTAATAAACCACTTTATATTACAGGTAGTAGATACAAATTGTAGCAATAAAGGTCTGCAGAAGCAGTTTTGATTGAGATGCTGGTTTCCAACTAAGTTCTAAGTCTTCATAGATTCAAATAAAAACGTTGGTTATACATATTGGACAAACAATTCAATAATTTTATCAACTACTGTTTTCCAACAATTTTAGTAATTCCATTTAAAATTTTTTTGAGTTTTATTCAGTTTTCTTTAAAACTTGTTTCACTCCTTAAAGTTCCAGCGCTAGTCTCATTTCCAGCCTATGACATTTCGGACCTTCCAGATATATCTGTTCCTGATGCTACTTATTAAATTTTAAACAATGTAATTAATTTTACAACAGCCTCCCACAAGCTTTTAGTTAAAATTGGTCTTTAGATGCATTTTGTATTGTAAACAACCTAACAGACTAACTATAGGCTTTTACTATTAAGGAAAAAAATAATTAGTTGTTTCAACGTTGATCTTTATTTTTCAGGTCATTGTTTTCTTTGGAATATGAGTGAAATTTTATCTCTGTGATGGATATTCTTTGTGTTTGGTGTGCAATAAATAGTCAAGAAAATGTTGACCGACACATCCCTACCAAAATGTGATACTGGAAGATGAAGACTTCGGAAAGCTAAGATATCTTTTAAGTTACTTTTAAGAAAAAACCCCTGTTGCATACACGGTTTAAAATCAGCAGAAATTTAATAAGCCAATTTGCATTTTTAAGATCAGCTTTGTACTGCCTTAGTGAAAGTGTTTTATTGGAATATGTATTAGGCTATCGTATTGTATTAACACGTTCGCTACCAGCCGCCGCATATATGCGGCGGTCATTCCAATCCCACAGCCCACCAAAATAATCATGGACTTCCCTGTAGACCGGCCCTAGTGGTTGTGACTTATGCCACAGACCACGAATAGAAACCGTCCAAAATTAGTTTTCACACTTCAAAATATCTTAATTTTATTAAGATAAAAAATATATACAATTTTCTCTTCATTTTTGGTAATTTTTTGAGCGCCGCACATTTGCGGCGCATGGTCAGAGACTAAGTGACGCATGTTAGCGTCGGCACTTATATAACTTTATTTTTAGTCATAACCTTTGAAAAGCGAAAAATAAAATACGGCTTATACATAAAAACATTGTATTGAAATATTTAGTTTACAAAAAGAGTTGTTTACAATTCATTTAGGTAGTATCATTATAATGTTTTACAAGTTTACAAAATGCAAATGTTTATACATTTTTCTTACACAACAAACTTTTTTCAATGTGTCATAAAAGAGATTTGATGAATATTTGTGTACAGACATATCAAATACGTTAAAAAATGTTACTTTCAAAAATAAATTAAATAAAAATGTAAGTAAAACATTTTAGTGACGTCAGTGATCGTTTTAGACACAGACCAAGCGCCGCACATATGCGGCGGACTATCCCATAGACCGCGCCTAAACTGTCTGACCATTAAAATAGACCGCACTGAAGAAATTTCGTATTTAGTATCATGGAACCATCGCCGCAGATATGCGGCGGCAGTCTATTTTAATGAGCCCAGCCGCCGCAGATATGCGGCGGTGGGCTCTCAGTAGAACTCGCCCGCCGCAAAAATGCGGCGGCGGGCTGTGGTTACGATTTTTTTTTAACATTGTGGTAGCGAACGTGTTAAGCGTTCTTATATAAATATTGCCTGGGCTATTTGAACTATTCCAAACACGACTTTAAATTGGATTCTTTTTTTCTGGGGCAACAAAATGATATTTCATTAGGAATCGCTTTCAACTTCAGCAAGTTTGGAACACTTTAGCCAAAAAAATAATCTACTTCTTGCAACTAATAAGGGTTGGAGTCCAAAAGAACTGGATTAATGTTAGAAAATTGCCAAAATTGGTTATTGTATAGCAAAAGATATATCTATAGTTAATTTGTGTCAATTAATTTATTGGGAAAATTAAATTAATACAGTTATTTGTGTCTTGTGCCATCCAAAACAATGGGTTGATGCATCAAAATAGCCCTGGGCGACAGTATAAGATAAACGAAACCCCAATATACATTTTGCTATTAAAATATATAACCTGCAAACTTCTTTAAAAAAATCATCAAACCTTACTACGTCATTACAATACCGAGGACTAAGTTATTGTTTCATTATTTGCAGGTTATCTGCTAAGAAGTGAAACTATAATAAAGATAGTACAGTAAAATAGAAGTAAATTAATTAAAATAAATATTAATTACATTAAGATCAATGCATATAGCAGCTAACAAATAGAACAATTGCAGCGTAGATGTCCAACAATCTGATAAGGAATTAAACTCGAATGTAGCAGTCCAGCGTAGAAGCTTCCCGATATATAATCAGTAGCGGTACGAAGTTCAAGACAAAGAACCAGTAATTATTTATATTTGTAAACTGTTTTGTTATTTGCTTTAAATTTAACGTTTGTGATGTAAAAATAAAGGCACAAATTAGTGCCCTAATTTAAAAACAAGAATTATGTTTGTAATGTGAAAAATAAAGGCATTAAATTGCCCCAATATATTAGTAATAGCATACACAAAAATATAGAATATGTTTGTGATGTAAAAAAATAAATAAAGGCACAAAATATATAATGCCCTAATTTATAGCAGTAGTAAATCTAAAATAAGGAATATGTTTGTGATGTGAAAAATAAAGGCATTAAATTGCCCCAATATATTAGCAGTAGCATACAGGAAAATATGGAATATGTTTGTGGTGTAAAAAAATAAAGGCATAAATGCTCATATATATGAAAAGTAGTATAAGTAAAAAAATTAGGTGAACCATTGTAATATAGTGTATGAATTAGAAGAGAAGAAACTGAACTGGCGCGGGGTAGCAGAACACCAAAAGAAAAGGAATTGAACCAGATCATAGAACGTGTGCAAAAAAGAATACACTAGGCAATTAAACCAGTCCAGAGAAGCAGTGAAACAAAGATGAGTACAAGTCTGAGGCAGCAGTGTTACATTTAAGCGAAGTCTTAACTGTAGCAGAAAGATGACTTTAGGAGAGGGTCCAAATTTGAAAATTAATGTAAGTATCTTCAATAAAATGTATGATCTTAAGAGGTATTACATACCACTGCTAAATTAAAGTCCTCTGCTCGTTTTCGCATGTTTACGTAATTCAATAAAGTAGCCATTAAAATAATCATATTGTGTTAGGAAAACAAAAAAAATGCAAATTGGCTTTGAAAACTGCTGGTTTTGAAATAAATCTTTTATCTAATGGAACCTGTGTGTTTTTTTTATTTTTTTTATTTAATTTTAAAATGAAGTTATTTAATATTTTTTTATGATTGTGTTATTGAGAAAATTTTTAATTACTAATTTGGTTTGAGATAGGCCTAATTTTATTAGTTGTAAAATGTTTGATAATTATTATAAAAATGTGTAATAGTATATTTCGTCACTAGTCCGGAAAGTGGTTGTTATCGGTGCAAGATCGAGTTTCAAGTACAAGGCGAAGCCGAGTACTTGAATTCGATCGAGCACCGATATACCAGGACGAGTTACGAACATTACTTTTCCTACCACTGCATGGAAATAATCACATTGCCACAGCTGTAATCCTACGCAAAACAGTTCATTTCCGTTTTCCGGTCCTTTTCCGCTCTAGAGCGGTAATGGAACATTGGCGCACGCTAAATCAAGGTTATTTTAAATCTACAATAGGTTAGAACGGTAAAGAAGGTGACGTCACAATACAGACTAGTTTCTATTGGTCAGAAACCACATGACAATCACCATAATTATTACAAATTAATTGTAGTTGCTTTGCTCTGAATCAGCTGATTTCACGGTCAGTATTTTGATAACACTAACTTCCGGTTACACATCTATGCAAGTGATTACGATTTATTACAGTTATTAAGTTAATGAAGTTAAATTTAAAGTTGATATAATTGTGTACGTTTATTAAATACATTTAATCGGTTGTAATTATAGTGGTAGGAAAAATATTGTGTGTATTACGAGCACAAATAGTCATTGCCGCTCTCAAAATGTTTGGCCGCACTCAGCTGACGCTTCGTGCGGCCAACTACATTCTCGAGCGGCAATGACGTTATTTGCGCTCTTAATACACAAATAGCTATTTCATCATACCACCTTTAATAAATTTACAGTTTGGATAAAAATTAATAAATTTTAACCTATATACCCCCTCTTACGTTGTTATTTGTTTATCTTGTATTTGAACTATTTACAGGTGTTATTAAAAATAAAAATAAATTAACTTGTTTAGTGTCCCGAAAACCACTGTTTCGCGGTCTAGTCCCGAAAACTTTGCTTACCAACATGTTTATCCAACCCACCGGGAATCAACTAGTTTAGATCATAGCTGACCGTTCTGAAAACAATGTTTATCACAATAGTATGATGAAAAGTATATTACCATAATGACAGTAAAGAAAACTGCATGTAGAACAATTTTTAGACAGTTATTGTCACATCTTGAGCATATTTTTACTAAAATTTTTAAATTATTGCTGTACTTTGAATATACCCATGGCCTCAAAATGGAATTCATGGACACCCAGAGTTCCTTATACGTTTACCAAAGACAAATTATAATAATCAATAAGGGAGAAGTAAAGCCATAAAATAAACTATATAAAGAAATAGTTATAATGAACTTTTCTAGTTATAAAAACCTAAGAAAATGTAACCATTTTAATGATTTGTGAATTATGAAAAAAATTATAATTGTGCTAATTTTCACTCATCACATTAAAAGCAGTAGAAGAGGATATTTGATGGAAATCTACAAACTAATCTTGGGGAAAAAATTTTTAATGACAATCTTAATATTACAAACAAGATCCCCTTATGTAATATTACAAAGTTGTAAATCTTGTATTACAACATAAGTACAATCTTGGCTAGACCTTCAGTGCTTTGAATACGAAAACCAATCCGACGTTAAAATTATGGTGCTTTCCTTGATGCCATCACGCTAGTAGAAGCTTTCATACCCTTTACCTCATTAATAGAGACTGGGCTTTTTTCATAGCCCAACCCCTACTAACTTACCTATCTATTACTACATTTAATCTTGACAGTTGACCGATATATTTCATACACGGGTGTATATTAGTGCGGTTTGTGGGCACAATTTACAAAAAAAAAATATTGGGTTAGGCCTTAGGAGGTTAAAAAGGATGAAAAACCATTGATTTAGATCAGTAAAACCCCACTGCCGATGATTCAACGTCTTAGATAACTTGACACCTCTGTACATGCCTACATGGATCAACCGTATGTGCAAGAGCATCTAGATCTAGCACATAATTCAAGACAGTCAGGAGTTTCCGGCCATCATCGTAACCATTCGGCTCCCAGCCTGTGCTGTCTCTAGGTTGAGCGCCTGGAGACAGCACAGGCTGGGAGCCGAATGGTTACGATGATGGCCAGAAACTCCTGACTGTCTCGAATAATGTGCTAGATCTAGACGCTCGTTCATAGGCGTGCGCACGATGGGTGCCATGGGTGCCGCGGCACCCATGGAAACTCCAGACGGTCCTGAGGGGGGGGCGCCATTATTGGCCCCAAAATCACCAGATTTACTTAAATTTTAAGAACTGTACGAAAATATTGGTAATGGTTTTAAATATAGTTAAAATATGTAGTAAAATCAAATGTGATGATTCGGCGTGAATGTGCGTGCGAGTGGTGTCAAGCTCAGCCGCTCCATTTTTGTCGGAGGGGCGGGCAGGAAGTGAACCATTATGCCATATCTGCGTTTGGATTTGTATAAAATATTTTTTATATTCTTTTATTATTGAAAAGGAACAGGAATAGATTATACCTCTCCATACTTCCTCTTTCTTTTGAGTTTCTTTCTCAGTCAGTTACCAGCAGAGGTGGAGTGTAGATGTATGTATTCGTGGTGAAACTATCTATATATTAATAGGCAAGCATGTTTCGTTTCCTCCTTTTTTCTCAGCTCGTGTGCATCGTAGGAAAAATTCGGACATACCATTAGAAAGGTATAGTACTGTAGATGAGCAGAATCCCATTCTAATTCTCATCGGAATCCAGGGCTACGCCCCACATGCTTTCAAAGTTCCAATGTTAATCTTATGGAGAAAGGAGAATTGGATGAATCATTAGACAGCTGTTGTGAAAACAACTGCTAGAAAATTAGCAAGAACAGATGTTTTAGTTATAAAATTTTTTAGCGAATTTCCCTATAGGGAATACGCTATTACGGTAGTAGTCATGGTGAAACCTAGGTCCGGGACCATAATACTTTTTCGTTTTGAGGTCCCCAGAAGTCAAAAACACCATTCGTTCAATTTCATATATATGTATATATCTATATATATATATGTATATATATATATGTGTCCGTGGTCTCGATAACTTTTGACAGGAACCTCCGATTTTGATGAAATTTGGTATGAAGGTGTAAGACCAGGTCTATTTTTCATGAGTTCGCAAACCAGCATGATCGGGTTATGGGAACGGGGTTTTATGGGGTTTCAAAGGGGTCAAAAATGGGTTTTTGGCACTTTTGGACCATAATTTTTAAAATTCAACAATTTTAACTAAAACCATTTAAAAGAGCTTAAAAAAACAAACAATTTAGTATTTTGAATTTTTAACTTCGCTTAACAGGTTACGGAGAAAAGTCAAAAATAGGATTCCCATGGGGTACGCAGGTCTGCTGCGACGGGGGTATTTAAGCTTCTTGGGTCCAGATCAACTGAAATTTTGATCGAATTTCGATCAGGAGGCGATCTCTAGTTCTGTATTAATTAAAAATCAAAAAAGTTATCGGGTTCAAAGTACAAAAAAAGCTAAGGAACGTGAAAAGTCAGTTGCACGAAGTTCGCGTTTGATGGCATCGTGGCTTAAAGAATGTAACGAAGAAATGGAAGGTAGGTAAGTTATTGGTTTAATGAAGTTAGATTATTAAAATAAAAGTAAAACTTAATCAATACCGTAAGCTCTTAATAATTATGTTTTCGTTTTCGACCGTCCAAACCCTTCTCCCTGTCGTTTAACTCGTGATAAAACTTACTTTCACACCCAATCTCATGCGTTGTTGGTACCATGTCAGTTGTAATCTGTGGTAGGCCATAAATAGGTTGATACTGTTCACCGAATGTTTAAAATGAAAAAAAGTAACTATAAATTAGTTAGTAAAATTCGTTTTATAAATAAATAATAAATAAATTCATAAAAATTTAGTTGTTTATGTTCAGCTCTTTCATCTTTTGTTTTTACGTTTCCGGTATCCTGCACCACTTAATTTTGTTCACATCTCAAATCAGAACTGAATTCTAAACATAAGCAATTTTTAAATATTTGGAGGGACAGGGACGTAGTTGTACACTGTACTATACTGTATCTAGTTTGCATACTGAGTAAAAAATTGTTATTAAAATATCTTAAATGTGTAACAATTGGTGAGCTCCTTTCAACAATACCTGTGGAGACTGTGGGAAAATTTTATCTGAGCTAAGGCGCGTCCGGTATGACGAAGTTCTGATTAGAGAATTCAAACTTTAATACTGTACATCATGTGGAGACAATGAATAGGCCTACACGGTATGGTATAAAGATGAATATTCAACTAGCCGAACAATACTGTAGAGCTGGCATTCGACAATATTCAGTCTTCAATTGCTTATGTAACTCTGTAAAGAAGTGTACTTGAATTGTTTTAAGTGATTCCTAAAGAATTTTAATTTTAATTCGGAACAAGTCCATCTATTTATTTGTGTTGTTGAATCTGCGGCATTTAATTTCTTAAAAAATTCGATTTTATCGACGAAATGAAAAGATAATTTGGAGACAACACATTCGTATACGCTGAAAAATGCAAGTTTCATACTGACTCAAGGAATCATTGGTCCCCGAAACCGGCAACAAAATGAAGTCCCGTGCGGACGCATGGGCAGCTTGCCGCTATACGTTTGCAACTTTGTTGAAATGTCAAATTTCTACTTGATTAATCAAGCATGCATTGTATAATGCATTAATAAAGACAATTTTATTGTATCTACAATTTTGCACAATTCTAGTTATTTTAAAAGCCTATGAATTTCAACATCAATTTACTATTGGTTTCTTTGGCAATACGCATTGGATAAATAGTTCCAATCTTCTTAATATTATTATAGAATTCATCAATTAAAATTCAAACTAAAAATTCTAATCTTTGAGTCGCAATCCTAAAATATGAATTCTAGCTATCCAAGTTTACGTTTTTAAAAACAAATAAAAGCAGTGGGAATGGGACATTTAGGCTTGGTGGGAAGGGGTGATGACGGTATGGCAGGGCGCGAGAGGGGGCGCCATGTTCATGCATGGCCTTGGCACCCACAGAGCTTAGACCCTGCGCACGCCTATGCGCTCGTTCACATGTGCGTGTTTCTGCAATTGATACTTGCAGTGGTTTATTGAGGCTTGAGTATCAATATTTTCAAAATTTATCAGTACCAGCACTTGGCGACCAAACGCTGGTGAAACACCACAAATGGAGAATTGTGTACTACAATCTCCAGAGAGTTGTTAAAGGGCTAAGGGTAGGTGACTGAAGAGTAGACGGGTAATCAATATGCGATTCGGTCACTACTGTAACCACTACATTTCTTCACAATATGCATTTTTGTACTTAATATGTTAACTATAAGTCACGCCACATAAGTTGACGAATAGCCAAACACAGCTGGGATGGGCGAGGGGAGGAGAGGGGGTACTTTTCCAAAAAACATCGAGCTTACGTTACATGCTTTTTTTTATTAAACAACTGATTATCCAATCATTTTAACTGAATAGTAGTGAAAATTCATTCGTCAAGTTACGTGGCGAGGGTTATACCCACATAACAATAATAATGTAAACAAAATCTATCTAACCAATTATTTGGGGAGGAGGGTGGCATCTGTTAGTCCTTAGGTGAGAGCCACCAATCGATTTAAGTAATTTATAGAAATCATTTCTCTTATGAATCCTGTATCCATAAGAATAACTTACAAAGTTAGTGGGGCAGAGCCCTTAGACAATTTATATGAGTGCTTGAAGTTTTTTTTCTTTTTTTCCTTTTTTTTCTTAAAACTTAATTCAGGGGACAATGAACCAAGACAAATCAATAATCTTCAAAATGCATATTCATGGACTTTTACTTTCATCAGTTATTTTTATTTTAAAATCTGGAGATGTGAACTAAGCTATGAGCAACAGAAGACTAGTGGGGAGTTCGTTGAGGGGTTGATTGTTTGATTAAACTCTGGAGGTTGGAGGTTATGGGGAAATAAAACAAACAATAAATACTACAAATATTAGTTTTATGTTATTATATATATGTAAACAATTGCTATACAAGTATACCACAAAAAACTTTTCAAGTAATAAGAAAATTATATTAAAAACAAGTTAAGACAGAATCAACTCAACATGAGCAGATTTTAACAATCAATATGATTAATTTACTATATATTTGCTTTAATTTTGTTAACTTTAACTTTGTTACAAAAAATTACTGCAGTGAAAACCGAGACAAATTCCCAATAAAAAATTAATTAATAAATGTCAATAATAACTTATTTGTTTGTGTAAAATATTCTCAAACATTGATGGTATAAAACTATGATTGTTACTTCAAATTGATTTAAATAGGAAAATTTCAAATACGCATAATAACATACATTTCATGGGTGTGGTAAATATACTACTGTGTGTGCTCACAGTAAAATGTCTGGTGTATCATTTCACCTAGAGAAGTTTTACTCAACGCAACAAACAAATTATGAAGCACGGTAATATGAAAAATTATATCGTATTGCTTAAGTTGTTATTTTTGGTAAAATAAATATCATGTCTAGGAACTTTTTTTAAGACTTCTTACCCAAAGTGCTATGTTTCAAAATTAAACAATTGTGCTAAAATTTCAAGCTATTATTTATATTTCTTTGAAAAATAATTCTTCTTTTGACCAAAACTTTTATTATGAACACATATTTTATTCATCGCTAGAATTTTGAACTATTTTTAAAATTTGGTATATGTGGAGATTTTTTAATTTAAAAGCAGCATAGTTTCAAAACTGTAATAAACATGGGCGGATTTAAGTTTTGATATCTTGGGGTGCAAGCTCGCCAAAAATTAGATATTTCAATACCAAACTCATTTACCATCAAACTCAATGTAAATGGTTTGTTCTAAGCATAAAAAGACAGCCATTTTTTTCTATCTAACTATAATTCTTTCAATAGTGTATATTACACCTCATTACAATTATTGTTTAAAAAATTATAGCTGCGAAAAACCTGGGGGTGCAGCGTTATGACAATCTTTTTTAACTGAACACATACACAGGTGCAATCATTGTGTAAAAGCTGCTATTGAAAAAACTCCTTTTCACTTTCCAGTTGATTAGAAAATGTAAACATGAACAATTTACTACAACCAATGAATACACCATGCTCTACCACCATGCTCACCATGAATATAATATTGGAACATCTGTAGCAATATACACAGTAGTTCCTAGTACTGTAATAAATTAATATTGTTTGGAAGAAAAGAAAATAGTGTAACTGTGGAAAACTACTGTATAAAAATACATTGCTAATTATTCACAATTACAAACTAACTAAGTGCAAGTAATTATCATCCCTCCAAATGTGATAAAAATTACAATAGATAAAAAATCAAAACCTTAACACATTTACAATTATATATTATGAAGTTTTTAGACATAGACACTTAATAAATATGTTTACAAATTCTATATAAAACACATTGAAATATTTTTTATGATTAATAATTTTACTATGGTTGTGTCCAGGTACGTTTAGTTATAGATTAGCTTTCACGAGGCTTAAAATAAAAAACAAATTAGAGATTATCTCATGATTAAAATTAAAGTAGTAAAATGGTACTTTCTATTGACAACAAAGTCAAGGTTGAGCTTTGGAACATGTTAAAGTTACTGTCAAAGATCTCTGCCTTCGTTCCCCCCCCCCCCCCCCCCCCCCACATTGTCAGAGTGCTTTGTAACCGATAAAATCATGCCTCACAAAAAACATTTTTGATTTTTATTGGAGAATTTTCTTCATTTTTTCTCCAATTGTGTGCATGAGAAATCCGCACGTTCCGTTAGAAGGACCTAACAAAATACTTGGGGGTAAAATTCTTTCATCAACTGCCATCAAACATTTAATAAATAACAACCTCGCCGTCAGTTTTACCTCGTTCAATACCCTCACTCACTGAAAGTCCATAATATCCTCTAGTTTTTTATTACCGATTTTCCCTCAGTACTTAAAATGTTAACATCTGTTTATGGAATGAATTACAAAGAAACATTGAATAGAAATAGTCATATTGCCACACCTGTAAACCCTATGCAAAACAGTTCATTTCCGGTTTCCGTTTAATTTCTGGTCTAGAGTGGCAATGTTCATTCCTGCACGCCTAATCAAATAGCAATTAATTTAAGATCAGTTTGTTGTAACAAACTATCACACTGCTGTCGGTCATTGTTGTCACTTAGGAATTGCTGCTTTTTTAGTTTGAGGTTATGTTTGATAGTTAACAATGTGTTCCTACAGAAAAAAAACCAAAATGATATTTGGTATACTGTACAGTAAAACATTTAACTTGTTGCAATTGTGGAGGTAGGATAAATCTTGTGTGTATTACAGCACAAATAGTCATTGCCGCTCTCGAAATGTTTGGCACACTCAGCTGAGTGGCAGTGATGTAATTTGTGCTCTTAATTATTATTTTTTAATTTTATTTTTTGGGTGTATTTACGCCAAAGGCGTACTTTTTGTAGAGTACTCAATGTTTGTCGAGTTAATCTAAATTTAAGTTTCTTCATGTTTTAGTACATTGTGCTGGTTTATTGTATGTATAGTTACACTTTATATTGTAGTTAAGGGTTTAAAACCTTATGATTTTTCGTTACTAAAGAAGTTTTAATATCTTATTTTCAGAAGGTTCCTTGTATTTTCTTATCAATTACAGTGAAGATAATTAAAGCTGTCCGTTTGACAAAACCAATTATAACAGCAGACTCCGTATAATTTTTCAACATTCAATCTTGCCATCTGTCACATTAGTTCAGATGAACGAGAGTGTAATGCATTGAATTGAATTATAAAACATTAAGGTAGGTTTACACGTGAGAGTTTTTCACTCTCAGAGAGTTTCGTACTCTCAGCAGGTACTCGCAGAGGTGTTTACACAACCAGCGAATTTTTCAAGATTGTTAATCCAGACAGTTTTCTGCGAGTACTATCAACAGCTGTCTGAGATTTTTATGAGAGTAACTAACTACTCTCCGAGAGTGAAAAACTCTCACGTGTAAACCTACACTTATGTTTTATTATACAACAGGAGAGAGTATCAACTTAGCTGTTGGGAATTTGTAGATTAATTAACCTTAACTTCCAATTCTGTTGAAGTTGATTACTCTCAAGTGAAATGCATTAAAGTAGTCAGATGACAGTTGATGATATTATTGGCAAGTATCTACCAAACACCCAAATTACAACATTGCATAATGAGGGGGGAGACAGTCTTGACAAACTGTTGCAATAGCTGGACTATTTTCGAGCCTTTTACGTTAGCTAATGTCCATTATAACTAAAAAAGATGATAGAATCTGAATACAGTTTAAAATAAAATTTTATTCAAAACAGAAATTTAATAAAATGTTTTATAAAAATAATTTAAGAAATAAACATTAAAACATTTAACAATGAGTTTTATTAGGGATTCCAAATTTACTATGGGTTTCATTAAAAATAGCACTTTGAGGCTAGTTAAACAATTTAGTTACTTTTTTTAAGAGCAAATAATAAATGGAAATGGTGTCTGACCCATTTTACATGCAAATGAAAATTCTCATTGAAAATTCCATCTGAGAAGTTTGTACTTTTTGTAAGCTAGGCCCTAGAAGATCAATTGAGAAGAATATATATTTTGTTGATTTGATCATATAGGGTCTTGTCGAATAACTACTACTAGCACACTTATACTCTTAAACACATATAAAAGCTTTATTAATAATTAAATATAACAGATACTGGATGTATATATTTAATTATCAACAGTAAATTTAATATTTTTATAAAATAAATAACAAAAGTTTTGGATATGAATATACCAACTTATATACAATACAACATGGAATAAAGTCCTACAAGTAATATTCTATCAAATATTTACAAAATTATAACAAAAACAATTAAAATTTAATAGTACTTTAAATTTATCATTTTCACTTGGATGATTTTAGACAAACTTAAGTGATAACTTGATATTTGATAGAGGTCACTAATAACATTTCACTGTTAAGATTGTTTCTCCCAAATTTGATCTTCTACAAAGAGAATTAACTCGTTTTATTACATTTCCTGTGGATCATCATAATTATAAATCCAAATTAATTTGTTTTACATCAAGATTTTATCTACAACACAATTTAAAAACCATTTTAATTTAATCCCATCAATTGATAACTTTTGGTTTTCATGATAATTTTTTATTTAAGAGTTTGTGAATATGAACAATTTAAATATATAAATCTAACACATAAACTTTTATCATGAGACTATAAAGGCCTAAGAATTTATTTAAATTGAAAACACCAAATTTTATTGGATCCTCTCCATTGGAAGTTTACTTATTCAGCATCTTTCAATTTTCATTATGGCAACCGAGTTTAAAATAGTATAAAGTGATGAAAATCATCCAATGAAAATGAAAATAGAAATATATTTAAAAGCAATGAATCGTACAAACACCCAAGTTAAAATAATTATTTCTATAAGGTACACTTACTGTGATGTTTTCTAGAAGTAGAAAAGGAAATAACTCACACTATGGATGTTTATAATAACCAGAAAACATTTTTGGGGGACGGTAAAGTAACTGTATAAGATCTGTACAAAATAGGGAGGGAAGCCAAATCCGACACATGTGGCAACTTGTGTTACAGTTTACTACTTTATACAAGCAGTCAATTCAGATAACCATAAATGGTAAAACCAAGTATAGATGAATTTGAGTTTGTTATTAAAATTGTACCTAAATTATCTAAATGAAACTTTTTGAATCAATTGCAAAAACACCAAACCGGCAAGTTCAGAATTATGAGGAGAGAACTCTTAACCACTCAGATACCCAGTGAGTGATGTGTCAGTAGCATTGTTTACAATGTGTTGTTATTATATCGCCAGCATGGCAACCAATAATACCAATGTTCAAATTTTGCAATGTTTAAGGCAATGAATAAAAGAAAAAAGTTTGCATAAGTTAATAATTGGTAGACAACTTTTGTTGCTGGGAGTGCTGAATACCTAAATTGGGCACTCTAAGAAGTGAAAGTGACATCAGAGAGCAACCATAGTGTAAGAGGAAGATTCTTATTAAGATTCTCTTAGGGAGGTGATTTTGCAATATTCTTCATATTGCAACATCACTCACTCCTTCAAAAATCACTAGGCAGTTTCACTTCATTAAATGATTATTTACCGCATTCATGTGGTTTCATTGGAAAGCTTTCTCTCTATGTCTGATGCATAGATGTTGGTTAAACTCAAGCACCACTAAAACAGCCTCCACTGCATTTTTATGGGGAATTTAATTATGGCTCATTTAGTTTTAGTACACAGACTTCAACAACAAACTTGAATGTACAAATTACGCATAAAATCTACCTAGAAAGTTTTAAGTCAATCTAAAACTTCCTTAGAAAGTTTTCTTTGGGCATTGAAATCTTATTTCATCCATACAGTGAGCTACCAACACTCGTGTATGACGATTTAACTCCTATTCATTCCATTCATCCAATAAATTTTGATTTCCATTATTATAATAGCAACCCATAAGAATTTTACCAAGATCAATTGTGCTTTAGCCAACTTGATTGAAAAAAACAGCAAAAGAATTTTACGTTAAGTCCAGATTCTTTAACGTGCTACTGATCTATTAACACATTAACTTATGCACAACTGACATTGACTTACGTAATCACTTTGGTACATGAGGCTATGCTAGAAAAATCCTCTCTTGAAGACTAGATGAATGTGAATGTTCTCCCCTGGTTAGGCTGTTTCTGTATATATTGCTACAAAAGTTTATTTAAAAAATAAACTCGTAGCAAGTTGCATGTAACACCGGCTCTAACATGAGCATCAATGCTATTATGAGAAATCTTGTTGTCTCATAATATGAGCTGTATAACAGTTATTGTAGCCTGGGGCTGTGTTGATAAAATCATCTGGCTCACATTTGAGCTCGCTGGGCAATATTTTATGAATAATTTATGCATGGCGATAGGGGACATGTTAATATACCAATACTTCCAATAATAAAAATATGTAAAAAAGTTGCCACTGCCATCAGATATGGAGGATAGAGGATGTGAATGTGTGCGCAATGATGAGATTGTATTATGATCAACGCTTGCGCCGACACACGCGTTTGTGCTCTTTCTGCCAGTGTAGCTGTTGACAGTCAATACTGCAGTATGCAGTGTTCCAGCAACAATGGTAGATAGCTTCAGACTCACAGTTATAGCACTGCAACCGAAACACATACATTAGTTCATTTCAGAAGGATAGTTAACAGATAACTAGAAATTAAAATTAACTGTAAGAAAGTAAAACTAAAATTACTGTAAGGGATTTTTCTTTCATACTAGTTTGCCTTTATAGATCTCCCAAAAGAATTTTATTAGAGTCTTTTTTTTCTTAAGTTTGAAGTTTTGTGCAATATTCTTACCCAGAAGTATGAAAATGTCATTTTTACAGGTGATATAAATATTAATGTGCTCAAAAAAGATTCTTCGTATTTTAAATTTAGAAGAATTTTAAAAATGTTTAACTTAAAATACATGATTAATTTTCCTACCAGGGTCACTGATACATCACAGTCTGCAATAGATAACTTCATAACAAATATTAGTAGTAAGGAGTTAAAAGTTACAGGTTTAATTACCATGATTTCTGACCATGATGGACAAACATTAGAAATAGTTAATGCTGGTAATGATTGTGAAGTAAAATTTAAAAAGTATTGTAGAAAGTTCAATGATGCAAATGTTAAATTATTAGCGAATTTCCCTATAGGGAATACGCTATTACGGTAGTAGCCATGGTAAGACCTAAGCCCGGGACCACTTTACTTTTTCATTTTGAGGTCCCCAGAAGCCAAAAACACCATTCGTTCATTTTCATATATATGTATATATATATATATATATATATATATATATATATATATATCTATATATCTATGTGTCCGTGGTACTGATAACTTTTGACAGAGACCTCCGATTTTGATGAAATTTGGTATGGAGATGTAAGACCAGGTCTATTTTTATGAGTTCGCGAACCAGCATTGTCGGGTTACGGGAAAGGGGTTTTATGGGGTTTCAAAGGGGTCAAAAATGGGTTTTTGGCATTTTTGGACCTTAATTTTTAAAATTCATCAATTTTAACTGAAACCATTTAAAAGAGCTTAAAAAAACAAACAATTTGGTATTTTGAATTTTTATCATAACATAACTAGTTACGGGGAAAATCCAAAAATGTGTTTTCCATGTTATTCTTATGGGGAATCAAGAAAACCCTATATCTTGCTTATTTATTGACATAACTTTATCAAATTTGGTATGTACATTATCTATATAAGGTTTAACTTATACTTGCTTACAAAACCCATATGGCGGCAAACCTACATACTCACTCCCATGGGGTTTATGGGGAAAATAAAAAATTGCCAGAGTTTGATACAATTTTGTGTTTACATTCAGCAATTATTGATTAACTTAGATTTTCTAACAACACCCAATGGCAGCAAACCTACATACTCGATCCTATGGTGTTTTTATGGGGAAAGTAAATAATATGAAATTCCATTGGAAATTCGCTGAGTACGCAGGTCTGCTGCGACGGGGGTATTTTTAGATGATTTAAGTAAAGAGTCTTGGTTTGAACTGTATAGAACTAGAGTAGAAGACAAATATGATGTATTTATATCAATTTTTTTGCATTTTTTAAATGTACATTTTCCCAAAAAGTATGTTTTTTGTAACAAAAGTAATAGTAGCTATTGGTTAAATAATGACATATATCTAATGAAAGAAGAACTTTTAGATATTGAGAAATCTTGCAGGGAACTTAAAAGTGATGAGTTAAAATTAAAAAGAATGAAAAATAAACTTAAAAACTGCATTTTAGAAAGTAAAAAAAGTTCTTTGATAAAAAAATTCAGTCTTCTTCTAATAAGTCCAAAACTACTTGGAATGTTATTAATTCTGAGGTGAAAAAACAACCTAAATTAATAAACAATATTATTATAAAAAAAGATGGTGAATGTATTAAAAAACCTGAAGATGTAAGTGATATCTTAAATAACTTTTTTGTAACAGCTGTAGATCAGTTAATTTTACCTAACATCCCAAAAAACTCATCCAAAGTAGAGCATACACCATTTCATATTAAATCAGTTTTTCGATTTGATCAAATTTCTAAATTGGAAATGAAAAAAGTCATTACTTCAATGAAAAATAAATTTTCATGTGGCTATGACGACATTCCTATCAGCTTAATAAAACAATCACTTCCTTTCATTTTAGAACCTCTTACGCACATTGTGAACTCTTCTCTAATTTCTGGAATTTTCCCGGATAAATTGAAAATTGCCAAAGTAATGCCAATCTTTAAAAAGGGTGACCGTTCTGATCCCTCATGTTATCGACCCATTTCGCTACTCCCAGTTTTTTCAAAAATATTTGAACGTGTGGTATATAACCAACTTTTTAATTATCTTGAGATGAACAGTTTATTGGAGAATCAGCAGCATGGGTTTAGAACTGGCAGATCTACAATAACAGCAGGTGTAGAGTTTATTGAATCGATTATTAATTCTATTGATAAAAGACAGAAAATTGTTGGTATCTTCCTTGACCTTTCACGTGCATTTGATATGAGAATGAGAATGAGAATGAGAATGAGAACTTTATTCAGCCAGAAAATATTTCATACAAATACATTGGCACGTCAATATTACATTGATACAAAAACATGAGCTAGAAATCTGTTGCATTCCATATTTTTTTCATGTATTCTTCTACAGAATAGAACGATTCTTTACATAGGAAATTAGTAATTTTAACTTTAAAATCCTTATCATTAAGCAGTTTTATATCTAATGGTAACTTATTGTATAACCTGATAGCCATTAACATAGGGCTTTTATCAGTTTTAAACAGTCTAACCTGAGGCAAATTAATATTTCCACATGATCTGGTGTTGTGACTGTGCAGATCTTTTCTATAGTCTATTTGATCTAGATTGGCTCTGAGGTAAAGCAAACATTGCTGAATGAATAAAGAAAATAAAGTTAAAATATTAAATGCTTTAAAAAGTTCTCTACAACTATGATATTTGTTTACTCCTGCCAAGATTCTGATGGCCTTCTTTTGAATAATAAATACTTCATTTGCATGAGAAGATGAACCCCAAGCAATTAAACCGTAGCTTAAATGGCAATGGAAAAGTCCATAATATGCCTGTATAAGGGACTCCTGTTCTAATTCACCACATAAACGTTTAATTGCAAATATGCTTGAGCTGAGTTTATGTTTTACCCCAATGACATGTTGGTGCCAATTTAATTTTGAATCAAAAGTTAGACCTAAAAATTTTGGATAAAGGTCTTCTTTTGGCACTTCAGGAATTTCTCTAAGACTAAATATCACAGTGCTTGTCTTATTGTTATTTAAAAGTAGGTTATTTGCATTAAGCCAGTCCTCAACTAAACTTTTATTTATCTTACAGTCTTCTAAAAGTGTATTATAATCTGTATTTCTAGTAATTACAGTAGTGTCATCTGCGTATAAAACAATATCTGCAGGGACATTTACACTCAAATCATTGATGGCCACTAAAAACAACAAAGGCCCGAGTACCGAGCCTTGAGGAACTCCACAGGATACAGGTTTACATTGTGACACTTCATTTCCTGATACTACATACTGAGATCTATTTTGCAGATAAGAGCTAAATAAAGATAGGGCCACACCTTTGATATTGTAATGTTCTAATTTGTTTAGCAATATTGCATGAGAAACTCGATCAAAGGCTTTGCTAAGATCGCAGAAGGTAATTGCCGCAAAGTCCTTCTTTTCATAACAGTCAATAACCTTATCAACTAAAGAAATAATAGCATGTGTTGTAGCTAATCCTTTACGAAACCCAAACTGGTTTTTACAAAGCAAATCTTTCATTTCTAAATAATTCATTAGTTGCTTACCAATAACTATTTCCAGAACCTTAGACAAAACCGGCACCACAGCCACCGGCCTATAGTTTCCTTTTTCATCCCTTTGACCTTTTTTAAAAACAGGATGGACTTTTGTAATTTTTAAAACATCAGGAAATATACCTAGGGCTAGACATTTATTAATTAAAACCGTTAATGGAGCAACAAAGAAAGTTACTGTTTCTTTTACAAGAGCATTTGACAATCCAAAGTGATCCATACTCTTTTTATTTGCTAATTGCCTTACTACATCTACAATATCATTTTCAGTTACACAGTTAAAACTAAAATCTAAGTCATCAGGTACAATTTTTTTACTTAAATAGTGATTAAAATTAAAATTATTATTTACATTTAAACTAGGACTAGTTATATCTTTGGCAATGTTTACATAGAAATCGTTAAATTCGTCTGGCGTTATATTATTTACACTATTTACATTCTCTTTCTTATTTTTATTTACAATGCTCCATAATGCCTTTGTTTTATTTTTGGCATTCTCAATAAAGTTAACATTTGCTTGTTTTTTAGCTTCTTTGATTTTATGTCTATACATGGTTTTTATTTTTTTGTATTCATCCTTGTACCAGGCAATGTTTGTACCTTTTGAAAAGTAGTAAAGAGTGTCTAACCTTTCTTTAAGTTTTTGTAGCTCTGAGTTGTACCAGCGACACTTGTGGGCTTTCTTATTTTTCGTTTTGAAATTCGTTACATTACTTACAAAACATAAATTAAAATAATGTTTCAAAATGTCTACAAAATTACTAAAGCTTACATTAACATCATTTATCAAAAATACATCCTCCCACCGCTCTTTCTTTAAAAAGTATTTAAATTCTCTGATACCTGACTCAGTTATCTTTAACACAGGTTTAAAATTCATTGTACAAAAATTACTAACCAACTTATCCTCAGTGACATATGTAAAAACCTGAGCAAGGTGATCACTTATATGTTTGTTGACTACTGTGGACATATAATTATTTTCTAAAGAAGTAAACATATTGTCCAGACATCTTTTACCTCGAGTAGGCTCAAATACTGTCTGTTTTAATCCGTACATACCAAAGAGGTTGATTAGGTCTAAAGCGCCTTTGTCTTGACCCAGAAAATTCACATTAAAGTCACCACAAATAACTGATTGTTTATTCAACCGGTTAATATGACTCAGCAATTTCTCCATTATGTGAAAGAAATTTTCAACATTTCCATTAGGACTGCGGTATATGGTTACTAACAACAATTTTACATTTAAAATTTCAATGGAGGCTATTTCACAATCTAAAACTACTGATAATTTATTAATATCATCCATTACTTTAATATTGTCAAAATCATGCTTAGTAAAAATTGCTGTGCCCCCATGGACTTTGTCAGTTCGACAGTAACCAGAGACATAATTCAGACCATTAATAGAATATTTACTGATTTCATCACATTTCATCCAGTGCTCAGTAATGCATAAAAAATCTAAGTTCATTTCATGTGAAACATTTTCTAAAATACCAAGTTTATTGAACAGACTTTGACAATTTTGATGGCAAATCGTTAAACTTGTTTTTTTGCAACTTTTTTTTAGAATTGGTACTTTGATTGAAATTATTTGAATTATTATTTACAACATAATTTGCTGATGAGCTGCTGGAACTACATCTACTTAACTTATCTAATGAAAACGACTTAATGCTACTGTTAAAGTTAGGTGAGTCTATGGGTCTATCGGTGTTTCTAGTTGAGGATGCAGCGGAGCAGTTGTATCCAGAGAGGAGGAGTTTCCCGACCGGGACTCAGTTCCTGGAGGAGGTGGCTGGTCCGCTGAAGGCGGCTGGTTTGCTGAAGGCGGCTGGTCCGCTGAAGGCGGCTGTAGACATTTTCTTACGCCCATTGATGAAGTCACTTTTTCAGCTATTAAATTAGATAACCATCTCTTGCCTTTCTGATTAAGATGTTGCCCATGATGTGTATGTAACTGTCTGTGAGCTTCACTTGCCCTAATTACTGTGACGTTACGGTACTGTTCACTAAGTTCTATGAGGTGCTTATTAGTTCTCATTACTTCTCTGTTTACACATGACCAATGTGCCAGATCATATCTCATTGGTAAATCAACTAATACAACATTTGTGTTTTTTACTCGATTCAGGGTTTCTTTTAAAGCTTCAAAAACCTTGTCTGCTTCATTTTTGGCTACATCATTACTTCCGCAAACCAATAATAAAACATCACCTTCATTTAGATTTTCTTGGTCAATATTTCTTTTATTAAGAATTTGTTCGGTAAGTCCACCAGGTCTTACAAAACCTACTGCCTCGTGTGTTTCCTGTACTGCATTAATGTGCCAGGCCAAATCACGGCCATGACTGTCAGCACAAATAAGTAATTTCTTCTTATTTTTTCTTTTTGTAACAGTGTTATCTATCGAGTAGTTTGTATTTTCTCCTTTCCCTTCAACAATAGAATCGTCAACAATCGCAAGAGCTTCATAGCGGTTACTAGTTTCAATTTCTTTGTGCGCCATATTTTGTTTTAATTGGGTATTTGCTCTAGTCTTTACACTTTTATTGAGGGAGTTTGGTGTAGAATGTAACAAAGGGAAACTCTGATTAAATCGTGTGTCATTACTTTTACTTTTTACTACTTTCCAGGCAGGTTTTCTAACTATTATATTTAATTCACTGATTTGTTTCTCTAGTACTATAATAGTTTCTTCTTTTTTTAAGACCAGAGTTTCTAGTTGGATTTTTTGAGCCTTCAATTCTCTTATCTCCTCATTAGCATGCTTTAAATCTTCATTCAATGTATTTATTATTTCAATTTGAGTTTCAAGTTCCTGGCTTATGTCAGCATTCAATTCTATTGTTTCCTGATCAATTCCTATGGTGACATCATAGGATTTGCAAGAATCACATGTCCATTTCATATGGCCTTGGTATATTTCATTAAATTCTTCACTATTTAAAGCAGTACACTTGAAGTGATACCATGCACTACATTTACCTTTACACAGAAGAGCTTTACTTTTACCAACATTTTTAGCACAGACTCCACAAGGATATTGTTTTTTATTCTTCATTTTTAGCAGCAATAGTTTAAATCAAATAATTATTTATTTAATGGAAAATAAATAACTGTCAATAAATTAATGTCAATATATAATTGTCAATAGTCAAAACTCTTTTGTTGGTTTATTTTAAACCTACTTGTCAGACTTTCAATATTCAGAATTGTTTGTTTATTTAATTGAAACAAACTTGTCAAATTTTCAGTATGTTGAAAATTGTTTATAAACAGATTGAAGAACATGAACAAATATTTTCCTCCAGCTGGTAAACAACCTTAGATATTGAATATTATGAAATTATTGCTCCAGATTATTTAGCCAAATTTGTTTGTAAACAAACTGCTTGTGGTTTCAATGGTCAACCGATTTCCAAGGCTGACAGGCCTGTTATCTGTAAGTCCAAAGGTCAGGGCTGCTTATCTCTGGTCCCTTCTTATCTCTCCAGGAAATAATCTTGTAATTCCAAGAATTTTTATGTTAAAATCCTTTTTTTCTTTTAAACTATCTTGAGGATGTAATTTTTACTTACATACTTTTGCACTTAGCTGTTAACTTAACACTTCGGTGTAAAACAAAATCCAAAACAGACTAAAAAACCACTATTTTTTGCCAAAAATTACAGAGCACACTAGTAGCTGTACACTCACTCAACTGCTCAGGCTAGAACTCTGATGCGATAGTGTATCGCATGATGAATTATTAAAATCTTTAAGAGATCTAGGTGTAAAGGGTAAAGAAATCACTTGGTTTAAATCTTACTTAACTAATAGACAGCAGTATATTGAAATAGAACATATCACAGACAGTTTTAAATCAAAACCCAAAATTAAATATATAAACAAAACTTGTTCAAAACGACATGTACTAAAATATGGGACTCCCTGGGGGACTCCCCAGGGATCTATTTTGGGTCCCCTGCTTTTCCTCTGTTACATAAAAGGCCTTCCTGGAGTGCTCAGTTCCTGTCATGAGGGAAACAGCAGTATGTGCATGTATGCTGACGATTCAAATATTCTCTTTTCAGGGAAATCACAGGACGAAATTGAAATCTCATCATTTATTGGCCTATCGATGATAAACAATTTCTTCGACAATAAAAACCTTCTTCTAAATTCAAACAAGTCAAATTTTATCTCTTTCTCCACAAAAAATACAAAAAATAAAATGTTGCCAAATATTTTTGTTGATGAAGATTCTCTAGAGCAGGTACAGCATACAAAATTCCTAGGCTTGATAATAGATGAAAATTTAAGTTGGGATAGTCATATTTCTCATATTTGTAACAAAATTTCTTCCAGTATTTTTGCTTTGAAGCAGATGTCTCACTTTAGTAGCATTGAAACCTTAAAAACAATATATTTTTCCCTTATACATTCCCATTTATCTTATGGAATTTGTATTTATGGAGCAACTAACAAAAGGAACTTAGATAGATTACTTTTACTGCAAAAAAGATCAATTAGAATAATTTTAAAATTGAAAAACACTGAATCTGTAAAACATCTTTTTACTGAATTGGGCATTCTAACTGTGTATAACTTAGTTATTCTTGAAACCGTCTACTATGTCAAACAGTTTCCCAATTCAGTTGCACAAAGTAGTCTCCACAAATACGTCATTTTGGCTCTACAACGTCTGAGAGGGAGCAAATCCAACACACGGCAAAATCGTCACGTTGTTCCCCACAATTTAGAATTTTTAAGAAAAAAACTACTTATTTAGGCACTAAATTCCTCTATCATTTACCTAAAAAAATTTATAGACGAAACTAATATAAATTCTTTTAAAAAACAGTTGACAGGCTATTTGTTAAATTTTCCATTTTATTCCTTTGAGGAGTTTTTTCAAACTGATCACAACTGAACTGATCCACCTGTAAAAATGTTGTTCATTCCCTCAAAATTATATAAGTATTTATATTTATTATTGATATTTTTTTAAAGTTACTGTACTTCAATTTTCATATGAATGTAAAACTACTCATGTACTTGTAGGATATTATTGGTTAATCCAATGACGCTATTATTGTACAGTGTACATATATTAATAAAGTTGATTTGATTGATTGATTGAATGAGGTTAAAAAATTAAAATTTGGGTGACTAAGGAAAGTGGCAGATATATTGCAGAGGCTAGGTACCAGGTACAAGAGATGATTGAAATAGGAGTTTGAATACAATAGTAACTAACTAAACATACCATTGATTTGTAAGACAAATTACACTGATATCTAACTCACCCACTGCTTCTTCTTAATTTCTGTAACATACAGTTTATGTTTTTCCTGTAGAGCTGCTACTTCAGCTGCATGTTCCAACTTTAACTTTTCTATTTCTTTGTTCTTTTCCTCAGTGACTTCTTCTCGGATCTATTAAAAAGCAAATAAAATTGAAACAATTGAAACCAAAAAATTGAAGCCAAAAATTATAAAAAGAATATATAAAAAAGTGTAAAAATATGCTTAAAAATATACATTTTAAAAGAAATTGGATGTAAAAAAAATTATTTCATTTTCCCAATTAATTTTACAACACTAAATGTAAAAAACACATTCACTTCTGGTGGCATGAAAAATTCTTAATTTAATCAAACAAAGTTAGGGCCACATGGCCCTCTTTTACACTTAACCTGGATTAGAGATAGATATGTACAAAAATAATAACAAAAGATGAGTAACTTAAATCTATTTACATAAAAACTTAACTAAAACAGTAGGACTTGTCTAATATTCACAAAAAATATATATATGCCCATATAAAATAGATAAATAAAAAACCTTTTTATTACAATCACACACTCAAACACACATGCATCAGCAGTCGCGCAAACAGCTCTAGGACGCGCCAGCCGAGAGCATCCGCTCAAGGTAAAGCGTTTTCAGCGCCGCCACAAACTGGGGATCATTTTTCAAGGGATCTGATGTGTATAGGTAGATTATTCCAAAGACAGTAGGCGGTAACAACAAAAGCCCTCCTGTAGGCTGTGGTCATTTGATGAGGTATACGCAAAGTAACTGAGGAAGAACGTGAAATACGTAAACTATCTTGAAACACAAATTTAAAATCAGGAGTAAAACATTTCAGAAAGTTAGTTTTCAAAATTGAGAAAAGTAAATAATGAATTAATTTGAAAGATGTACACAAAAACAGTGTTTCCAGCAAAACAAGAAAGTGATGTTACATTAAAAAGGCCAAAAAATAAGTTGTTTTCGTGATATGGTAATCCAGTTCTTTATTTTAGTTCCTTGGGACAGGTAGAAGGTTCCGAAGAAGTCAAGTGTATAAGTAAAAGTAGATTTGTCGTATTATTAACAAAGAATCTTTACTTTTTACAGGCTCTAAGATCACTGATTGTAGTGGATTTTTTTAGGTTACTTACAATAATAATAATTTTTATTAGGGATGTGTCAAATCCGAATCTCGAATCCACCGAATCTTAAGAAAAGATTCGGATCCGAGATTCGAGAATCAAATCTCAGTCCGCCGACAGATTACGCCGTCACGGCGCAGCGCCGAGCTGCCGACGCACTGTGTCTGAGTAATAATTATAGGGATGGACGGGACCCAAAATTTCGGGAAAATTTTCGGGAGCAAATCTGTCCCGATCATCGGGTGGGATTTTTTTTTACTCGGGAATTTATTGGGTCGGGAACTGGCGAACAAATACACATGGCCACATTCCACAGGCTCAAGGCGATCTATTGTTCAGCTTATGTATTGTTCAACTTCCTGCAGTAATTTATTCAAGAGGGGTGTTTTTTGCTCCTAGTACCAAATGTAAAGTACCAAATGCTACTTTCTGAAGCAATTGTCGTAGAAAACTAAGGGATGGCTCGTTTGATTCGTCTAATTCTTACAAATTAAACAATATGTCAACCAAAGTTGTGTGACTTTCAAATCAAAGGAAAAATGACAAAGCATTGTTAAATAAATCAATCTTTAATTGAACTACTGTTTCATAATGTTAAAAGCATCTTATTATAATTTAATATAATTTTTAAATGAAAAACTTCAAATCGCATTAAATATATTTAAAAAAATTAAACATAACAAATACATTTATTAGATTTTGAGGTTCATAACTTTAAACTTTCATTGTATTTTATTGATTTTTTCATCATACACTCCTTTTTTTAATAACAAAAAAATTTTAAAAAAAATAAACATTTCTTGGGGTTATAAATGGGGTTATACATGCTTGTGCTGGTAGCATTAATTGTTTTGTATCTTTGCTTTTAAATATTATTTCTTAATAATGACTCTTTATTTGTTAACTCTAAGAATAAGATTGACATTGACATTATAGAGAGAGAATAAATCTGTTAATTTAATCGTTGTTTCGGGACTCGAGATTCGAGGATTCGAGATTCGAGATTAGATTTTTTAGGATTCGGATTCGGATTGGAGATTCGAAATTCCTGGATTTGACCATCACTAATTTTTATAATGTTCAAATTTATTTTGTGTATGTTTTCATATTCGTTTATTAAACTACCTTGTTTCACTACTTCTATTAAAGTGTAGTGTTGATTAAAAATTGAATCTTTCACAACTTAACAAATATTTTTTACATAAGTTTTTTTTGTTTAATGCATCTTAATATTCGTACGTCTTAATATCTTCAAATACACATTGAAGTATATGTTAACACACTAACCTTGTGCAACTGCTCCTCGGATGGTTGATTTGATGTTTCAGGGGCTGATTTCTTCACTTCAGGGATTGATAGTGGTTTAGTCTGCACTGCTATGGATCTAACCTGAGGTTCTTGACAAGAAGAACTGACCATTTCTTCTTCTTCTTTCTGAAATAAATAAATTCCCATTAAAAGAAGTGTGGAATCTTTATTTAGGGTGGATTAAAATAGAGTAGTTTTGAGAACTCAAGTAGTTGCTTTTTACGCGAGTCAAAAACTTGCCTGACATTGCTGTTATGTGGTTGGCTCCCGGTTGCTGTCTCCTGGTTGGTTCTGTATATTTTTTTCAATTTAAAGTTTTTGTGCTTTGATTTTTGACTACTTTCATAGTTATATTTTTAAGATGGCGTGTTTTTACAAAATTTGTTAGGTACTAGGTATTTCTTCCACCTGAAGATGGGATCAGATTCCAGATCCCGAAACGTCGTAATTTTGTTTTACTAATCATTGATTAAAAGACATTTTTAAATTTTGTGAAAAATGTCAGCAACAATTCACTAAACAATAACAAGTCAAGAAGTTGAACCTAATCAAAATTTTGAATCCAGAATTTCAGTTATGCCATAACATTAATGTTAGGAGAGTACGGAACTCGGCTATCGAGTTTTTTCTCCCCAAGTTCGGCTTGATTCGAGAATTTGCAAAGAGCTCGTAGGTTTGAGTTCAGCTTTGCTATTAGTAATACGTAAAACATATTAAACGAGAAGAATAATAAAATGTGTTCTAGTTGAGGTAAGAAATTAGTTTCACTTCCCAGAATGTTTAAAAACCAATAAAATAAATTTAATGTAGTGAGTGTTATATTTTTACGATTATACTTTGAAGAACATCAGTACACGGGATCGAATCGCTGTCAACATCCACATGATCAGAAGCCAGCCTTAACTGAATAGTAAACTGGTAACTTGATGGACACGAAGAATTTTTCCCTTGTGCATGGGACTGAGACTTTTAGAAATTTTACTAGGTTACATACCTTTCCGTCCAAACAGTTCCTGTTTAGTCTCTTGATTATGTATACATTTCAGGATTAAAATCCCATCTTCAGGTCAAAACAAAAAGTGTTGAAAATTCATCAATAGTGAGGCATCAAAGATTTTAAAATAAAAATAAAATACACACACACACACACAGTTTAACATAAGACATTTATAATTTTCACAGTAAATTAACACATGTACATGCCACATTTAATGTGAAAATTCTAAATGCCATATGTTGAACTGTGTGTGTGTGGGTGGTTTTTTTTATCTCTTATACTAATACGTGAGGGCTGTTTTTTTGTGAACAAAACTCCTCCGTTATTTCTGGACCGATTTTAACGTTTAAGGTGTCAAAAGAATGGTCTCAGTTTGTAGTTTTGCATAAAGGTTTTAGATTTTTGATATTTTAATACTGAAGCCCACGGGAAGCCCTTAAAGTTCGTTTTTGTCCATAAGATTAACATGGGGAACAATTTTTATTGAATCGCAAACAAAACAGCTGTTGATTGTAAAATAAACAAACACATGTTATAAAAACTAGCTGAATAGAAGTAATTGGACTACTCTGGTACTGAAATATCAAAACAATTTCCTACTTTAATACAAGGAGTGTCTATTGTGTGGAACAAATTGTGTGTTTTACCTTTTTTCTCAAAGTGTTAGACTTTATTGCTTGAACATTGTACTTATGTGTATTTGGGCACAAAAATAAGTTTAGTAACTATACCCCAAAAAATTCATTTTCCTGTACAAAAACAGGTTTGGAAATTTAAATTTTTGAAATTCTTACGGGTTGTCGGATTGGTATTGAAACAACGACCAAAGTTAACAAAAATTAAAATAGAACACTAAATGTTTGCGCATGGGTTTTCAAACTGCTGTGGACTAGGAAAAAGGATAGTTGGTTGTTGGCGTAAATTTAATAACCGGTTTACTGTGATACTATAACAAATTTAATGCAGAATGCTACAGACATTAAAACACCTGTTTCAAAAGACGATATTTAAAAGTTTTTTACCTCCAGTATAGATACCAAGCTCATTGCAAAAGTGGTTTGTATAAGGAGAAATTTTAACTAAAATATGAATGATACATCAAACCAAAATGGGCCAACAAAGATGTAGATTTTCTTAATTTGTAATTTGTTCGTTTAAATTCTGTAATGCCATGGAAATTTAAGTTAAAGAGGATTTAGTCCGTTATAAATAGTATAACGTGGTGGCCCGTGCACAAATAGCGCATTTTATGATTCTGTATGAGAGAAACTAACCTAAATGTTGTTATGAAGTGACAGAGATCTATTTTTGTTTACAATATGGCTTAAAAATTTCGTCTGAAAGTAATCAGCTGTTAAGTTACAATTCACATTTATAAACATTGTACAATGAAAGTTGGTCAACATTTTAAAGCACCCTCTAGAAATAAATCAAAGGCGAGGGGGACGAAGCCTGAAACGATATGACCTTTTTAATTACGATTCGCCTGTGCGCTATATCCTAAGCTTTAAAATGACACCTCAATCTTAAAAATCAGTTCAATAGGTCGAGAGAAAAAAGGACGTAACAGACGAATCCCTTATAGAAATAAGAAGATAGATAGTGTAATAGCTAATTCACTATGGCGCCTACTAACTCATACATTACTAAAAAAAAGAACAGCAGCAGTGAGAGCTGCGTAGCTCATACAGGACCGGGGAGTTGTAATTAACAACAGATTTTTTCTGTTGATTTTTCTTTACATTTTTTGTTTGATGAACTATCTAGAGCCAACATCTGTGAATTTATTCTAAATTTTATAAGAGTTTTAAGGCAGAGGCTCTAAGACAAATAGGCATAAGAACCATTACTTAATTCTAGCTACTTTGGACCTAAAAGAACAACCACCAAATCTCAACACTATCACATTGGGAAGTTGGAGAATTATTTGTGAAGATAGCTTGATGAAACACCAATATGGTGTAATCTGATTTTCACAACAATTTAATTTTCATTTAAAGTAACTCGGTAAATTACCATGGAGCAAGGTTTGATCACCAGCTACTCTTGACAAATGCAGCGCATTGCGCTGCACGGGCCCCTAGTTATTTTAAATCTTTGATGACTTACTATTGATGAATTTTTAACGTTTTTCGTATTGACCTGAAAATGGTATTTTAATCCTGAAATGTATACGTAGTCAAGAGACTAAACAGGAACTGTTAGGACGAAAAGGTATGTAACCTAGTAAAATTTCTAAAAAGAACAATTCAGGAGGCATCACAAAAATGAGACTTTTAATTTGAGATCCCTTCCATCTTGCTGCAATTTGTAAAATGCTCACAAATTTGCTTGAAAAATGTTGCTTCAGAATTGTAGATACTGCTAATCATAATAGATGCAAAAAATTGATAAATTAAAAGAAGTTGAAAAACTTAAATCTAGTGACTTTTTTTACTATTTAAAGATAAAACTTTCAGTCTAAGAGCTTGAAGTTGAAAAATAATAAATGACTGTGTTTACATAAATTCAGCGTTAATACCCTAAAACCCAAATATCTGCAAATACCTTGCTTGACAGTGAAGGAATACTTGTTGACGATATTTCCGCTTTCTCTTCAACCTGAGAAAGTACTGTGTCAAGATCAAACTTGACAATTTTCTCTTTATTCTCTTCTTCTAACTTCTTCTTTAATTCTTCTTCATCCTTCTTCTTTTTCTTTTCTTCAAATTCCTTTTCTAGTTTGCGCTGCATTTCTATAATCTCTTTCTTGATGATGGAGTCCTTGTTCTTGGACCCTGGAGGCCTTCCTCTCCTTCCTGGTGTTTTGGGTGGGGGAGTGGAGGTATCTCGAGGTGTCAGCAAGGGTTTCACAGGTGAAACTGAGAGGGACTTTCTCCCAAGTCTTTTAGCAAGAGCCAGAGGAGGCCTCCCTCTTCTTTTGCCTAATGGAAAACAAAAAAGGAGATTTATTTCAGGAAACAAATTAACATGAAAAAATAAACAAATAAGTGTGTTTTGAATAATATAAATTGATTAACATATATTAGGAATGTCACCTTGAATTTAAGAGGTTATCATTAAGAAGGTTTGTAGTATAGCAGCCGGTACAAAAGTCGACTCCAGTTAAGATGTGTATTCAAATAAAGTTTTTATAGCCTTCCTTAGTAAAAAAAATTGAAAGGAATGTTTTTTTTTTTATTAAAGGTTAACACAGCCGAATTTACACTTAAACATCTTTAATCTAAACGGAGTTACATTATTCCCGTAACAAAAACATTAAAACATGAAACTACTTACAATCAGTTGTACTAACTGATCGTATATTTTGATACATGATAGGCAAATAGTGCATCGCTTCCCAGTTAATTGTTGTTACTACGCAGCTGCTATTTTGTTCTTTGTTAGTCCCGCACCGGCAGGTGTAAAATTAAAATACAGTCAGTTTGTTTGAATACATTAGCATATTTGAAAAGTTTATTTTGTTAAATGCTGAATGTTAGGTTTTAGGTGAATTAGTGTTTATGTTTACCTTGAACTTTTAATTTTGTGTAAATGTTATTATAATACTTAATTTAATGGTAGGAAGTGGCATCTAAAGTGTTAAAAAATGTTGATGATTATTTCATATTTTTCCAAAATTACCTCATTTACAAGTGTATGAGCATTTATAATTGTAGGTTATTGGTAGCCTAAATATAAAAGATTTGATTTAAGTTAATATACAAAATTTAGAATTTCAGATATATTATCAGCGAGTTAATTTTTTTACTTACAGGTATTATACGACGATGGTATCGGTATCAAGAAACAATAATCGATTTTTCAGGTATTGATATCGTGAATTGATAAATTTTGGTATCGACACATCTCTAGTTAGTAATAATGATATTCTCATTAAAAATCGTGTCAATAAGATTGATTTGTCTTTGAACACCCTAGACCTGAGGTATCAGTTTTGTTAAATGTAGTCGATAATTAGAAATCAAAAACCGGAACCGAACTACCCCAAGACCGGTTACTCGGGCAGACTCATCTAGTGCTGAAATGTTTGATAGGCAATCAGGGACAGAGTCAAAGAGTTTTATGATGAAAACGATTTACACTGCTTATTCCAAGTGAGAAAAACGTGCAAAAAACTTTTACAAACATGAAATCTTATTGCGAAGTAGTGAAAGACACTAATAAAATGTCTGCTGTTGAAAAAAAACGGGAGGCAAATCAGAAGATCAATGACTCAAAAGTAAAACAATCTGAAGCTAACATTAAGGATGGCAAAGCCAAGCCAACTTACATTGTGGGTTGCGGCAGCAATATTTCAAAACCTTACGATAAGAAAGAGTGGATATTTTTCACTTGACTTTCATTGCTCACCAAATCAGAAGATATAAAAAGGATCATCTGAAAGACATTATCTCTGAAAACATAATCTGTGAGGTATTGCACACAAAGTACCCTGATTATAAATCCTTTAATACCTTTATTGAAATGGCGACCTAACTCAATAGGTAGTTTAAAGCCAAGTATGAATGAGGGATGAGTGTAGGATGATTGTGGCGCGATCTTGTAGTCTTGTTACTGACTAAGGCCGACATTCTCCTTAGACAGGACTGTTAATTCATGGCCCAACAGCCAATGGTATCTAGGGACCTACAGTTTAACGTGGGATCCGAACCACAATTTCAACCTCCCATATACGAATTGGTCTAATTATGAGGATGGTACTTATGGATGACCTAGTATTCACTAGTGCGGACGTTAATCCCCACCAGGGAATATCGCATCCACAAGCCATCGCTCATAACTATCCACAATTCGTGACCTCCAAGTAGCTGGATTACAGGACGTCGCCACCGTCCCAGTCCTTTAAAGAGGGAGTTGTTCCTGCTGACCTACAAAGCATAATAAACCCTCAGTTGTGGCCACAGGATGTATTAGTCAGTGAGTTTAGAACCACAAATAAGTTTGAGAAAAAAAAATATTTAGGGAAGCAGAAATCACAAATGCAAACAGTACTGTAGGACACAACAACCTCAATTTAGTAGGCCTTGCCAAGCCTAATATAAGAGTCACGTTCCTCAATGTCCAATGCTTGGGATTAAATTTGGTGCTGGTGAACTTTTTTTTATAGATTATATATGATGTGCATTAATGAACACTCTCCCTCAAAAAGTGAAAGTGACTTTTATTTGGATTTAAGAACAATGAACTTTTGAAAAAGTCTATCCAGGTATTCTGGCCAACAACTTTTGGATGGTAATAACAATAAGGGTAACAAGGGTAATTATTATGTCTTAACTGGTACTAAAATAAAAAATATAGAACCAGCACACTTTTTCTGAGTACAACAAGAGAACACATTTTGTCGTGTAACATACACTTTACATGTGTTACAAGCTTTTCCAATATTAATCCACCAACCTACCTGAGGGTATTTTAGCGATGGACAGTGGAGGCATGCTCTTGCTGGGCACTCTCTGGAACTTTTTGGCGATCGGAATGATTACAGGTTCCTCCTCACGTTTGAGCCGTTTCATCAGCGGGGCCTCCTCGTCGTCCTCAGACAAGTCCGATATGTCAGAATCCTCAAGTTTTTCTCTTTCCCTCTCACTCGACCTCTCTCTTTCTCTCTCCCTCTCTTTAGGTGGCTCCACCTCCTCCTCCTCCTATGGTGTGAAAACAGAAGTGTGTCAAGACTTGTTTTCAATAATATAGAGTACAACATGAGTAATTAGACTTACATCTGTGATGGGAATATAACGGTTGAGGGCTGATAAGCTAAGTGTCATTCCTGTCACAAATAGTAAAACTGATCATCTAAAACACATTTGTCTGTAAGGGTATATAAAAGTAATAATAATGTACTAGCCTTGTTTTATGCTCACCTAATAACAGTAGAATACAAATTTTTACAAGTCACATTGACAAATAATCAAGATATTAGTTGTTGATTTCCAATAAGAATGATATGGTAAATTAAAGCAGTCTTTCCCCGGTAACCAGTTGACATAAGATGGTAAATCAAAACACTTAATTTGAGTTCTTTAAAATTCTTTAAACAAAATTTGTTTTATCAAATATAAAACTTTTAGCAAAAACCCTATTAAATTTGTTTACCTAGCCTCCATTAATTATAAAATAAAATTGCATTGACATCAAACCGTTCAATATAAATAATGTTATAAGGATTTAGGTTTTGTATTAAGTTGGTGGTTTACTAAGAAAGCCAAATAATACATGTGTGTACTTTAACGCACACATGAATTTGAACTAATGGAATTTTTGCTATCTGGGAATCTCTAAACAAAAAAGTATTAAGGTGTAGTAATGGTTGTTTCAAGGTTATTATAAAAAAAAAAAAAAAAAAAAAAAAAAAAAAAAAAAAACAGAAAAACCAACAATCAATGCCAGTGAAAAACCGAACCAATAAATTTTGCAAACCAACCCATCACGAGTTACAACTAACAGAACTAATATAATAACATTGAATTCAACGAGAAGAGCTTTTCAACATAATTAAAATTATAAAGAAAGGAAGATTTGAAAAAAGATTAATCTTTAATATCTCAAAAACAATTACAGTAGACTCCCTCTTAACCGGCCAACTCGGGACCAAGCAGCGGCCGGATAATGAATTGGCCGGTTAAACCGGTGTTCATTTAAGAACGCCAACCTACAATTTTATATGACCTAAATATAATTATCACTTGAAAAACAACTTTAAATGCATCAGGCATATTGTATATGATTTATAGTTAACATCCGACACCCATGAAATCCACAACAAACCTAAACTAATAATAATTTGTTTCTTTATTGTGATCAACTGGATAGTAGGTCCAAACACATTGCCTTCCGGTGGCATTCACTTCCGTCCAAGACGTTACATTTGAATTGGATTGAGAACGTCAATATGAAATAACGTTGAATAGAATGATATAGCAGATTAAAAAAAACTACTTTTCCGGCGAAACGTTCCGGTTAAAGCAATGTTGAGATAAAAAATGGACGGTTAACAGATGTTTTTTTTTTTGTCAGGGCAGGCCGGTTAAAGCGGAGACAGTTAAAAGGTGGCCGGTTAAGAGGGAGTCTATTGTACATTGGACAGACATCATGTGGAACAATAAATTGTAGCGAAATTACAAAATCATAACACAATACATTTAGAGCGCAGTTAAGAGTCATCTTCACCCCTCGGCCAGTTGCCCATTGTTGCGCAGTCGGCAATGTTAACCTTACGGCTTTTAATGCAAAACATGGTATTTTATTCCCCTGTGTCGGACGCTGTTTTTCAACCGATTTTCTTTAAACTTGGTAAGTGTTTAGTTGAATAGTTATATTATACCCCTCATACCTCGAAATTTTAAAAATTTAACAAATATTACTAAGGAAAATTGATTTACTTTGCAATGTCACAGTGAGTAATATTAGTTAAATCTTCAAAATGTTGAGACATGAGGGGCCTAATATAACTATTCAACTAAACACTTACCAAGTTTAAAGAAAACCAGTTGAAAAACTGCGTCCGAAACAGGAGAATAAAATACCATGTTTTGCATTAAAAGCCGTGTGGTTGACATTGCCGACTGTGCAACAATGGGCTACTGGCCCAAAGGTGAAGATGACACTTAAGGGCTAGTCAAAATTTCTCCAGCACATTCTGATGGCCACTGAGCTCCGCGTAATGATTTATCGTGAAACTTCAAAATAATCATTGGCCGTAATACTTACGTTGGCTTACTTGTTGTCACTGCTGTCGCTGGAGCTGTCGGGAGCAGTTGAAGTGAAGTTGTTTGTCGCTAGCCGCAGCTTCTCCAGCAGGTCTTTATGACGCTTGAGCTCCCCGCAATGTTTTATCGTGGAATATCGGCAGTAATACTTACGTTGGCTGACTCGTTGTCACTGCTGTCGCTGGAGCTGTAGGGAGCAGTTGAAGTGAAGTTGTTTGTCGCCAGCCGCAGCTTCTCCAGCAGGTCTTTATGACGCTTGAGCTCCCCGCAATGTTTTATCGTGGAATATCGGCAGTAATACTTACGTTGGCTGACTCTTTGTCACTGCTGTCGCTGGAGCTGTCGGGAGCAGTTGAAGTGAAGTTGTTTGTCGCCAGCCGCAGCTTCTCCAGCAGGTCTTTATGACGCTTGAGCTCCCCGCAATGTTTTATCGTGGAATATCGGCAGTAATACTTACGTTGGCTGACTCATTGTCACTGCTGTCGCTGGAGCTGTCAGGAGCAGTTAAAGTGAAGTTGTTTGTCGCCAGCCGCAGCTTCTCCAGCAGGTCTTTATGACGCTTGAGCTCCCCGCAATGTTTTATCGTGGAATATCGGCAGTAATACTTACGTTGGCTGACTCGTTGTCACTGCTGTCGCTGGAGCTGTCAGGAGCAGTTGAAGTGAAGTTGTTTGTCGCCAGCCGCAGCTTCTCCAGCAGGTCTTTATGACGCTTGAGCTCCCCGCAATGTTTTATCGTGGAATATCGGCAGTAATACTTACGTTGGCTGACTCGTTGTCACTGCTGTCGCTGGAGCTGTCAGGAGCAGTTGAAGTGAAGTTGTTTGTCGCCAGCCGCAGCTTCTCCAGCAGGTCTTTATGACGCTTGAGCTCCCCGCAATGTTTTATCGTGGAATATCGGCAGTAATACTTACGTTGGCTGACTCATTGTCACTGCTGTCGCTGGAGCTGTCAGGAGCAGTTAAAGTGAAGTTGTTTGTCGCCAGCCGCAGCTTCTCCAGCAGGTCTTTATGACGCTTGAGCTCCCCGCAATGTTTTATCGTGGAATATCGGCAGTAATACTTACGTTGGCTGACTCGTTGTCACTGCTGTCGCTGGAGCTGTCAGGAGCAGTTGAAGTGAAGTTGTTTGTCGCCAGCCGCAGCTTCTCCAGCAGGTCTTTATGACGCTTGAGCTCCCCGCAATGTTTTATCGTGGAATATCGGCAGTAATACTTACGTTGGCTGACTCGTTGTCACTGCTGTCGCTGGAGCTGTCAGGAGCAGTTGAAGTGAAGTTGTTTGTCGCCAGCCGCAGCTTCTCCAGCAGGTCTTTATGACGCTTGAGCTCCCCGCAATGTTTTATCGTGGAATATCGGCAGTAATACTTACGTTGGCTGACTCGTTGTCACTGCTGTCGCTGGAGCTGTCAGGAGCAGTTGAAGTGAAGTTGTTTGTCGCCAGCCGCAGCTTCTCCAGCAGGTCTTTATGACGCTTGAGCTCCCCGCAATGTTTTATCGTGGAATATCGGCAGTAATACTTACGTTGGCTGACTCGTTGTCACTGCTGTCGCTGGAGCTGTCAGGAGCAGTTAAAGTGAAGTTGTTTGTCGCCAGCCGCAGCTTCTCCAGCAGGTCTTTATGACGCTTGAGCTCCCCGCAATGTTTTATCGTGGAATATCGGCAGTAATACTTACGTTGGCTGACTCGTTGTCACTGCTGTCGCTGGAGCTGTCAGGAGCAGTTGAAGTGAAGTTGTTTGTCGCCAGCCGCAGCTTCTCCAGCAGGTCTTTATGACGCTTGAGCTCCCCGCAATGTTTTATCGTGGAATATCGGCAGTAATACTTACGTTGGCTGACTCGTTGTCACTGCTGTCGCTGGAGCTGTCAGGAGGAGTTGAAGTGAAGTTGTTTGTCGCCAGCCGCAGCTTCTCCAGCAGATCTTTATGACGCTTGAGCTCCCCGCAATGTTTTATCGTGGAATATCGGCAGTAATACTTACGTTGGCTGACTCGTTGTCACTGCTGTCGCTGGAGCTGTCAGGAGGAGTTGAAGTGAAGTTGTTTGTCGCCAGCCGCAGCTTCTCCAGCAGATCTTTATGACGCTTGAGCTCCCCGCAATGTTTTATCGTGGAATATCGGCAGTAATACTTACGTTGGCTGACTCATTGTCACTGCTGTCGCTGGAGCTGTCAGGAGCAGTTGAAGTGAAGTTGTTTGTCGCCAGCCGCAGCTTCTCCAGCAGGTCTTTATGACGCTTGAGCTCCCCGCAATGTTTTATCGTGGAATATCGGCAGTAATACTTACGTTGGCTGACTCGTTGTCACTGCTGTCGCTGGAGCTGTCAGGAGCAGTTGAAGTGAAGTTGTTTGTCGCCAGCCGCAGCTTCTCCAGCAGGTCTTTATGACGCTTGAGCTCCCCGCAATGTTTTATCGTGGAATATCGGCAGTAATACTTACGTTGGCTGACTCATTGTCACTGCTGTCGCTGGAGCTGTCAGGAGCAGTTAAAGTGAAGTTGTTTGTCGCCAGCCGCAGCTTCTCCAGCAGGTCTTTATGACGCTTGAGCTCCCCGCAATGTTTTATCGTGGAATATCGGCAGTAATACTTACGTTGGCTGACTCGTTGTCACTGCTGTCGCTGGAGCTGTCAGGAGCAGTTGAAGTGAAGTTGTTTGTCGCCAGCCGCAGCTTCTCCAGCAGGTCTTTATGACGCTTGAGCTCCCCGCAATGTTTTGTCGTGGAATATCGGCAGTAATACTTACGTTGGCTGACTCGTTGTCACTGCTGTCGCTGGAGCTGTCAGGAGCAGTTAAAGTGAAGTTGTTTGTCGCCAGCCGCAGCTTCTCCAGCAGGTCTTTATGACGCTTGAGCTCCCCGCAATGTTTTATCGTGGAATATCGGCAGTAATACTTACGTTGGCTGACTCGTTGTCACTGCTGTCGCTGGAGCTGTCAGGAGCAGTTGAAGTGAAGTTGTTTGTCGCCAGCCGCAGCTTCTCCAGCAGGTCTTTATGACGCTTGAGCTCCCCGCAATGTTTTATCGTGGAATATCGGCAGTAATACTTACGTTGGCTGACTCGTTGTCACTGCTGTCGCTGGAGCTGTCAGGAGCAGTTGAAGTGAAGTTGTTTGTCGCCAGCCGCAGCTTCTCCAGCAGATCTTTATGACGCTTGAGCTCCCCGCAATGTTTTATCGTGGAATATCGGCAGTAATACTTACGTTGGCTGACTCATTGTCACTGCTGTCGCTGGAGCTGTCAGGAGCAGTTGAAGTGAAGTTGTTTGTCGCCAGCCGCAGCTTCTCCAGCAGGTCTTTATGACGCTTGAGCTCCCTGCAATGTTTTATCGTGGAATATCGGCAGTAATACTTACGTTGGCTGACTCGTTGTCACTGCTGTCGCTGGAGCTGTCAGGAGCAGTTGAAGTGAAGTTGTTTGTTGCCAGCCGCAGCTTCTCCAGCAGATCTTTATGACGCTTGAGCTCCCCGCAATGTTTTATCGTGGAATATCGGCAGTAATACTTACGTTGGCTGACTCATTGTCACTGCTGTCGCTGGAGCTGTCAGGAGCAGTTGAAGTGAAGTTGTTTGTCGCCAGCCGCAGCTTCTCCAGCAGGTCTTTATGACGCTTGAGCTCCCCGCAATGTTTTATCGTGGAATATCGGCAGTAATACTTACGTTGGCTGACTCATTGTCACTGCTGTCGCTGGAGCTGTCAGGAGCAAATAAAGTGAAGTTGTTTGTCGCCAGCCGCAGCTTCTCCAGCAGGTCTTTATGACGCTTGAGCTCCCCGCAATGTTTTATCGTGGAATATCGGCAGTAATACTTACGTTGGCTGACTCATTGTCACTGCTGTCGCTGGAGCTGTCAGGAGCAGTTAAAGTGAAGTTGTTTGTCGCCAGCCGCAGCTTCTCCAGCAGGTCTTTATGACGCTTGAGCTCCCCGCAATGTTTTATCGTGGAATATCGGCAGTAATACTTACGTTGGCTGACTCGTTGTCACTGCTGTCGCTGGAGCTGTCGGGAGCAGTTGAAGTGAAGTTGTTTGTCGCCAGCCGCAGCTTCTCCAGCAGGTCTTTATGACGCTTGAGCTCCCCGCAATGTTTTATCGTGGAATGTCGGCAGTAATACTTACGTTGGCTGACTCATTGTCACTGCTGTCGCTGGAGCTGTCAGGAGCAGTTAAAGTGAAGTTGTTTGTCGCCAGCCGCAGCTTCTCCAGCAGGTCTTTATGACGCTTGAGCTCCCCGCAATGTTTTATCGTGGAATATCGGCAGTAATACTTACGTTGGCTGACTCGTTGTCACTGCTGTCGCTGGAGCTGTCAGGAGCAGTTGAAGTGAAGTTGTTTGTCGCCAGCCGCAGCTTCTCCAGCAGGTCTTTATGACGCTTGAGCTCCCCGCAATGTTTTATCGTGGAATATCGGCAGTAATACTTACGTTGGCTGACTCGTTGTCACTGCTGTCGCTGGAGCTGTCAGGAGCAGTTAAAGTGAAGTTGTTTGTCGCCAGCCGCAGCTTCTCCAGCAGGTCTTTATGACGCTTGAGCTCCCCGCAATGTTTTATCGTGGAATATCGGCAGTAATACTTACGTTGGCTGACTCGTTGTCACTGCTGTCGCTGGAGCTGTCAGGAGCAGTTGAAGTGAAGTTGTTTGTCGCCAGCCGCAGCTTCTCCAGCAGGTCTTTATGACGCTTGAGCTCCCCGCAATGTTTTATCGTGGAATATCGGCAGTAATACTTACGTTGGCTGACTCGTTGTCACTGCTGTCGCTGGAGCTGTCAGAAGCAGTTGAAGTGAAGTTGTTTGTCGCCAGCCGCAGCTTCTCCAGCAGATCTTTATGACGCTTGAGCTCCCCGCAATGTTTTATCGTGGAATATCGGCAGTAATACTTACGTTGGCTGACTCATTGTCACTGCTGTCGCTGGAGCTGTCAGGAGCAGTTGAAGTGAAGTTGTTTGTCGCCAGCCGCAGCTTCTCCAGCAGGTCTTTATGACGCTTGAGCTCCCCGCAATGTTTTATCGTGGAATATCGGCAGTAATACTTACGTTGGCTGACTCGTTGTCACTGCTGTCGCTGGAGCTGTCAGGAGCAGTTGAAGTGAAGTTGTTTGTCGCCAGCCGCAGCTTCTCCAGCAGATCTTTATGACGCTTGAGCTCCCCGCAATATCGGCAGTAATACTTACGTTGGCTGACTCATTGTCACTGCTGTCGCTGGAGCTGTCAGGAGCAGTTGAAGTGAAGTTGTTTGTCGCCAGCCGCAGCTTCTCCAGCAGGTCTTTATGACGCTTGAGCTCCCCGCAATGTTTTATCGTGGAATATCGGCAGTAATACTTACGTTGGCTGACTCATTGTCACTGCTGTCGCTGGAGCTGTCAGGAGCAGTTGAAATGAAGTTGTTTGTCGCCAGCCGCAGCTTCTCCAGCAGGTCTTTATGACGCTTGAGCTCCCCGCAATGTTTTATCGTGGAATATCGGCAGTAATACTTACGTTGGCTGACTCATTGTCACTGCTGTCGCTGGAGCTGTCAGGAGCAGTTGAAGTGAAGTTGTTTGTCGCCAGCCGCAGCTTCTCCAGCAGGTCTTTATGACGCTTGAGCTCCCCGCAATGTTTTATCGTGGAATATCGGCAGTAATACTTACGTTGGCTGACTCGTTGTCACTGCTGTCGCTGGAGCTGTCGGGAGCAGTTGAAGTGAAGTTGTTTGTCGCCAGCCGCAGCTTCTCCAGCAGGTCTTTATGACGCTTGAGCTCCCCGCAATGTTTTATCGTGGAATATCGGCAGTAATACTTACGTTGGCTGACTCGTTGTCACTGCTGTCGCTGGAGCTGTCGGGAGCAGTTGAAGTGAAGTTGTTAGTCGCCAGCCGCAGCTTCTCCAGCAGGTCTTGATGACGCTTGAGCTCTTCGCACGCTTTGTTCCACGATGATGTCTTCTTTACCTGCATTCACCATCAACAATGACTATCAAGAAACTAAACGACACAACGCTGCAGGATGGAACCCTAAAGTAAGTTTACAGGCATTCAATTTTATTCCAAGCATTTTTTTCAAAATGCCATCCAAAAAAAGTTGTATAAGGCATCCTTTTTATTAAAATATGGTTCTATGTAGAGCTATTCACTACCTCTATCTTATCATTATATCTTATTACCAAGGGTGTTGAATGAGAGAGAAAGTGAGCAACAGTGCAAAAAAAGTTTAATTTTGGGATGGGTCGGTTGTTAAAGTTGGTGGTTGGATTTACCAATTTTTGGAAGGGTGAAAAACGGACACCAAAAATTATTAACAAATTTCAGTTTTTGGTTTATTGTTTTTTTACAAGACCAATGAAAATCTAAAAATAAACCATATAATAACAAGGAGAGGATGTCCACGGTTCTAGAAAGCTATCAATATAATTGTAATTTGAGACGACTAGATAGAATAAGTAAACAATCCCGATAAAACCTCAATTTGTTTAGCATCCCAATAGTGAAAGCCACGTTATCTGATTTATATGATTATCAGCTTTCTAGTTCAATTTGTTTTTCTAAATTAATAGTCATAAAAAAACAAATTATAGCTCATTGCTTTGTTTGATCTTTAAGAATTGAATGAACTGTCATTCAAATTTGAATAAACTTCTATTCAAAGGACAGAAGAATCAATGTTATTAATTAGTTTATAATTTTGAACTTATAAATTTTTTAACTATAGAAGTTAAATTATTATTTTACTGTATTAAAAAAAATTATCTGAGCAAAATGTATATCTATTACACACAATTTGCTAGTAACTCTACAAAAAAGGGAATACTTTTTAGAAACAATTCCTACAAAGAATACAATAGTTAACTTGTTTCTTTTTTTTATCTGTCACAATTCAATTACAATTTTTATCACTGAAAATGGTTTGGCTGCTTTTTGACCATTTCAGATAAAACATAAGGCAAGAAATAAACGTTAAATACATAGGCTGTGTATTACATTTACAGTGTATTATATTACATCCTGCAATGCCTAGTTGTGCTATTTAAAACTAATGAATAAAGAACATTGAAATTGGGCTCAGTTCAATTTTAAACAGTTATTACATGGTAACTATCTCAAACAAACCCCAAAACCAACAAGGGATGCTAGTGATAAACTGAACCTCAATCGAAACGATAAATTTTACTACCAATTGATCACTAGTTTTATAATATTATATGCTAACGGAACTATCTATTACAGTACATTCCCAATTGCCCTATGCCCGATCGTCCGAGACTCCAAGTTATCCAAAGTTGCTCTAAGGTAAATGGATGCTGAACAATCCGGTAGGAGCAGGAGAGGATAATAAAATGTTTATCTTCTGTTTTAGTTTAAAGCAAAGTAAAAATATTAATAATATATTGTTTCATTAAAATAATCACTTGAAATAAACATTATATATATATATATATATATATATATATATTATTTTAAAGTGAGAATAATACCAATAATATTTGTTTATAGTTGACAAACTGAACTAGTCGCCTGAAGGACATAAACAACTTTTCTGTGCCAATTGATATTTTAATACATGCTCGGGCACTTCCGTTGTGCCTCAGGCTTTTCAGTGCAGGCACAAATCCGTACAGTCGGGACTTATATTAGGGTGTAACCAAAGTTAAAAGTGCTCTCAAACACTATTATAACTGACACACTTACGACCGAGAGCTAAGTGGTCATTCAATCACTGATGCTAGTAAAAAGAACAATTATAATTTTAACTGACCCATCACTATACAGTAAAACCCCACAAACTTGAGTTAACTTAGGTGAGTTCTCCGACGCTAACATTACTCCCATTATTTACTCCATTTGATCGTGCAACATTGGTTTGCAGTAAGGATCGAACTGCAGCAATGTGGTTGATATAGCAATGAAACTGTAGCGTTTGAATGGTTGTTAATTTTGATTAGGGATGGACGAGATTGGATTTTTAGTTCGAGACGAGACGAGGCGAGAATTTTTAATTCTCATAAAATTTCAAGACGAGATCGAGACGAGATTTTCTTTCTCGTACATTACGAGAAATGTGCTTTCTTCGGGATTTTAATCTGATTTTGTAACATTGTTTAGATTTATGTGAAGGAACAAATATTACTTTGTAAATTGCTGATTATGTTAATAAACTTAAGTTAAAAAAGTCACTTTCTTAACAAAAGGTCTAGGCCTATAAAGGAATGTACCCAATAAAAAGATTGAGAAGATATGACCATAAACCCTACCAACCCATACATTTAATAAAACATAAAAAGAAAATCCTGTGTTACAGTTACTTTGTTCACTTTTCACTTTCATGTTCCACACTTTTCACTATTAACTTACTTTAAAATGTTTCCAAATAAGAGCTTTTCCTCACTCACAGTTTTTGTAATAGGCATACGCCTACCTACTAACTTTGAGTCACAAGCCTAGAGGCCGGGAGGCTAACAAGAAGAAGAAATCAAAATTTTCAACTCTCTCTTCTTCTTTGTCTTTGTCCATATGAAAATCTTCAGCTCTCATTTTGTTTGCTATTCATTGTCATTTCTCCAAACCATTCAAGTCCCGTACACAGGTACACATAACTTTCACTGTTTTGGAAAGCACGTAATTCCCTCGATTTGATTTTCGTCTGTTAGTGGTAAGGTTTTTATTTTGCTCCTAACTGAATAAAGGCAGGCAATTTCGTATAGCCATGAAGCCTGTGTGGTTCTAGTAAGACCATTGATTTCCTATGTATTCAACACAATCAATTTATCGCTGTTCAACAATTATTGTTAATAGGCCTATTCAGTTTTTTTTAGTATCCAAACCTTGAAATAAAATCAACCATCATCCAATTTTAAGCATTTTGGCTTAAAAGGAAAGCGTTTTGGCAAAGAGTGTCAAAGGAAATTAAATTGTATTACGTGGGATATTTGAGGTTAGCCATTATTAAATCTGATTGGCCATCTTGTCATTCATCTGATTGTCACTACTATTCTTACTGCTAATGTCAAAACAGCTCTTAAATTTGTCAAAAGTCTTTTGAATCAGTTTTAAATAATTGTCTTGAAGCAATTAAATGTCAAATTACAAATTATGATTTTTTATTGTTAAAAAAGATTTCCCAATGTTCTAAAGATTTATCAAACAAATGAATTGTTTTATAAATCAGTAAGTATAGCTATGTTGACTAACTACCACTAACAGTCCGTGCAGATGCAGTCTCCACTGTCTCCAGTCCATTCCAAGTCTTGGAAGTCCAACCGTAGTTTAACAGTTTATGATGGCCAATTAAGTTTGTAGTTGTGAGGAGGATAGGAAAAATAAAACACTTCACAATGCTTCAAAATAATTTTTTTTTTTTTCCAGTATTAAATTGCTAGTAAAGTAGGCCTAGTAATTCATAGATTATTTATACCCGTTTTTATCGTTATTCACAAACTATTTCTCGTCTCGAAAAATCTCGATCAAAATAAAATCTCGTCTCGGTGAACGAGATTAAAAATTTCTCAAAAATTTCTCGTAATTTCGAGACTTGTCCATCCCTAATTTTGATGAAATAATGTAATATCGTTATTGTCATACAGCAGAAACTATTTCATGTAATAATATTGATGATTAATGATTAATGAGTCATTTAGTGCATGGTCGAGCACTGTTGAGGTGTCGAGTTATCCACAGTTTCATTACTGGGAGTCAAGTTTGTCAAGTTTCACTGTAATATGAAATACAAATGCACATGATTCAACATACCAAAGACCCGCCGCTTACTTGTAAAGAGTTAATGTTGATAGATATGGGACGAATATAAGCTTTCTCCACTGAAGTTCTCTCATGTGTTCCACCAAAGAATCTCACATCATACATGTCTCCATTAATTTTTATGACCTGAAAAAACTTCAAATCTTAGAAACTTTAAATACATTTCCTACACATGTAAAAAGACTAATTGTAATTGTAATTGAGATCTTAAAAATAAGAATATAAAGTAAGATGTGATGAACCAAATGCATTTGGGACAGCAAGGAGAGGAAAAAGATCCCTAAATTGATTTTATACTCAATGGTTGAATCCCTCCTAAAAACGTCACTCACATACCGTAATAAAAGAAAAGTTTTTCAAAGATCCAAAACAAAACAAGAAATTGCTTGAACATGTTTCCAGGTTTTTTAACTATAATTATACTTTAGTTTAAGATTAGATATAATTCAAATACTTTAAAAATTGAAGCTATTCATTGTACCAAATGTATAGAAGACCAGTACCAATAGTACCAGAAATAGAGACCAGATAAACATCCCAGAGCATAGATTAGAATTTTACAGAAAAAAAATCAACCTATATGGGACTGAAATGTTTTAACAGACTACCATTAGATGTTAGGATTGATGTAGAAAAAGGCTCTTCAAAATGAAGTTAAAAAATATCTTTTGCAAAAAAGTTGCTATTCCATAGAAGAATTTTTCAACTAAACGTAAGGATGAATTTTATTGTAGGTGCCATGTTATATATTTCATTTCTGTAAAACAATCTGTCTAATATATTTTTTTACTTTAGGACAATTTTTAATTTTTATTATACTTTTTTTGACAGTAGGTTTATTTATAAAACCTTATTGCTTGGTATCTCTGTGTATTATAAGTAGCTAGTAAGATATCACTGCTTGTTAGGCTACTTGGACTCTATTCATGTATGTAATACAAAACGAATAAAGAGATTTGAATTTGAATATAGATGAGTAAACAGATTTGACTACCCCCAATCTTACATTCCGTAGATTCCATACATTCCTAAGAGAAAAATTATAAGTCTAATTCTATCTTACTAGTAACCACAAGATACCATATTTTAGAGGATTGTATTGACCTAACTTGTTTTAGTGAAAAATTTATTTTGCTGGTTTTATAAGGTAGGTTAAGGGGCTTTAGGGCACTTAGTAATTCATGAATTTGAACAGCTTTTTGGATTCTTGGGAAATTAAAACTAAAAATATATATGGTCCATAAGGACCATAGATCAATAACCTGAGAGAACTGATAGACAGGTCGAAAGGATCGTGTTGTTTTTTTAATTAAAACAATATTTCCCGGGTGTCGGCAGTCTTCTCCGCACTGTACCTCACACGCCTCTTCCAGGAACAGAATGACACATTTCCCATCATTGTCAAACTTGTACAGCCAGTACAGTGGACAATTCCGTAGAGGACTGATGCGTTCAAAAATGAGTCAGCTCCGGTGTTACGGAATAAACAGTGCATTTGACCGTGTGTCAGTTTTCGTGCAATAAAGTTGTGACAGTTTTAACGGATGACATTTTTGTAATTTTAAACATATTCCCTGTATGAATATTTTTATTGTTGAAATCATGTATTCAGAGGAACAAATAAACTTGTGTAGTTCATTATACTTGCTAACAATTGTATTTTTTAAATAAACAATAAATATATAAACTAAAACTTTTTGATTGTTAACAAGTGTTTAATGTTCAATAAGTTTTTTTTCTCTTCCACTAAGCAGGCCACACTAAAATCTTTGATAAAAGTAAAAAAAAAACAGATTTTTTAAAACAAACATTACATAAATTATGTTAATTAACACAATCAATTCAATTTTCTAGAGGGTGATAAGATGAACCTGAAAGGTGTACCTTGGCAGGCCAGTAAGGGTAACCTTTCTGCTTGGCATAGACCAACATGTGGGGTGGCCTGCAAGGCTTGCAGAACCAATACTTGTTGTTCTTCTCGAATGACACCTTGTAGCAGTCTCGACACTGGCGGATGTCTTGCAGACTGGACAAACAGTCTCGAAGCATCAATCTTGCGTGGTCTGCAACGATGCTGTGCACTGTCGACATAGACAAGACCAACTTACAACACAAGAAAATATTTGGAAGAGGGCACAATTTTCCACATGACTTAAATTTTCCAAATAGGCCAATATTAGTTTTCCTAACAATTTTTGTGCGATTTCATTAAAATTATGTTATGGGCTAGAAGATTAATAGATAACTCACACTTACCTAAGAGAAAAAAACCAAAGTTTTCTGATTGGATAAAAACTTGTCAAAAAATAACTTTTTAATCTTTTATTTTTTTTATAGGACGAGGTTATGGTTAATATTAACTATTAATATAAAGTATTATAGTAAACAAATATTAGATTGTTTATGATTTTGTAACATTATGAACTAAATAGAAACTGGGCTACTATTATACAGAGTGGTTTTTGATTCTTTGGAAATTGAAACTAAAATATATATAATATATGGACACAATTATTGTAAGTGGCGTTTTTAGTACCGTACACTGATTTATAATTAAAATTATTACACAGAAAAGAATAGAAATTACACTAAAATTAAATATCATGGGGAATAAAAATGAAACCAAACAAGATAACAAACCTCCATGATAAATAACAACGTTGTGAACAATGGTCTGAGCATCAGCTTTGAATTCCTCCAAATGTTCATATTTATTCGCCTGAGCCTTGGCTTCCATCATCTGTAAATCCATTGGCCTGAAAGTAAAAACATCATATTAAACATAAAAATCTGATTATTAATTTTTATTGATTTTAAAACCACACTTATTAAAGGAAGGAATTATTCTTTAATTTCAAAGACATGCGCGCAAGAGTATTTTATATTTATACTAACCTAGCACTTAAATCCTTGTAGTTAAACCCTGGATACAGAGATGATTTAAAATTATTAGCTACATCCTGAGCGTGATGGTGGAATGGTTGTGAGCAATACTTATATAGGCCTAGTTAGAATCAGTTAATTTGATTTCTGATAATATTTTGAAATAACACTTATCATACATATGTATCTCATTTTCTACATTTTTTACAAATATTTTTCTACGGTTCCCCGATTTCCTCGTCATGTTTACGCTTAGCCAGCGGGTGTTGCATTATGTGTGGTACCTGTACAACAGAAAGTCCTGGCGCCAGACGTCTTTGTCGTCGTTGACCCACTTGATGGTGGAGGGCAGCTCGGAGCTGGGTCGCCGGATGCTGCCTTGCCGCTCGTACACATATGGAGAGGCAGACGCATTGCACAGAACATGTCGCTCCGTCAGCGACATCGGCAACTGATACAGACAAAAAAACATTCAGGACACCTAACTACAATGATCTTAATCTACGAATTATGGATTTTCATAAAGGAAATGTAATGGGGATATTGCATACATCCTTCATATGCAAAAATATTCTGTATATCCTGTGCTCCAACAGTACAACTTAACATGGTCTCTACAACCCAGCTCAGATATGAGCCAATCCCGGTCACTGAGGCAGACAGCAATGCACTAAGAATTCCCTGCTGTGGACCAGGATGAGTCATATATGAGTCGGTAGGGCTAGATTTTGGGAGTAATTTTTGTATGGTGGTAGTGAGCATGTGAACGTTACCAGATCAATGTCAACAGTATATTTCAGCTATAAACAAGGTATTGAGTGTATTAGACCAGTGTTTCCCAACCTTTTTGTGCCCGAGTACCACCTGATACTTTTTCAATTTTCGTTGTACCACCCAAAGTTACCAACCCCAACCCCCCACCCCCCCTCCTACTGGGGCCTACGATACCAGTACAAATACAGCCTAGAATATTGTTTTATCTTTAATATATTTTACTATAGGCCTCAAAATAATGGTGTGTGAATGATTTAACGCAAATCTACAACAATTGGACTATAAAAGACCTATTTCAATTGCACAAACATAAATTGGAATGAGGATTAAAGAATAAAGCTAGTACCAGGGGGACCGAGCTTAAGCTCGGTAAAATTATTACTTTCGTTCTCACACAAAGCTCGTTCGCTCCGCTCACTCGCCGACGGGTGCTGCACTTTGGTATGATTTTCTTAAGCTACAGGTTAAAGATGTAACACATTGGTTTATATCTACAGTTATCAGCTGATTTTTGTTCAATTAATAAAATCTCCATAAGGATAACATGGAAACTTTGAAGGGCTCTAGAGCAAAAACCGGATTTTTCCCAGCTATGGGACCAACGCCAATCGATTTCTGGTGGCCAAAACCCCCATATTCAATCAAAAAATCAAAAATCCTTGGAGCGAAAAAAAAACTTTGCCCGGACAAACGGAGCTTGTTTTAGAGTATAAGATAAGATAGAAATATCATGCCTAATGTGATTATAAATTAACATCATAACATAACTAAACTTTGGTTTCCAGTTTGAAACTACTGCTAGGTGCAGGTTTTATAAAATAAGTTGAATACAATAATATTATATAAATTTAAAATTAAAACACAGGTACCAATATTGATAAAATGTTTCAACTACATTCCTAATACACAAAAAGAAAGTCATTTTACATTTCTACTTGTGTAACTAAAACAATAAAATATTAAAAAATGACCAAACTAATGATTATTAAAACAAAGCAAAAAAGGTTGTTAATGGGAAACATGATGTTGTTTTTTTCTCACGAAAGACTCAATATTGTTGACTAATTCTACAGGTGAACAAATGACTGTCAAGACACAAACTATTTTGACAGATCACTGTTCTTTACCGAACGAAAACAAAGCAGGTGTTCCAGTGGTACCAAGTGATGAAAGTAAAATTCTCTGTGGACATCACCAAATAAATTTTCATTAAATTTTCACTATTTCTGAGAAGTGTGTCTCGTTACTTTGAAATAGTACAAAAATTAAAGTTTAGACGAGTACTGGACACAAAGTTATTATTCATTAATATAAATGTACTCAGAAAATGGGAGTATTAAAATAATTTTACTTGCTAAGTTGGTACGAAATTGCTTTAGCTAAAAAAAGGTGTTGCAACCTATTGGAGTCTCTTAAACTATGTAACGCAGAACTGAGCTAACCAAAACAGCCGTCGGCACCGATCAGTAACATTTGTTCCTGTATTAAATTTATATTTCTTCTTTGTTCATCGTGAACCACATGAAATGCTCTCGCATTAAATAGAACACTGGTTTTCAGTACCAGTAGTACGCAGAAACACTGTATTAGACTATTTTCTTACCCATTACATTATGAATTTCCCCCTCAAAACTGATTAACATACCATCCATACCTATTTTATTCTACAAAAAAAATTCAAAATGTACAAGAACATTATTTATTAGATAAAGATATGATTATAGGTGCTCAAATAGTAGAGATTCCCTTCAAGTGTAACTGATTTAATTAATTAAAATTACAAATCACTTACCCGTTGTTTCAACCTGCGTATTGTGAGTCTCAACAGCCGGTTTAACTGACTTTTCTTGATCTCAAAGTTCTCTTCTTTGGTACTGATCATCTGGGAAGCGAAGGTTAAAGAAAATTTGTAATTTGTTTCATGTAATAACAAAAAAAAAAAAAAAAAAAAAAAAAAAATTACTATACAAAGCCTAATTCTATCATATTAAAAATCAAAAATGATTCTTAGATTTCTTATTAATTTTGCACATGAAGCCTAGATATAACAGATATGCCGTCCTTGTAGTTTTTGTTTTTTATTTATTTTTTTTTTAGAAATAAAATATTGTTTTCAAATATTGCACAATTTAGCAGCAGTAAACCAACAAATAAACAATTAACCAATAAAATTTACTGGTACTCATATTTCAATGTAAAGGTTTCCAACATTTTCTAATTACCAAAAGCAAACAAATAATAAAACTTGAGTTACCATTGACAGAAAATTGCTTACATTCAACAAGTGGATATTTTAAATTAAAAATTTTGAACCATCACATAAACTACACAAAAATGATGCTAAACAGAGGGTGTTTAGAAAAAAACTATTCAACATTTTGGGAGATTTTGTACTTGTAAAAAAACAAAGAATAAATTTTATGTAAACCGATGTCCTATTACAATTCCTTAAGCCGCTAGCCCCCATTCAGTTTTTCCATTTAATAATTTTTATTTCCTTAACGGATAGTTAATTATATTAAGTTCATACTATATTAAGATCGCCAGCTGGTTGAAATTCAACCAACGTTTTTTCAGTTGATCTGGATCGTCTGGACCCAATAAGTCAAAACAATAACTATTAATAAATTCATATTTGGCATGAACCTTTATCTCAGCAATGCTCCATTACGGCAATAAAAATTATTAAGTGGTCGCCATTAAAATTAAATTATCAATCTTGGCTGGGAGCTTAATAACATAGGACACATGCAGAAATTTTATGACATGTGTATAGGAAATATTCTCTTTGTTTATATGCAAGCAATCATCTACCAAAATCTTGAAGCATTATTTTCTGACACCCATATACAATAATAATTAGTATTTTTAACAATGACTTATGGCCATTTAATGTACATTTTCCGAGCACTGGAGCAGGCTTGTGTCACAAACTGATAAATCGAATTCACTTTTCAACATGCAGTTGTCACAAAACCGCATTCAACCAACCTCACAACAAACTATTACTCAGTGCTTAGCTTTGGTAAAAAAAGTTTTATTGCACTGTTTAGATGAGTTTACGTATTTGCTCTGATTGCTGTATTTCCTTTTATATCAGTGTGCGCAAATTTTGTGAATGATTTTGTTTCTCAGCATACATCACTGATGGTATGTAATAAAACAAACTTTGTTGTTAAGTTGTTACGAGTTAGCAGAGCAGGAAGGTTTATAAATGCATCCTCACCTTACAAACGTTACAGACAAATTTGTGTTTCACGTCAGTCTCAGGCAGCTCCTCCTTGGCGATGCACGCCAGGTGGAACACTCGGTGGCACGTGTTGCATGAGATGACGTCCCCGCCGCGGTGGCACTCGAAACAGTACCAGTCATGGCTGTCCTTCTCCACCTATGAATCAGAAAACAACCACTTAGCTATAACACATACCATACAAACAAGCTAATACTAAGCATACTAATTAGAGCATACTAAGCTCTAATTTGGGCACAGTTTTCTTATGTACCTGCAAAACAATGATAGAGCGGGTTGAATAAACTACTGTTACTATGAATAGTTTTCAACAGATGAGATTTATTAAAAACCTCAGGACAAGAATAACTTTGCAAAATTTGCCTAAATTTTCGAGATAACATTATTTGTAAAAGTATGAAACAAAAGGCAAGATAAGTGAAAAACCAAGACAGTACAGCAGTATCAGAATAGATCAAATTAATATACTTAAATACCCCCGTCGCAGCAGACCTGCGTACTCAGCGAATTTCCAAACGATCTTGAGATATTGTATTTTCCCCATTAACACCATAGGAATGGGTATGTAGGTTGGCTGCCTTGGGATGTCATTAGAAAATGTTAGTTTTGTTAGGAAATGTAACAGTTACGTTAGGTAAATGTCAAACTGTATCTATTTTCGGCACTTTTTAATTTTCCCCATAAACCCCATGGGGGTGAGTAAGTAGGTTTGCCGCCATATGGGTGTTGTAAGCAAATATCAGTTAAATCCTTCCTAGTGAATGAACATACCAAATATTATCAAGTTATGGTGTTCTTTTCATTTTCCCCATAAACCCCATAGGGGTGAGTACGTAGATCTGCCGCCATGTGGGTGTTGTAAGTAAATATCAGTTGAACCCTACCAAGTAAATGTACATAACAAATTTTATCAAGTTATTCCAATAAATAAGCGAGATACAGGGTTTTGTTGGTTTCCCATAAGATTAACATGGAAAACCTATTTTTGGCTTTTCTCCGTAACCTGTTAAGCCAAGTTAAAATTTCAAAATATGAAATTGTTTGTTTTTTTAAGCTCTTTTAGATGGTTTTAGTTAAAATTGTTGAATTTTGAAAATTAAGCTCCAAAAATGCAAAAAACCCATTTTTGACCCCTTTGAAACCCCATAAAACCCCGTTCCCATAACCCGATCATGCTGGTTTTCGAACTCATGAAAATAGACCTAGCCTTCATACCAAATTTCATCAAAATCGGAGGTCCCCTTCAAAAGTTATCAGTACCACGGACACATAGATATATATATATATATATGTATATAGATATATGTATATATACATATATATGAAAATGAACGAACGGTGTTTTTGGCTTGTGGGGACCTCAAAATGAAAAAGTAACATGGTCCCGGGCTTAGGTCTTACCATGGCTACTACCGTAATAGCGTATTCCCTATAGGGAAATTCGCTAAAACTACCCTCATCGCAGCAGATATGCGCACTTAGTGAATTTCCAATGGCTATTACTGTTTCAACAAAACATTTAGTTTTATAAATGAGAAATATTTTGAAACAATTTCAAAATACACTTATTTATCCAAACAAGGAAATAAAAATATTTCACTATAGTATACACACATAAACTATTCACAGTACCAGGGGGACCGAGCTTAAGCTCGGTAAAATATTACTTTCGTTCTCACGCAAAGCTCTTTCGCTCCGCTCACTCGCCCTCTTCCATTTTAAAGACGAGCTCGTTCGCTTCGCTCACTCGCCAAGCCGACGGGTGCTGCACTTTGGTATAATTTTCCTAAGCAACAGGTTAAAGATGTAACACATTGGTTTATATCTACAGTTATCAGCTGATTTTTGTTCAATTAAAAAATCTCCATAAGGATAACATGGAAACTTTGAAGTGCTCTAGCGAGAAAACCAGATTTTTCCCAGCTATGGGACCAGCTCCAATCGATTTCTGGTGGCCGAAACCCCCATATTCAATACAAAAATCAAAAATCCTTGGAGCGAAAAAAAACTTTGCCCGGACAAACGGAGCTTGTTTTAGAGTATAAGATTTAGTAACAAACATTATTAGTTTTATCTGCAGTAAAAAATGTTCATAGCGAGAGCTACAATTTATAAAGAATGGTCTGTTTGAAAATCCTAAAATCTAAACATTAATATGACAAATGCAGGAAGTCAGCTGATCAGCTGATAATATTCAGGTTCAGACATATCTCTCTCTTTGCCTTCTCCTATTATTTTCCATTAACATGCTGTAGGATTTAATATATCGGTTTGCTGCCATGGAGGATTTTGACTATAGTAGGATTCACGAAAATAGTCTGATGAGTGTCGATGCATTGTTGCCAGATTTATTCTAAAACATGTCTTAATACTGTATTACACATGGTAAACAAAACCTCAAATGACAACATTGCAGGGGGAGAGGGGGTGAGGGGGGACACAGCTGTCAAAATTTTCATCGGACTATTTTCATGCATCTTTTACTATAAATATTATTCACTCACCTAGTATAATAGGCGTATACAAAATTTTATTAGGAAATACCTAAGTTTTTTTAAATGTTATAACAGTAAAAATAAACGGTATCAGTTAACTGACACATACTTTCTCCCAACAATATAAAAAAAGGTGTTAAAAGCTTCAAATATTAATGTCTTGATGACTCAGTCGGATAGCTACCAGCTGAGCAGCGCTCGTTTGACCCTACGCGCGTCTGTGAATTTTAACAACGTACTGCGTTTACCGCTAAACGAAAAATTGAATTTTCTCCGCAACCACTTGCCGTAGAGCAATAATTTAAAATACTGGATAGTTTAGTTTTTTAGCTTGATTTGATGGTGATAAGTAAAATTTATTTCGAGACAACAGCTATTTTGAAAATCCAAAAAAATTGATTTTTGAAACACTTTTTACTCCATAACTTTTGAACGCGCATTTTCTCGGAGATGCGGGTGGTGTCATTTTATTCACCATTTTAAGCTTAATAAACCATAAAATTTTAATCAAAATCGTTAGAGCCGTTTTTGAGAAATTTTGATTTTTGACAATTTTTGAGGGGTTTTGGGGGTAAACAACCCTTAAAAATCAAAAATTCAAAAAAATGAAAAAAACGCCTGGAATTATTGTGAGTTTATACCTACATACCAAATTTCACCAAAATCGGACCATGGGGGCATTCTCTAGCTCTGTTTACATCCAGACACACGGACACACGGACACACACACACACACACACACACACAGACATCACTCTGAAAACCACTTTTTTGGACTCAGGGGGCACTAAAATGGATAAATCCACAAACAACTCAAATTCGAAAATTTTGACGAAAACAATACTTTCTTCATATACTATGGTATAGGGGGAGAAAGTAAAATTGCGCTCCTGAAAAAAAAAAATTGAAATTAAAAATTTGAGAACTTAGAAAGTAAGTAAATTATTCATAAGAAGAAGTAAATTATTCATAAGAAGAAGTTCAAAAAACATTCCTTCAAAATTTATGCAAAACATCCAACTTTCATTCAAAAAAAATCTTTTATAAATAGTGAAATATAAAGTAAACATAACCTACTTTTACTTTCCTTCTCCTTTAAGTAGACCCACTGAAATTAACTAAAAAGAAAAATCATAGCTTAGTTTTAAATTTGTTCTTTTTTCTTAAAAGATTAAATCAATATAGGGCTATCAGAATAGACACCATATAATAAAAGCTACATCCATCATGCTAAACAATGTTTCCACCTCAAATCAAGATCCAGAGTCATCAGATGTACCATCAAGTTTGATTTTAAAGGTCAAAATTGAAACGAGAAATTCATGACTTAAGAGCAGCAAAAGCAAACTTTGAGTAAAATAATATGTGATATAAACTTCAAATAAACATACTGCAAGAAAACTCTAGGTCCAGTAATAACTAAAGACTCCTCCACCCTCAATCCAACTGGCAACTACCTAATTGACACACATCTACAATCATATTTTGGTTTTCTTTCTGCAGAGATCCCTGATGCAAGAAAAGACATAATACTTGTAGGTTCAATGTTTACTTGTTTCCTGAAACATTGTAGCTTATATGATAACCTCATAACATTAACATCAACATCAAACGGGGTGCCCACAGGATTGATAGCGCGGTTTGCCCTGTCGAACCGAACTTTAGGAGAGATTTTTTTTGTTTAGCGGGGCTTTTTCGGAATTGGGGGGAATGAAGAGAACTAGTATTCCATCCCCAGAGCTCTTGGTTAAATTTTTTTACTACTCTACAACTCTTTTTACAATCTAATCTTGCGTGGTGTACGGGATGGCAATACTGAAACAGTCTGAAATTGCCGAGATCATTAGCTCACTCTGTAAGTAAACAAGCAGCCTCAGACACAGTTTCAAACTGGCATTCAGGATGTTATTTTGAAAATGTTAAGGCAAAAATATATTTTTCATTTAAGGGGGAAGGGATTAACTAAATTCTGTAGGCTTTTCTAATTTGGCTTATGGTACCACTACACTAAGAATAAACTACCTAGTTTAATATTTAGGTTAGTTTATTATATTCATATTTTACAGCACCCTTCAAAATTAAAGAAAATTTTAATAACAGACTGAAAACCGCGGATAAACCGAAATATGAACAAGGCAAGCAACTGAACGCATACTAAGACCACCTTCCCGTTCCCCATCCATCTCCCCACTGGCAAGACACTGGCACAGGAAATGAATAGAAAGGCAATTTGAAAGATTTATTGACTTATTTATGGTGGACTAGTTAAACAAAATCAGCTGAGAAATAGTAAAAATGAAATTTATAGCTCACTAGCTGTTGCCCGTCACGGCTTTGCCCGTGATTGAATTTATTTTACTTGCAATAAAATATCTTAAAAGAGCATCGAAATTTTCTTTTTTAAGAATTATATTAAAACGTTGAAGAAGTGTAATCAGGGCATTGAATTTTGCAAAACCTCTTCTTAGTAAGCACCTACAAGCAAAGAGGAGCGATAATGTCAAATTTCAACACCAGTAATTTTGAAGACCAATGGGGCGGAGCCCTAAAGGACTTCAAAACCTATACTTTGTTAAACCGTTTCTCAGGTCCACGTCAAATTTAACCCCGTATGCCCGACAAAACTTTTGAAATCAAGTGGGGCGCAAGTCCATAAAGAACTTCAAAACCTATATTTTGTAAAACCGTTTCTTAGTAGTACATATGAGTAAGAGGAACCTCCATATCAAATTTCAACCTCGTATACCCTAGAGTACAGATTTGAGATCCAGTGGGGCGGAGCACTAAAGAACTTCAAAATAAATATATTTTGTAAAACCATTTCTTAGTGAGTACATTTGAGTAAAAAGGAACATAACCCGTAGAATTTCAACCCAGTAGAATCAATTGTAATCTTGAATCTGTGGGGCAGGGCCCTAAAGGATATAAAAAAGTTTATTTGTAAAACCGTTTCTTAGTGAGTATATCAGGGGGTGTTAAAGGGTGCATATAAGTCCACGTCAAACCCGTATGCCATAGAGTAATTTTAAAGTCCAGTGGGGCGGAGCTCTAACGAACTTCAAACAATTTATTTTGTAAAACCATTTCTTAGTGACTACGTATGAGTAGAGAAAAATGTCCAAGTCAAATTTAAACCCCGTATGCTCTAGTGTAATTTTTAAGGCCAGTGAGGTGGAGCTCTAAAGGCTTAAAAAACTGTACTTGCAAAACCGTTTTTTAGTGAACACTAATAAGCAAAGAGGAACGTCCGTGCCAAATTTCAACAACGTATGCGATAGAGTAATTTTGAAGTCCAGTGGGGTGGAGTCCTAAAGGACATCGAAACCTATATTTTGCAGAACCATTTCTAAGTGACTACGTATGAGTAGAGAAAAACGTCCACATCAAGTTTCAACCCCGTATGCTCTAGAGCAATTTGTAAGGCCAATGGGGCGAAAATAGTTTGGCCAATGGGGCCAATATAGTTTGCAAAAACTATATTTGCAAAACCGTTTCTTAATGGACACTTATGAGCAAAGAGGAACGTCCATGCCAAATTTAACAATGTATACACTAGAGTAATTTCGAAGTCCAGTGGGGCGGAGCCCTAAAGGACTTCAAAACCTATACTTTGTAAAACCATTTTTATTGGGTACGTCTTGAGTTTAGAAGAACGTCCACGTCAAATTTTAACCCAGTAAGCTCTAGAGTAATTTCGAAGTAAAGTGGGCGGAGCCCTAAATGACTTCAAAACCTATATTTTGTAAAACGGTTTCTTATTGGATACGTATGAGTTGAGAAGAACGTCAAATTTTAACCCCGTATGCTCTAGAGTAATTTCGAAGTCCAGTGAGGTGGAGCCCTAAAGAACTTACAAATCTATATTTTGCAAAATCGTGATTTGCAATCGTGTTTGCAAAAAAATTTTCGTAGTAAAAACTTATGAGCAAAGAGGAACAACCATGCCAAATTTCAACAACGTAGATTAGAGTAATTTTGAAGTCCAGTGAGGCGGAGCCCTAAACTACTTAAAAAACAATATTTGCGAAATTGTTTCTTAGTGAATACTTATGAACAAAGAGGAACGTCCATGCCAAATTTCAATGCCGTTGGTCCTACAGTAATTTAGTAGTCCTGTGTGGTGGAGCCCTGAAGGTGTGTTTTCTAAGAGTCTTTCTTATTGAGCAGCGATGGGTGAAGTGGACCTCTAATTCTAAATGTTACAGATAATTCCCTTAGGCCATCTGGTTTTCAGGTTCGGTTTTTCCTAGATTCATATTAAAAATTGGCCATAAGAATAATATTAGATGGAAATTTTGAAGGCCAGTGTGGCGGAGCCCTGATGGAATTTTACAAAACCGTTTCTTAGTAAGCACCTAGCATAGAAGAACGCCATGCCAAATTTTAGCATTGTAGATCCCATAGTTTTTCAGATTCGTTGTTGACTTGGTTTGTATAAAAAATTGGTCAAAAGGATAGCAGATTGAAATTTTGAAGTCCTATGGGGTGGAGACCTGAAGGAATTTTGCAGAACCATTTCTTGGTGAGCATTTTTTGACACATAGGAACGTCCATGCAAAATTTCAACCCTCTATACCTTATGGTTATGAAGATTCTCTGATACATGTGTGAGTGGTATTTGACAAAGTAAATTAAACTAACTTAACATAACATAACTCTAACTAATAAAAAGTTTTACACCAGTTAAATTGTTTACAAATAGATAAAAAATTGTCATATGGTTACGTCGTATTATTTCATTAACATTTGATAGCTTTGAATCTTCAATAGCATTTACATCAAATCTTTGAAGTCGTGTCGGGCGGGGCCCTGAAGGAATTTCGCAAAACCATTTCTTAGTGAGCACCTATAGGCAAAGAGGAACTTCCATCTCTAATTTCAACCCTGTAGGTCCTACAGTTTTTTTAGATTCGTTGTTTCCTAGGTTCGCCTTTTAAGTGCTCCATAAGAATAACATTGTAACAAAATTTTCAAGTGGTGTGGGGCGGAGCCCTGCAGGAATTTCGTAAAACCGTTTCTTAGTGAGCATCAATGGGTAAAAAGGAACGTCTATACCAAATTTCAATCCTGCATGCTCTCTAGTCTTGGAGATTCGTTGTTGCTTTGATTTGTATTAAAAATCCCCCATAAGAATAACATTGTAACGAAATTTTCAAGTCGTGCGGGGTGGAGCCCTGGCGGAATTTTGCAAAACCGTTTCTTAGTGAGCGTTTTTTTAGCAAAGATGAACGTACATGCCAAGTTTCAACCCTTTAGGCCTTATAGTTTTGGAGATACTCTGATACGTGAGTGAGTGGTATTTGACAAATATATAGTAGATAATCAGAATATTACACAACTCTATAGCTGGTTTTAAATAATTCTTTAATTCATGAAAATCAGATAAAAAAAGTAAGCCATAAGCCATCATTAATTTGATGATTTTTTTTATTTAAAAAATTTGTTTGCATTTTACTAACCTTTAAAACAAGTACTTTTATGGGATATATTACTGTGAGCCTCTACTGGAAGTCACACCATAGATAGCCGAACCATAAATCATTGTTCAAAGGAGAATCAATGTGTTTTCTCATTAGTGAGACAGCCGAGCACGAAAGTAGACAACACTGAAATTCAGTAGGAAAAAAAATAATCTTTTGTAATATTTGATACAGTACACTCTCGTTCATCGGAACTAATGTGGCGGATGGCCGGTTCGGATGTCAAAAAATTCCGATGAAGCGGAGTCCGTCGTGAGTCATCATTTCCGCCCGTACGGTGACCTATCGTGATTGTATTCATTCTTGTTTTTAAGGTAACACAAGAGATTTTATGAAAATAAGGCACTCAAACTTTGAACATGGCAACAATGAACCTTTAGAAATAAAAACAACGCAGGAAATAAAGATCCAAAATCGTTATTCTCATACACCATAATCATATTCCACTCAAATTCCAGCAGTCAACTAACTTCCACGTAACACAGGTGAAGCCCCGACGCGAGACAGACTAAATGACAGTTTGGGAAGCGGTCGAAACGGATGTTCACTTCCTGCCCCCTTCCTCTTTCTATTTTTGTGCGAATACTCCACGGCCTCGTAAATCACATCGATGGGTACAGATTATGGAAAACGCCTGTTGACGTTTGATGCAAAATGTGATACTTCACTGTTGTGCGGATAGAACGAATGGAAATTGAAGGCGCTAAAACGGAAAAATTATTTATTTTGTAAGAAAAAAATTAATGGTATCCAGATTTTCAGTTCCGATGAAGCGGAGTTCCGATGTCGCCAAGTCCGATGAACGAGAGTGTACTGTAGTATTTTTAGGTACACACAGTCTCCTCCCAAAACTAGCAACTGAGTCATATGTTGAAACTGTTATAGCTATGTTCGTTTTCAGTTTATTTCTATAAAAATTGAATTTAGTTTTTGAATAAGCACACTTTCGGATTACTGAAGTTCGGATCTGATTATCGAGACTCCACTGTAATATATATTTGTTATATATATGTTCACTCCATAGATATATTTTTTTAAATTTTTGTTAAACTCAATTCAGATTTTGTTGCTACGTCTCAAGAGGAGCGACTCAAATATATCGTTAACTAATACAAAATTTTTATATTTCTAGATAATACAATTTAATATTAAAATCACCCAAGATTTTTTTTTAATATATTTATTTTATACAGAGCCAAGGGAAACAAATTTTACAATAATGAAATAATACTTTTATGACAGCATTATTCAACACATAAATAACAGCATAATTTTCAAGCAGACGTCTGGATTGTAATGTGTACTTCAAGAAATGAACCAATGTCCTGTCGATGAGTTTCTATGAAGAATCACAAAGACCGCTGACAATTTGATAATATAATCACAATTTAGTTTATCCATATCAATTTCCATTTTTCAGATCTTGCCATGAAGTCTTGATTCACTTTTGAATTTTTTGAAGTCTCAGGAAACATGTAGTAGAACTTAAGATTTGCCTTTTGAAATAATTTAAATATTCACTGTGGATTTGCCGTCACTTAGAATTTGCCATAACTTGAAATTTGCCATAACTGGAAATTTGCCATCACTGGGAATTTTTTCTCACTGGGAATTTGCCCTCACTGTTAATTTTCCGTCACAGGTGATTTAGAGTAATAACTTAGGATTTGTTTCTTATCAAATTTTCACAATAGATTAGTCTTAAAAAATATTGATTAACTGGAGATTTAAAGTTACAGTTGATTTGTTGAATGCTAATGACTTGTTCAATAATAAATGGAATTCCACAAATAATACAGTCGTTGAAGAAGTACCTATCGAAGACCGGCTGCAGATGTGAAGTGAAGTTCCGAATTACTGAAAGACACTCACAACTTTTTGTTCAACGACGAATTTGGCACAATTAAATGTCACTTCTGTATTTTATGTTGTACGGAGAATTTTATTTTCTTGTTGTGCTCTAAATATTTGGTTTGTTGAGAGTTATTCCAATAATGTAGCCCGAAGAATTTTGAGTCCTGGAAAATTTCATGGTAAATTTGTCAATTTGTCAAAATTTGTCATGGTAAATTTCATTTTTGATTTCAAACGATGTAAATTTTTCTTGGCAGTGTCAGAATTCCTTTGACCATGTTTAAATTTTCTTGATGTAGATTACAACAAACTTCAAATCTTTCACACAAAGTTATTTGGGTCCTTATTGATGTTATAACTCCTCAAAAAACATTTCTTAGTAAAAATTTTGCAAACTTTTTAAAATTAAATAACCACAATTTCAAAGGGCAATTTTGAAACCAGACCAATTTAGGGTACTTAATAATTTAAAATTTCATCAAAAAATTTTGTCCCAAATGTTTTAAAAAGTGATATTATGGTTACATAAAATGATTGTTGGAATGCTTTAGTTGGAGTACTCAGAACCACTATGGTTCTTTCATGGTGTCATCTGATTTAATACCTACACACTTTTTTAATCTTTTCTTTATCAAAAAGTATATACGGGGGTATATACCCCAAATATATATATACCCGCGTCGCAGCAGACCTGCTTACTTATCGAATTTCCAATAGCTGTTATTATTTAATCAACAAAATGTTTGTTTTTATAAGTCAATAATTATAAACTATGTAAAAATATTTTAAATAATTACTTAAATTGTTAATCAACACAAGAAAACATAGTATTTCATTAAATAATATGAATAATTTACAATAATTAACATTAATTACTTATAATCATATTAAATATGGATATAACTCGTTTTAAGAACAGTAAAAATATGGGCATAGCGAGAGGTACAATGCACAAATAATTATCTTGTATCTGTTCATAAATCCCAAAATGTAAACATTCAAATGACAAATGCAGAAAGTCATCTTATCAGCTGATTATGTTCAGACACTTCTTTCTATTCCTTCTATCATTATACATTTCCCATTAAAATGCCATGGGATTTAATAAATAGGTTTGTTGCCATAGGGGGTTTTGACCAAATATTAGTTACTCATCAACCAATAAATTTTTATTGAAAAGTGTTCAATACCCCCCGTTGCAGCAGACCTGCGTACTCAGCGAATTTCCAAAGGATCTTGAGATTTTGTATTTTCCCCATAAACACCATAGGAATGAGTATGTAGGTTTGCTGCCATGGGATGTTGTTAGAAAATGTTAGTTTTGTTAGAAAATGTAATAGTTAGGTAAGGTAAATATCAAATTGTATCAATATTCAACACTTTTAAATTTTCCCCATAAACCCAATATGGGGGTGAGTAAGAAAGATTGCCGCCATATGGGTGTTCAATATCAGTTAAATCCTACCTAGTGAATGTACATACCAAATTTTATCAAGTTATTCTAATAAATAAGTGAGATACAGGGTTTGGTTGATTCCCCATAAAAATAACATGGAAAACCTATTTTTGGATTTTCTCCGTAACCTGTTAAGCCATGTAAAAAATTCAAAAGACTAAATTGTTTGTTTTTTTTTAAGCTCTTTTGCATGTTTTTAGTTAAAATTGTTGAATTTTAAAATCTAAGGTCCAAAAATGCCAATAACCCATTTTTGACCCCTTTGAAATCCCATAAATCCCCGTTCCCATAACCCGATCATGCTGGTCGGACCCGAACTCATGAAAATAGACCTGGTCTTACACCTTCATACCAAATTTCATCAAAATAGTAGGTCCCCTTCAAAAGTTATCGGTACCACGGACACACACACACACACACACACACACACACACACACACACACACACACACACACACACACACACACACACACACACACACACACACACACACACACACACACACACACACACACACACACACACACACACACACACACACACACACACACACACACACACACACACACACACACACACACACACACACACACACACACACACACACACACACACACACACACACACACACACACACACACACACACACACACACACACACACACACACACACACACACACACACACACACACACACACACACACACACACACACACACACACACACACACACACACACACACACACACACACACACACACACACACACACACACACACACACACACACACACACACACACACACACACACACACACACACACACACACACACACACACACACACACACACACACACACACACACACACACACACACACACACACACACACACACACACACACACACACACACACACACACACACACACACACACACACACACACACACACACACACACACACACACACACACACACACACACACACACACACACACACACACACACACACACACACACACACACACACACACACACACACACACACACACACACACACACACACACACACACACACACACACACACACACACACACACACACACACACACACACACACACACACACACACACACACACACACACACACACACACACACACACACACACACACACACACACACACACACACACACACACACACACACACACACACACACACACACACACACACACACACACACACACACACACACACACACACACACACACACACACACACACACACACACACACACACACACACACACACACACACACACACACACACACACACACACACACACACACACACACACACACACACACACACACACACACACACACACACACACACACACACACACACACACACACACACACATATATATATATATGTACCAGTTCACTGGTATGAACTTCATATATATATATATATATATATATATATATATATATATATATATATATATATATATATATATATATATATATATATATATGAAAATGAACGAACAGTATTTTTGCCCTCTGGGGACCTCAAAATGAAAAAGTAACATGGTCCCGGGCTTAGGTCTTACCATGGCTACTACCGTAATGCGATATATAAGATTTTATTAACTTCCCATAAGAATAACATGGAAAACCTTTTTGGTATTTTCTCCGTAACCAGTGAAGCTAAGTTAATGATTAAAAATACTGAATTGTTTGATTTAAAGCTCTTTTGAATGGTCTTTTAAAAAATTGGTAAATTTTTTAGATTAAGGGCAAAAAATGTCATAAAACCAATTTTGACCCATTTAAACCCCATAAAACCCCGTTCCCAGGGTCCAATTATCCTGGTTTTCGAACTTAACCTGAAGAAAGCTACCCTACACCTTCATACAAAATTTCATCAAAATCGAAGGTTTCTTTCAAAAGTTATCGTGTAAAAGGACATACACACACACACACATATATATATATATATATATATGAATTTGAACGAACGTTGCTTTTGGCTTCTAGCAACCTCAAAATGAAAAAGAAACATGGTCCCAGGCTTAGATCTTAGGGCGAGTACTACCGTAATAGCGGATTCCCTACAGGGAAATTCATTACAATTACGAGTACAATTTACTTTTCATTCATATACAGATTTTCATACAAAATTAATACCTCGAAACTAAAAGACATAATTTAATAGTTTTTTTACGCCTTAATCCTACACAAGTTGGAAATGATGCCTACCTAGCCTTAAATGCCTGTATGTAGGTACGAGAAACTTAAGTTATCTGCCAATGTTAAAAGTTTTTTTAATGTCCTTTTTAGAACCAATTCCCAAATTTGAATAAAATAACCAAATCAAATAAAATTCAAAAATATTAAAAGGTCAAAAGGGGAGTTAAAGATACCAGAGCTATAAAATGAGAGATAACAAGGAGAAAAAATGGTGAAACTTTTTATGGTGACTACTTTAAAAGCATACCGTTTCCCCAGGTAGATTATAGCCTTCAGTCTCCACCCCAATCTTGGACCCTTTAAATCCGACTCGTTTTGTGAGCTGCAGCAGGCCATCCCTGACACAGTAGTTGAGTTGTCGCGTCACCTCCTCTGAAAAAATTAAAAACCAATTTTAATACGAAATTACAGTCAAATGCCCTTATAGTAGGCCTAACAACCATAAGTGTTAACAACCCAACGTTTGTGAACAAATTCTTAATAACCCAATAGTATTCTGTCCAATATTATGAAGTGCATAGGGATTAACTAGTCTGTCTTAAGAAGCTAGTTAAACAATTTAAATAGAAAATCAAAACAATAAACTATACTAATGATCCATCAGCAAAAGGTGGTAGAAAAAATGTGGCCAAGAAGCAAATTATTTTCAAATGTTTTCTGTAAAATACTAGCATAAATTTTTCTCATGTAAAAGAACCAAAACTTTGTAAAATAAAGTTAGGTTTACTAAAGCTTCCGGTGATGGCGGTTGATACTGTTGACAGTACTTGTGCAGTGTGTAAAACCCAATTTAAAACGAATGACAAAAGCGTGCAGTGCGATGGCAAGTGTCAAAAGTGGCACCACAGTGCATGTGTGAATTTATCAAATAGTGAGTTTCGTAAAATTCGGGACTTAGGAGAAAAAATCAAGTGGTATTGCGAACCATGTGACAGCAAGGTTGCTGCTTTAACAAACAGGTTGGACGAACTTACCGAACTTTTAAAAGTAAGTTCTAGTGTAAAAACTCTTTTGACTCGTTTGGATTCAGTCATTGATGACAACAAACATATTAAAACTAAATTAGAAGATTTGACTAGAGTTAACAATAGGTTATGCCGGAGATTGGACTTTGAACAGGATAAATCTTGTGGCAATCCAGATGAATCTAACCCAACCGAATTGACAACTCAAAAACCGACTGAAGTATTAACTATCGAATCATCACGTCATGCCTTCGACTCAAAGACGCGCAAAGTGAGATCTCGAAATAGTACTTCGTGTGTCTCTGACGAAGAAAAGTCAATCCCTACTGTACTGTCTCAGCCTCAAGACGAGAAGACCAAAAAAGGTAACAGTCAAAGTAGCAGACAGTCAGGCGCTCTAAACAACAACATAAACATAACCTATGCTGATGTTTCGAAGACAAACAAAAACTCCAGTAATGTGACTTCTAAGACCAAGGCGATAATTGGAAATAAGAGGACTGCTACAAATGAGGATATAATACTGAGGTCAGTTGAACAGAAATTAGTATTGTTAATGTCAAGAGTTCATCCTGATGTTACGGTGGAACAGGTAAAAGAATATTTAACTCAAAGTGACATATCTGACATTGATTGTGAGAAATTGCCCTCAAAATACAACTCGTATTGCTCTTTCAAAGTTGCTTTGCCAAAGAAACATTCTGTATCTGTGTTTGATGCTAATTTTTGGCCTTCTGGGACATTGATCAGAGAGTTTGTCCCCAAGAAAAGACTTAACCGTTCATTCTTTCAAGTAGAACTTTTTTAGGAAAGACCCAGAGGTAGGCTGTTTTAATTCTGAAACTACTCAACATAGGCCTGAGAAAAATCACAAATTTATTTTTTGTAATATTTGTAGTCTTGATAAAAAGGTTAATGAACTGGAAATTGCTTTAGCCTGTAATATAGATAGGCCTAGTCTCATTTGTTTATCCGAACATTGGATGTGTGAAGTTAGCCTTAAGCTAAAGCAAATCAGTGGGTTTTCTCTGGCCAGTTCTTTTTGTCGTTTGGACCATAAAGGGGGTGGGGTTGCTCTTTATGTCCCTGACCACCTAATGACTGTTACTAGGGTTATTGATGTGAATCAATTCTGCCTAGAAATGCATCACGAGTTTGCTTGTGTAGCAATTGTTACTTTAAACCTCTTGGTTATTGGTGTTTATAGGCCACCAAGTGGTAATGTACAATCTTTTTTCACTGCTTTAGAGAGGGTTGTTATCCACCTGGGAAATTATAGGACTAAGTTTAATCTCATGGTGGGTGGTGATTTTAATATAGACGTGATTGACACCCATGATCCCAAAACTGTTGAATTTTTTTATGTGTTAAGGTCACTTGACCTTTACTGTACAAATTTCAAACCTACTAGGTATGATGCTTGTTTGGACAATGTTGCGACAGATCTAAAAAGTTACGACTACCAGGTAGATGTTGTCTCGTGGGCGGTAAGTGATCATGACCCTGTTTCTTTTGTTGTTTCTAGGGAAAGTAATGATTTTAACTCCCCTGAAGTGAAACAAACAATTGTGGCCCCCCTTTCTCAACATAGACTCAATGATTTTTCAAATCGCATTACTAATGTAGACTGGCCTAACATATTGACATCCTTACACGCTGAAGACAATTTTAATATCTTCTTTAATGTTTTTATGAATGTCTTTAATCAATGTTTTCCTGCTAAGGTAGTAGTGAAATCTAAAGCCAATAAAAGGCCAAAACATAATTGGTGGAACCCTGGACTTTTAGAAATGAAGAAATGGGTCCTATTAGCTTATGACATGTATAAACTTAAAAGAACACCTGAAACTAAAGCAACTTGCCAACATTCTCAAAAAGGATTACAAGTCTGAGCTAAAATTGGCAAAGTTAAGGTATAATGAACAGAGAATTGAGAGCGCATCAAATCCGTGCTCTGCTGCCTGGAAAGTCATCCGAGCTGAGTCAGGGACTGCTTCCAGTAGGTCAGCCTCTGTGTCTCCGGATGTTCTTAATGACTTCTTTATAGACTCTGTTCAAGCTGTGAGGGATGACTTGGGAGATCCAGAGTCATCAGCTGTTCAGTTGATGAATATCCCCCAAACTCAAAACCAGTTCCAATGGAGACTGGTCAATTGCAATGAGGTTTATTGTGTAACCCAAAATTTGAAAAACTCTCATAGTAAGGATGTATATAATTTATCAAGTGCCTTTGTGAAGTCTGTTATTAGTACTATAGTATGGCCTCTTACTTTTTGTTTAAATCAATGTTTTCTGCAAGGTATTTTTCCATCTTGCCTGAAGAAGTCGAAGGTTGTGCCTGTTCACAAGAAGGGCGCATGGGACGAACCTGGGAGCTTTAGGCCGATTTCCCTAGTACCCATCCTATCGAAAATATTTGAGTCCCTCATGAAACACCAGTTATATTCCTACCTTGAAGATGGTGTCTTGCTCTCGGCCTCCCAGTATGGTTTCTGGACTGGCTTATCGACTGTGGATGCCGTGGATGCACTCATTAAACACGTCTTGAGCTCCTTTGAGTCGAAGAGCTTTGCTGGGGCCACTTTGTGTGACCTCAGTAAGGCCTTTGACACCGTGGACCATGACGTGTTGCTTTCCAAGTTAGATCACTATGGCATCAGGGGAATCCATTTGCAGCTTCTCCGATCATACTTGGGCGGGCGAGAGCAGCTGGTCTCTGTCAACGGTTTGAGTTCCCAGTCTCGTCCTGTAGTTCATGGTGTTCGATTTTGGGGCGGCCCTGGAGCCGACTGGCGTGTACGGCTATATCGGTGCTCCGTATTTTACAGTTTATAAATAGTTTTAAAGTCAATATTTCACGTTCAAATTAGTTCTCACACATTTTTAATAGTACAGTGATCAGTTTAATTGCAAAATATTACCACCTCACACCGTTTTTTCTTAGTGTAATCTTCAAGTAAAGTTTGGATAATCCATGCGGACAGTTTCTCGCCATCTTAATTCTCAACGTAGCGTCTCTGCAGCTTTCAGCCAATGAGAAGCCTCCGTCTTCAATTTTGTACCAATCAGGAATCCTGTTTCATGTCCTTTTGCAATCCTCCTTCCTCACCGATATTTTCGTTCATGTTAGTTGGCGTCCTCTCTAAAATTCTAAAATTCGACACCCACAACCTTTCCAAATTTTAACCTAATTCGATGCCCCAACCTCCAATTTCCAACATCGTAGTAGCAAGTAAGTACCATCTTAACTTTGAAAATGAAAGAACTGGCATACTGTGGACATTGGGACCTCGTCATAGACGATTCTAAAAGTAGTTCAATACAATGTGACATTTGTTTAGTCTGGACTCATGCTGATTTCAAATGCTCTAGGATTAAGAAAACTGCCTTTAAGTACATTAAAAACGTTAACTGGGTCTGTGTTAAATGTATTGATTTTGGCAAATCATGTAGGGCTCAAAATTCAAACAGGCCTAGTCTTGAACTAGGTTTAGAGGCTTTAGAAACAGAACTGAATAACGTTAGAAACTTAAATCAACTCATGTTAGAAGAAAATAAATCCTTGTCTGCTAAAGTACATGATCTCAGAAAAGTGATTGGTGAACTCAAAAGAACTTCTAGAAATAATAAAAGTAAGCTAAATGTTTCTCAAGCTAGGCCTAGGACTAGTCTTGCAAGTCAAAGTAATTGTAATGTTAGTGTTTCTGCTAATCCAGATGTTTCACTTTCTTGTGCTAATCCTCAACAGAATGAATCTCTCATTAATGTAAATGAGCCTCTATCATCAACGTTAAATGAACCTTTAGCATTCACTCAAAGTACACCTAAGCCCCTTCAGGGAAACTGCGATAAAGTTAAATTGATTGCAGACAGCCATGGCAGGGACCTTCAAAAGTTCCTGCAAGCAAAGTGTAGAGCAAATGTTGTAGTTGATTTCTATCCGTCGGCCCCAATGCACTACTATGTTAACAATCTTGTTAACTCGCCTAGTAGCACAAGCAGTGACAATGTCAACATCGTTATGGGTGGTGTAAATGACCTTAGCGATGAAGGTATCAATAAGTGTATTGAACTACTCAACAACAATGCCAGTAAATTTAAGAATCTTGTTTTAGTTGAATCGCCACTTAGGTTTGACAGTCCTCATTTAAACTCTAAAATCATCATGCAGAACGATAAACTTAAGGAAATTAGTGTTAAACATGGTTGGCGATTTTTGCCTGTTAACTTTGCCCTCTGTCGTTCACACTATACTATGAGGGGTCTCCACCTCAACAAGAGAGGCAAGAAAGTTGTCTGTTGCTTGATTAATGACATGTTGGAAAATTCTCATTTTTTAGTGTAAGTTCAGTTAAGGTTGGGGAGGGGGGTGACAAACAACTGAATCTTTTGCATGAAGGTATTGTTGCGATGGCATCTCAAGATGATTTGAGCAATAATGAAGTCACTTATTCTTTAAGTAACTCTAACGAAGGTCTTTTCAAAATAATACATCTGAATGTGGAGAGAGGGTTGGGTAGTAAGAAAAATCTCATTGAGGTGTTTTTAGATGAATCACAACCCGTCATCTTTTGTGTTACAGAACATGGCCTAACTCTGGAAGCTTTTACCAATTTTCATCTTGAAAATTACTCGTTACATTCTTTTTTCTGTAGGAAAAATTCACTTTGGGGTGGCGCTGCCATCTTTTTAAGAAAAGATGCTGCTCTTGAACTATTAGAAACACAACCCTTAGATATTTTCTCTCAGGAGTCCATTCTAGAGATAGTAGAGCTAAAACTTAGATTAAATAATTCCGTCACCATTTGCTCTGTTGTTTATCGACCTCCTGATATGGACAATATAAGTGCATTTTTTGACCTTTTTGAAAGCTATTTACATGCCTCTGTTAACGGACAAAGATCGATCATTATCACAGGCGATTTCAATATTGACAAAGTTAAACACCCTTTAGAATTCAATATTTTTGAAGATCTTTTGACTTGCTATGGCCTTAAGTTTGAGATAAATGCTCCCACCCGTATCTCCAACAACTCAGATAGTTGCATTGATAATTTTTTGACCAATATTCACTCAGTAAACTGTTATACTCTCGAACCTTTTATCTCTGATCACTGTTCAATAGTACTTGAGATGCCAGTAAATAATATAACTCCTGTTCATGATCAAATTTTTGAATTTAGAGATTTTTCATCACAGAATATTGTAGAATTAAAAACTAGATTGAAATGGGAAAACTGGTCTGATGTTTTTTCTGCAACGTCAGTCCATCAGATGTACAACAATTTTGTTGGTACGGTTTCTCACTGTCTGGAGATCTCCTGCCCAATCAAGAAAGTAAGAAAAAAGAATTACAAGAAGCTGAATTGGGTAACAAATGAAATCAAACAAATGAAGGATAGAGTTCATAATTCTTATTTGGAGTGGACTTTGACCAGGTGTAATGAGCGTAAGTCAGCCTATAACAAATTAAAAAAAGAATATAGGAGTAAAATCCTTGAGGCTAAGTCAGCACATATTTTAAGAGAAATAAAAGAGTCGGACAATCCCTGTAAAACTTCTTGGAAAATAATAAATAGTCATAGAACAACAAAAAACTCTGTTACTGAATCAAATATTTGTCTAGAAATAGATGGCACTTTGAAGCATGATCCAATTGAAGTCTGTAATATTTTTAATGATTTTTTTCTGAACTGTAATAGTAGCAATGGTGCTGATAGTGTTTTTTAAATGGATCTCGACCCTTCTTCTTCTGAAGTTGAACTAAATATTTTTGAACCTGTAACTTTGAATGAACTTAAGCAAATTATCACTTCTATGAAAAATAAAAATTCCTCAGGACATGATGGTATCTCCAGCAAAATAATCAAAGCTTGTTCTCAAGAAATTGAAGGTCCGCTGTTGCATCTGGTCAATACTTCCCTGGAGCAGGGGATTTTTCCGGACAGTGGGAAGCTGGCCATTGTCAAACCATTGCACAAAAAAGACAGTAAACTTCTGCCCCGGAATTATCGTCCTATCTCACTCCTACCAACAGTGAGTAAGATTTTAGAAAAAGCAGTTTGCAACAGATTAATGCAATATTTAAATGATCATAATCTTCTCTTCTCTAAGCAATTTGGGTATAGAAAAAGGAGATCCACCAAGCTAGCCCTTATTGATTTCGTGAGTAAGTGCGTCGATGCCTTGGAGAGGGGCGATACTGCAGTCGGCTGCTTTATCGACCTCTCTAGGGCATTCGACTGCGTTGATCATGAAATTCTCTTGAAGAAACTCAAATTACTTGGAATAAAGGAGAGAGCCCTTGGTTGGCTGACGTCCTATTTAAATGACAGGCGACAGCAAACTACAGTAAACTTTACTTTCAATTCTGGACTTAAAAAAAGTTTTTCTCTCATATTGCAAATAATACTTTTGGAGTTCCGCAAGGTTCAATTTTAGGCCCTGTGCTTTTCATTATTTACATTAACGACATTTCTAACTTTTTCCCTCAAGAATCTTTAACTATTTTTGCAGACGACACTTCGCTTTTCACTAAAAACAGCAATGTCTCACAATTAGAAATAGAAACGTTTGGTCAGCTTGGAGCTCTCTCTCAGTATTTTTCAAGGATTAACTTAAACATCAACCCAAAGAAAACCAATTTCATGTTTGTTTCTACTTGCCAGAAGAAAAGAAGACTCGAAAGGGCTGGCTTGCATCCACCACTAGTTATGCTTGAAGATGAAATACTTGAAAGTTCTCCTTTTGTGGATTACCTGGGAGTGAGATTGGACGATAGTCTCCGGTGGTCGGATCACATCGACAAATTAGCTTCAACTTTGACTTCAAATGTTTTTGTCATTAGGAGTCTGGCAGTTTTCAATAATATCTCCCTTTGCAAGTTAATTTATTTTAGTCTCATAGAAAGCTACTTGCGATATTCGGTGGTGCTTTGGGGTTCTTCGAGTAAAATCGATTTGAACAGGATATTTGTCATTCAAAAGAAAGCGATCAGAGCTATCTGTAGGCTACGGCCTATGGACTCTTGCAAAGAGAAATTTAAAGAGCTCCAGATCATGACGCTACCTTCACTTTACCTTTTTGAAGTTATCAATTATGTAAAAGAAAATAATTTGATAGAGGCTCATAGTCACTCTTACTTCACTAGAAACTGTAATGTCAATCCATCTGTTCAGCATAATTTAAAACTTTTTGAAACAAAACCCAGTTATCTTGGTGTTAAATATTTTTCTCAATTACCGTCAACAATCAAGAGTATTGAAAATTTGAACAGTTTTAAGAAGAAACTCAGGCAGTACCTCATCGATAAGTGCTACTATGATCTACCACCTTTTCAATAATCCTGATTTTTCTCCCGTACATTACGACTATACCCACTCCCCAACCTTACCATAACCTGATTGGACAGCGTCCGGAGTTGACGGCCAAGTTTTAGCCTACGGTACTACAAGGAAATTAAGGACGGGTCCCATGCCCTCGTGGTCTACGGGACAGACATAGGAGGTAACAGGTAACAGGTAACAGGTTCCGCAGGGGTCGGTCCTTGGGCCCCTGTTATTTGTAATTATGATAAATGACCTGCCTTCTTATGTAGAAAGTAGTGTTATATGCTATGCAGATGACACAACACTTGTTCATGGGTCTGACTCCATTCCAAATCTTATGAATGCCATGCAGCGATCCTTAACCCAGGCAGCGGTTTGGTTCCAGACTAATTTTTTATCCCTGAATGATGCAAAAACTCAGTCTATAATTTTTAGTCTAAGAAACTCAGAACATGATTCAACTACTGCCAAGTTGTTAGGGCTTGCCATTGATTCTAAATTGACCTGGAGCTCTCAAATAACGCTTGTTTGTAGCAAACTTTCAAGGGTATTGTACCTTCTACGTAACCTGAAAACCTGTGTAAATAAATCTTGCTTGTTAAAAGCTTACTTAGCTTTCTTTCAGGGGACGCTTTTGTATGGTCTCAGACTCTGGGGAGGTGCAGCTGAAATTTACAGAGTATTGCTGATCCAGAAAAAGGCAATTAGGCTCCTGGCTGATGCTGAGTATGATGCTCCTTGCAGGCCTCTTTTTGTTAAAGAAGGAGTCATGACTGTTTGTAGCCTATTTGTTTTTATATCCTTAGTTAATATAAAGCAAGATTTGGTATCTTTTAACCGTAGGGGTGACTGTCATGCACACAACACTAGGAATAGAGATATGCTTGATATCCCTTTTGTTAGACTGAGGAAAAGTCAAAGAAATTCTAGCCAGCTTAGCATGAAGCTATTAAATCATATTGTTTGTACAGCCTGGACCCAACTGAATTCAAAATTCCAAACCAGTCTTCGGGCTCTGTTATTGGCTTTTCCTTTATACTCAGTCAACGACTTCTTCAATATTCCTAGGGAGACTGTAAGTACTTTTTTTGACATTGTTTGATGAGTTTTGTGTTCTGTTTGTGCATGGTTTTTTGCCTTGTGCATGGTTTGCCATTTTGATTTGTTTTACATAAGTTAGTCTTAAGTTTGTGACGATGCCAATTGCATGTATATGCCTAAAGGAAAATAAAGATTTTGATTTTGATTTGATTTAAAAAATAAATTTTCAGAAACAATTTTAATTTGTAATCCTTTAAAGTCTTTTCCTGACTTGAAAATGTAAAAACATCTGTTCATTTTTAAGGTGTGCTAAAAATCAAAAACTATGTTTGTCTTCGATCTAAATACATAAAAGTTCAAAACATATAGGCTAAAGAAAATAAAAGTAAAATAAAAATGGCTTGCAGACAACATTTTAAAGGCAAGAGTTTGTAGTATGCCTAATTTATATATCAGCAGTTTGGTTAAAATAAATTTAAGTCCAAAGAAAACTATTTTTAATGTAAACGTATATTTAAATTCAACTAATTTAAAAATTACAGTAGACGCCCAATTATCTAAGGTTGCTGGGATCGAAGCCACCTCGGATACTGGAAAACCTCGGATAATATGGAGGTTATGTACTATAGTGTTGCTTATCGAATCCTGTAGTTTAGAGGATATTTTGTTGTTATTTAATAAAGTTTTTTAAATGTATTAACACCGTATATTTGGACAGTAAAACATTTGCGATATATTAAACTAATCGTGGAGACATCTGCTAATGTGAACTCTCAGCTCTTCAGTATTGTTCAGCAAACAGGTGCACAGCAAGCCGGAAGGAAGTTCGTTATCCTTCGACCACTGACTGGAAAACTCGATTTGTAAAAAAAGACCCCCGCACTCTATACCTGTCGTCTCTCTCTCTTTTCCTTATCCCAAGTATGAGTCATTGGGTCATTGGTCTTAGCTCTGTATGTTAATAATCAGTGTTTTGAAGTAGGCCAGGATCGGGGAATTCAATTTTGTCAGCTTTATGCAGTGTTGTCGATTCCTAGAATTAGCTGAAATAATATTCCCAGAAATCGACTGCTCGACCTCGCAACAGCCATTACAGGCGCATTGGTCGACCTATCATTAACCATTAATAATACATAGTACGTGCTACGAATAAAATCAACTTCTTGCCTTAATTTTTGTAATTTTATGAGTTTTTTTTTAGAACTAGCTCGGTTAACCAGGAGGCTTGGTTAACTGGACCTCGGATAATCGGGTGTCCACTGTAATCATTACCTTGAAAATAAGGAAATTTTTTACAATATAGGGAAACAAGTACATTGTCAGAACGAAAGAATTATTAAATGTTTAACCTAATTGCGAGATGTTTGTTAAATGTTTCATCAGAGCGAGACAAACAGAAAAAGGCAACTTTTTCTTGCAATATAAAGGCAGTTCTTGCAATATAAACTGCTATTATTTTTACAAATAAACACAGTTTGAGTAATTTTATCCAACTAACAACATCTTAGTGCTCCTATTAGCCACTATGTGTAACTTACAAGTTAACTTAAACGTTAAAGGTTCAGCTAAAATTTACAAATTATTTGTTTGCTAAAAATTTGAAAAACATCAAAAATTAACTGAAAAATGATGACCTATCAGAACAGTACTGCGATATGAAGCAGAGCGCATACCTAGCCCGACGTTGTGCACACGGCTCATGAACTTGGCAATGCGGTCGATGTCCGGGACCTGCCGCTGGTAGCGGATGGTCTTGATGGCGTCCCACAGTTGCTGGGTCATCTGTGGGCACGAAACGCGCCGACGCGACATGGCGTAGAACAACCTGCAACAGGCAACATGGTCTTGTAAACTTATGTACCGGTACAGTATATCAGTAAACCTATATTCCGAGAAACTACCAAACTTATAATGGTGGCTGTATTCATAAGTAATACAAATTATATAAATCAAGCGGGTTGCAGAGCAAGAAATAAAGCTATTTGAAAGCTAATAGTTAAAAATAGCCTATATACCCATCAAAATATTTTATCAATTCATATAAATCTTAAAAATGTCTGACCAGTTCTGTAGACATGTTTTACTACAATGTGGGATTTTTGCTTATTAAAATTGTTTTATGCTGAGTAAATTGAGCTAAAGTCAAATATTACCAAAGTGGAAGCTCTCTTAACCAACCTCGGATCAATTGCCCGTTGCATTAATTGACCGTTTTTTCAGGAATATACAAACTTCGGCCAAGCGAGCCGATGTTGTAAGCATTATTTTCATCTAGTGTTCACCTAGTGCAATGCCGGACTGTTGAAAGTCTACTGGAAAAGCTCATGTTCAAAAATTTATTCCGAATTATTTTGGGAATAGTTTGTTTACTTACGTATTAACTGCACTGCATCGCCTATTTTAAGACTGTTGGTACAAAGTTTATTATATATTAAGTATACAGAAAAAATGTCAATTTGCCATTTCACATTATGAAAAATATGAATGCCTGACCGTTGAACAAAGATAAAACTGCAGCATGATGAGGGCATCCACAAGATAAGAGCCCACATCACAAACAAGGAGGCAACACTGCTACCCTTCCTCCACCATAATAACACATTGTGTTGTGACTGAAACTACTTGGGTGATGGTGAAGTCATAGTTTAACAACTTAATTAGCAGTTTATAGTTTTTGTAATTATGTGGCACTGAGTAATGTAACACCAACAGTATTGAACCAATAAGTGTGAAACTGAAACTTGTAGTAAGTTTTAGGATAGTTATCCAACTATAATATATTCTAAAATCCCCCTAGTGAAAGTAATAACAGTATCATATTGCAAAATCAAAGTAATGCTAATTAATACTGTCCACTTTATTTTGCCACCAATCCAATTTATTGCTGGTACTGGGTCATTGTTTTTCACGATGAAATATCGCGGAGGAAAAGATTTTAATGGCCTAGCACTTACAACAGTTTCGGACTCAATTTTTTCCTTGCTCTCTAGTGTGATTATGACAATTTACATGTTTAAATCTGAGAGTACTTGTGATTCGACTGACACTTTGATAGTGTACACTGTGACATTTTTACCATTCATCAGTGGTCATCTATCCCAAGTTCTGTGGAATTACGAATGCTGTGTAGAAATGAGAAAAGGACAAGAGGAAAATGTCAAAGGATTGAACCAGACATTAAAGATCCTCACAGCGAATTCCGCTGCATGCTTGTTTTTACTTCCTTTGTTTCTACTATCACCACAAGCAGTGTCCATAAAAAATAACACTGACCCTTCTGTCTGTTCATTTAATTCTATGCTATCTTCGACTCGTGTAGACACTTGTAAAGATATAATTTTTCTTAAAAATGACTTAATCAATAAATTTCTTCAGGACTTTAACAGATCCCCAAATGATTTTATTTATTCAAGTGATAGAAAAAATCTTTTAAATGGAACTGCCGAAGTAGTACAAAAGATATATCAATTGGTTGGTGAAAAAATGTATACATTTCGCAATGAGGAAAATACAGTCAAGAGAGAGAACAAAGAATCCATTGGAGACACAACTGTAAATACTTTAAATGATTATTTAAACTACTCTAACCAAAGTAGGCCTACAATAGGCCTAGATTTCAAAGGATTTGAAATCGGAAAAGACGAAAGTTCAATAAAATTACATTTGGCTGTCAACCAGCTTTTTGAAACTAATAAGTATGCCAACAATACTTCAGGTGAAATAAAATTGTTTGAATCAAACAACACAAATCACAATAAATCTGAGGATGGAGGGAAGATGAATGGACAAACTGGTTCAACTATTTCTAGGCCTATTACTAATAAAACAGATTTTCTTATTTCTATACCTAACACAACATTAGATACAGAATTACCACTTTACAAAAGAAATTTAAGTAACGTTAGTGGAACTGGAACATACTGCTATACTGAATGCATACTACAAAAGGATGATGAAAAGGCTTATCTTATTTTTCTACTAGTATTTTGTTACTTAATTCCATTATTGGGTGTAATGATGTTATACAACAAGGCTTCTGTGATCAACATGAGCACAGAAGAGAGTGCACAAAAGAACAAGAACAAAATCCTACTGAAATCTACAAAATGGATGATAATTATTTCAGCTCTGCTTCTTACGCCAAATTTCTTTAGTCTCTTCATAAACAGCATGTTATGTACTTCACTACCGGATTTGCCACAAATGGCACTGTTTGTAGCAACACAGGTAAGGAACTAGAATTTTGTTATGCATTTAAAAGACTTTGTGATCAAACTCCTCAGATGACAAACAGAATATCAAATCACTTGAAATGTTTATAGCTAACTCACTATCCGACAGACCGTTGGAACAGGGATTTATGATGATCATACCACAAAAAAGCAGCTGCTGGAGATGGTAGCGAGTTTATTGGCTGCAATTACCAATAGATCATTGTGATATACTCGTAGTTATATCAATGATGATCAAATAGTGTAAAATTGGGAGAAATAGCAATGAATCAATTTTAATGACCTTGCTTTAAAGAAATATAGAAAAATCGGGTTTTGATAAAATGTCAAGTTAATGATTAGCGATATTTGAAAAGCTCCAGAAAACTGGAAGACAGGATTACGATGTGTTGCATTACAGAGAGTCTATTTTAAAAGACAATGCAATTGTTGCTATAAAAAATGTAATTTATATTCTAGACTAAAAGAAATTTTTTTATTAGCAGGATAAAAAAAGTGTCCGAATACATATTGGATTAAACACAAGTATAGAAGAAATTATTTATTGAATCAAAACAAAAACTAACATAAAAAACACACAGTTTATACAGTATCGCAAATAAACCCTTCCCCCAAATGGTACAGAGGGCAAAGGTTTTGATCAAGTAGAAAAATTAATAATTTTTTAATTATTACGGTATCTTTATTCACCTATTAAATAATGTAAACAAATATTTATTTTCATCAAAGGATTTAGGGTTAAATAATAGGATACCACACATTGAAACAGATCAAGTAAAAAGCTCTCTTTTGGTAAATTTTTTTCATGCCCAAAAGATTTCCTCTTAACTGGCCACCTCAGAACTAGACTGTGGACGGATAAAAAATGGAAAAATTAAACCAAAGTACTTTAAGAAACGTTTTTGAATAACACTAAATATATTACTGTACGGAATTTAGACACTTACACTCAACCTTTAACTTCTTTTTCCGGTGTAACAAAATCGATACACATCAAATGCATCTTTAACAAGATCAGTTAAGAAATTTAACGATTAGAAATGGCTTTTTTAAGTCGCTTTTGTGACAAGGTAAGCCAGTTAAAGCGGAGGCCGGTGAGTACAATTAGCTATCATTCAAGTTATGAATTTATCTATATGTAAATTAAATTTATGTTTAAACTTTTAGGACAATTGTAAAGCCTACATCAAATGACCCTTCATTCCTTGACAAATTTTAAAATTATTGAGTGGATATTTCTTCTACCTATTTGTTTAGTGCTCATTATCAGAGATATAGTGCGCATAATTCCTCTAAGTACACTATTTTGGACATCGCTCGACATCACAACGACATCATTATTTGAAGTTTGGAAGCCTATGGAGCGAATCACTACACATTTTTCACTTTTATTACAGATACAATCATGTTGATTTCAGACAACATAATTTGTTTTTTAGAATTGTTATATGTATTTCTGAAAACAAATTATTAAATTCTGATTAGTGTTTTTTATTTCAGATAATTTCAATTGAATTTCATATACATCAATTTAATTTGAGGAATAGTAAATTGTGTTTCAGAAATAGTAAATTTAAAATCAGAAATATGCTTCTAATTAACATGGTTAATTTTATCTCAGAAACAACAACTGCAGTAGGCCTAATGAAAACGACCACCACATAAATTTATTAGGTTTTAAGTTAAAATGAACCGTTTTATTTTTACACATAAATGTCAATACTGAAAATATTTCCAAATTACATGTTTCCAAAGTAGCCTACATACGATAACTTCTTAAAATTAAATAACTCTTTCTGAAATAAAATTAATATTTTCAAAATTAAAAATAATATGTTCTGAAATCAAATTAACAATTCCAAAATTTAAGTGATACAATATGAATTATTTAAATTATTAAAACTGAAATACATTTGATACCGGTTTCTCTAAAAAATATTGATTCTCTCTCAAAATTTAAAAAACATTTAAAAGAGTGGCTACTGGAGAAGGCTTATTATTCGTTAGATGAATTTTTGGAAGGCCATTAAAATGTCTAATTATTGTAAATATTATTATTATTTATTATTATTTTTTGTAGATGAGGAAAAAACATTTTGTTCATGTATTTATTATTACAAATATTTTTATTTGTACCAACAAATAATTAATTATAGATTTAAGATGCTTTGACTTATCACCTGTCAATTATTTATTGATGTAATGTGATGTATTCTGAATAAATGAATAAATGATATATTCTAAAATAACAGTAATGTGTTCTGAAATTAAATTGATTATTCAGAAATTCAAATGACACACTGAATTTAAATTATTAAAACTGAAATACAATTAACCATTTCTGATATGAAAATTACTAATCTGAAACAAAAGTAACAGATTCTGAAAATAAACGTGGAAAAGGTGTAGTACCGTATTTAATGTTTTTATTTATTCATTTTTGATCTAATGAAAGATTGTTTTGCATAATAAATTATCTATTTCTTTAGATCATAACATGCATATAGGCCTTGTATAAATTTAAATTTATAATTAAAACTAACTTAAAAGAAATAACTTTTTTTTAATTTTCTTTCAAAATCTTAGATATATTATTACTTTTAATGCCTCCAAATTAATCTAAATTATTGTAAATTTGTATCATCATGTCATTTAGCCCTTTTTGGTAAAACGCGGTGTTACATCTAAGAGTGTTTATACATTTTTTTTGCTCTTGTTTAATTTTGTTTCTTTGTTGAAATTTTTATCTATAGTGTGAATAAAACAAATAGTTTGTAATATGTAAAGAAAGGGAAGTGTTAAAATGTTGTGCTATTGAAACAACGGACAACAGAAATTGGTTCTTGAAATGTTAACAAATTTTTGTAATGCTCTTTTCTAACGTTTTATAGAATATAATCATGCATTAACATTAACTATGCACTGATATTTTCATAATTCGGCCACGGGGATATTAAACTGACATAATTTTGGGATATCTGGACCAGTCATCTGCCACAATAGGCCGGGTAACTAAGAGTCTACTATAAAGATTATTTGTGCATTTTTTTTATAGAGATACAGTTATAAAATATGCCTTTTGATTTAGTTTTGTTTGCCATCGAGCATTAGTGAGTTTTTAACGGTTTTAAAATTGAAACTTTGATTGATTTGATTTAGTGAACTATTATAATAGTAATAACAGCACAAGAAAGAAGAAAACGTTTATTGCAAAAATGCTCCTTACCACAACTGAAGTTTTTATTAAGCTTAGCATAAGTAGTGGGATCCAAAAACTACAGTGACAATTTTTTCATCTCATTTCAGATTCATCCCATTCTTCGAAATGTAATTGATGTAGCAACAATAAAATCTTGTACTGAACACAAAAGTGGAACCAAAGTTCATCCAATACAAGAAGAAAGTACAACTGCCCCTGTGATCAAACTTAAGGCAGAAGACAAGAAATTGTAGAATAAAAACAAACTATAAGTTTAAAAAACTTTAAAATTCAAGCAATCTGCAAACTATAAAAATAAAGTTACAAACGAACACTTTTAATTATTTGGTAAAAACCTCTTATTTAATTTATGAATTTCTAATCAATTAAATAAAGAAGATTTCTAAGGACAATACGATATTTATTTTCCCTCAAAATAATGAAACAGTGAAGAAGTCATTTCTAACTTAGTAGGCCTATAACATTGTCATAGTTTTAAGTGAGTACCAGGAAGACATACAAATATCACTCATTTGAAGAATGGATGATGATTTAACAATTACCATTGATTCTTAGCAAAAAAAGTCCAATATTAAGTTTTCTTACACTTTGATCTAATGGAAAATTTGTTTCAAAGAGTAAATTTTGTTCTTTATGTCATGGCCATCCCTTAACTTTTTATTAGAAAGGGTTGCCCAGGTAGTAAAGATTTGCACATCACACGAGGTGCTTGTCCCTTACTGCCGCGACCGTGTGAGTGCCAGTAAACTGTATCTATTACAGTAGACTACCTCTTAACCGGCCACCTCGGGACCAGGACGCAGCCGGATAATGAATTGGCCGGTTAAACCGATGTTCATTTAAGAACGCCATCCCACAATTTTATATGACCTAAATATAATTATTACATGAAAAACAACCTTAAATACATTACTGTATATGATTTATAGCTAATATCCACCACCCATGAAATCCACAAAGAACCTAAACTAATAATAATTCGTTTCTTTATTGAGGTCTACTGGATAGTAGGCCCAAACGCATTGATTTCCGGTGGCAGTCACTTCCGCCCAGGACATTATAGTTTAATTGGTTTGGGAACGTCAATATGAAATAAAGTTGAATTGAATGATACATTAAATAAGAAAACTTAGTTTCCGGCGAAACGCGGCCGGTTAAAGCGATGTTGAGATAAAAAATGGCCGGTTAAAAAGATGTTATTTTGTGTCAGAGTAGGCCGGTTAAAGCGGAGACCGGTTAAAAGGTGGCCGGTTAAGAGGGAGTCTACTGTATGTCAGTATGAGTTAAGATTCATTACTTGTTGAAGAATTATTCCTGTTTTAAAAAAATAACCCATCAACCAGCTCAACCAACTATCAACCTATATCCTATATCTACACTACTGGTTTACAACAAATTTTTTTAAACTTTTTCTTGACAGTCTATTAAATTTCCTCAAAACAAATATTAATATTTTTTTCTTAAAAATCAATTTGGGTTTATTCAGGGTGAATCTACAATAACCGCTATTATTCATCTGATAAACTATGTCATAGATGGAATAGAAAACCACAATCCACAGAGTGTTTCTAGACCTTTCAAAAGCTTTTGATTGTTTAGATCATAAAATACTACTGAATAAATTTTATAGTCTAGGGATAAGAATTTATTGTATGTGGATTCAGCTGTATTTGCAAAATATAAGTTAAAAAGTTTTTTTTAGCAAATTTCCCATAGGGAATAAGCTATTACCGTAGGTCTCATGGTAAGACCTAAGCCCGGGACCATGTTACTTTTTCGTTTTTAGGTGCCCAGAGACCAAAAATAATAGTCATTAAAATTTTTATATATATATATGTATATATATGTATATATATATACATATATATATATATATATATATATATATATATATATATATATATATATATATATATATATGTATATATGTATGTGTCCCTAGACACGATAACTCTCGTAAAAATGGTCCAATCGACACCAAATTTGGTAGAGATGTGTAATCCTACGTTTATTCGGATGAGTTCGAAAACCAGACATATCGACCTACCGGAAGGGGTAGTTTTGGGGGGTTTTGTACCCCAAAAATGGATTTTTTGCATTTTTCATATGTAAATTTTAAATATTTTAAATTTTTATTTTGAAAATTGGATTTAGCTAAAAAAACACACAATTTAGTATTTTGAAGCTTTGCTCTATCTCCATTGGTTACCGAGATATTACAAAGTCTAAAGACAGTACATTGTCTTTTGGGGCTCCAATGTTAATCTTATGGAGAATAAGGATGTGTTAATATTTCACTTATTAACCATTATTTTTGGATGAAACTTGGTATTTAGCTTCATTTGGTTGAGATTCATCCATTTAAGGTAAAAAATCTTGGTTTTTGTACTTATCATGGCAGCAAACCTGCATACTCTTTTCCCATGTTAATCATATGGAGAATAGGCAAACTCTTTTATTTATGGACAGATATTGATGAAACTTACTATATGTCTTTATATGGTCGAAATAAATTTTTTCTATGCTAAAAACCTACTTTTAGTGTCCCCCATGGCAGCATACCTGCATACTCTTTCCCTATATTTATCTTAAGGAGAATAGACATTTATTTCCCTATTTATGAGCACGTCATGAAATTTTGTTTACAAGTTTAGCTGGTCAAAATTAATATTACTAATTTGGAAATTCGCTGAGTACGCAGGTCTGCTGCGACGAGGGGTATTTTTGTCTATCTACGCCAGCGGCATTTTTTAACGTTGTGATGGGGAACAGTCCAAATCCCAGTCTTGCTACTATCTAACATCGACCAGTTGTTAGAAAGCATCATTAATTAATAGCCCAATGACAAATGGCAACTGGGTCCGGAATCGATCTTTTAAAAAGCTACAAACTTACCTCAGGATCGAAGTTTAAGTACAAGCCAAATTATCATGCTCTTATGAGTTAAAATGTTGTCCCACAAGCATGCTTGCCATTATATCGCTTTTAATTCATGTTAATGAGTTGCTAATCCATAAAATTCTGTAATTTAACTCAATATGCTGATGATACAAAATTATGTAGCTCAACCAAAGATAAAAATAATCATGAAATAGAAATGTTTAAAGACATAAATCCATGCATTCAATTATTTTCTGGAATTAATTAAATAGGTAACTTTAAGAAAACTAATGTACTTTTCAACGCTGGCCCTAAGAGTACCCGGGATGGTGTTCAACTAAAAGGATTGCCTTGGTACAAAGATGTTGATAAAATTTATTCAAAAATATCTTCTAACATATATTTACTGAGCTATTTAGCCAAAGCCTGTAATGAAACTAATTTTATTATGGCATGTCACTGAACTCTATCTATATATTTAAAACACAAAGTTAAAAAACCTTTGGACACTTCGTCTGTGACTTTTACTGGACCGATTTACATGCGGGTTGTACCAAAATAAACGTTTTCGGTTCTATATTAGCAGGTTTTATTTGTATTTAAAAAATATTTACGTTAAATCTGTCAAAAATGAAAAATAAACTTTTCTTATGGAGATTTAACATGGGGAAAAAAGCCAACATTTTCAATCCTTTGGACAGTTCGTCTGAGACTTCTACTAGACCGATTTACATGCGGGTTGTACCAAAATAAACGTTTTCGGTTCTATATTAGCAGGTTTTATTCGTATTTCAAAAATATTTACGTTAAATCGGTCAAAAATTAAAAATAAACTTTTCTTATGGAGATTTAACATGGGGAAAAAAGCCAACTTTTCCAATCCTTTGGACAGTTCGTCTGAGACTTCCACTGGACCAATTTACACGCAGTTTGTACCAAATAAAACGTAAACCTTTGTATATTAGCAGATTTTATTTACTTTAACGTTATCTTACTTACTTAAATTAAAAATATCGACATTTTGAAACCTTTACAATCTATTTATTTTACACGCTTTCAATCAGCTGATTGTAAACACACGAGGTAGTTAGTCTAAATACAGTGGATGAGCAAAAGCTCATGAAGGATTTGGTTTATTATGGCCAGTACCTAAAAACTTTTACAATTATTATGATGTATTGTCATTTATGAAAAGAAAGTTGCTTAATCATATAATTAACGTTATCTTACTCCCTTAAATTAAAAATGTCGACATTTTCAAACCTTAACAATTTATTTATTTTACACGATTTCAATCAGCTGATTGTAAACACATGAGGTATTTTGTCTAAATACAGAGTGGATGAACAAAAGTTCATGAAGGGTTTGGTTCATTATGGTCAGTACCAAAAAACGTTTACAATTATTATGATGTATTATCCTTCAAATGGAAAGAAAGTTGCTTAATTATGTAAAATAGCTGATTGCTTTAAAATTAAGACTAAATTGTAAAGGTTTAGGTTACCATTTACCATTTACCAGGTCCTCTTCGCCACGATCTTCTGACCGGGGAATCGTCAATTTCTTCAGGTGTAGCATTCGTGAGCATTTTGTTTTAGGGCCTAACTAAGCTATCATGCTCAAGATAAAATTCGTTTAGGTTATAATAAGATTTTTGAATGAGGTATTGTTTTAGTTTACGGATGAAAAGTTTGTTGTTATTTATTGATTTTAAGTTGTTTGGTAATAGATTAAAAAGCCTAATACCCATATATTGTGGTGTAGAGCTAGTTTTGTGGAGCCTATGGTAATCTAAGTTTAAGTTAAGTTTGTTTCTGAGATTGTGTTGGTGGCACGTATGTCTATATGTAATATCTCTGTTTTTAATGAATTTAATGGTTTCCAGGATTTAGGTTGAGGTTAGGGTAAGGATATTGTTTTTCTGAAAGAATGGTCGACAGTGGTCTTGATAGAGAGAGCTTCTTCTATAATCCGCAGTGCTTTCTTTTGAAGGGTGAATATTTTTTTAAGAAATGTTTCTCCTGCCGCACCCCAGGCAATGATTCCAAAATTTAAATGTGAAGCAAAAAGTGCATGGTATGCTACAATTGTTATTTTCTTGTTCATAATTCTTCGGAGTCTTCGTAGTACGGTAGTGCAGATGAGAGTTCGCTATGGAGGTAATCTAGGTGCTTGTGCCAATTTAAGTTTTTGTCGATTTGGATTCCAAGAAACTTGGTGTGATTTGGTGTATTGACTTCATCTGTTGTGGGGTGTATATTTCTATTTGATGTTTGAAATTGAATTTGAATAGTTTTGTTCCGGTTTATGTGTAGCTTCATGTCGTTGCAAATTTCTGTAGCAATTTTCAGTGTTTCTTCTTGTTTTTGTTGCGGGTTTTCTTGTTTTTTTATTGGGTTGATAACGGTTGTGTCGTCCGCAAACATAATACATCCATAGCTTGGAGGCAGACTTTCTGAGAAGCTGTTTATGTACACTAAAAATAGTAACGGTCCAAGTACTGACCCTTGGGGCACGCCATGAGGTGTATCTTGAAGTTTTGATCTAGTTTTTAGCTGCCAATTGTTATTGTAGTATTCTATTTCAGTTAGTTGTTTTCTGTTGGTAAGGTAACCCGGTTGTGTCGTCCGCAAACATAATACATCCATAGCTTGGAGGCAGACTTTCTGAGAAGCTGTTTATGTACACTAAAAATAGTAACGGTCCAAGTACTGACCCTTGGGGCACGCCATGAGGTGTATCTTGAAGTTTTGATCTAGTTTTTAGCTGCCAATTGTTATTGTAGTATTCTATTTCAGTTAGTTGTTTTCTGTTGGTAAGGTAGTCTTGGAGTAGATTCAGGGCGTTGTTGCCAATGTTTAATTTCTGGAGTTTTTCTATTAAAAGTTTTCTATTCAGACTGTCGAACGCTTTTTGTATATCTAAAAATGTGCCTGTAGCTGTTTCTTTATCTTCCCATATATTGGTGATTTGTTCACAGAGTTGTGCCAACGCTGTATTGATTGATTTTCCCTGTCTGAATCCATGTTGGTTTGCTGAAATTAGGCTTGAATCTTATAGGAATTTCATTAATTGGTTGTTTATAACTTTCTCCAAGTATTTAGAAAAAACTGGAAGTAATGATATCGGGCGGTAGTTTTCTACCATCTGAGCTTCTCCTTTCTTGAATTTGGGATAGACAATTGAGATTTTCATAAGTTCTGGTATGGTGGATTGTTCTATTGCTTGATTTATGATGTGTAGTAGTGGTTTTATTAGCTCTTGTTTACAGAATTTGACCATTTTATTTGAGATGTTATCAAAGCCTGATGAGTTTTTAGCTGGAAGGTCATTGAAGATTTTTTCCAAGTCACTTAACGTTATTTTAGAGAATTTTTCCAGTTTTCTCATATTCAGGGTATGTTGTGGTGTTTCAGATTGCCTGGTTGCATTGTTACATTCTTCTGATGTTGAGTCTATGGTCGAAGCTCCGATGTTTATAAAGTAATCGTTAAAGATTTGGCATATTCTGTCTGGGTCGGTTATGGTTTCACTATCTACTTTTAGGCTAATGTTTTGGCGGACGGGATTGTTATTTTTCCTTTCTTTGTTGACTGTTTTCCAGATCTCTTTACTTATGTTTTTTGATTTTTCTATGTTATCCATAGTGTAGGCTATTTTTGTTTCCCTAACGTGCTTATTGTAGGCCTTTTTTAGGTTAGAGTACAATGTTTTATCTTCAGTAGAGTTAGTCAGGAGATACTTATCGTGGGCAAGTATGACTGCTTTTTTCAGTTTTGAGGTTTGTTCATTCCAAAATTTGTTTTTTTGCTTGCTGTTAGAGTTTTTGTAGGTCCTAGGTATTGTTTCATCTATTTCCCTAATGATTGTGTCGATAAAATTCTTATATTTTTCATTGATTGAGTTTGCCAGGTACACGTTTTCCCAAGTATGTAGTCCGAGATTTCTTTTCAAGTTCTGTAGGTTGTTTTCTGAGACATTCTGAGAAATTCTTTTGATTGGTGCTATTTTATTAGTTGTGTGGTCCAATATTGAACAGCTGACGCCCTGGTGGTCGGATATGGTGTTTTTGTGAGTTTGGACAGTTATAGAGTTTGAATTGAGATTGGTCACGCACACATCAATACTGCTGATTGAGTTTGTAGTCAGTCTAGTGTAATGTATGTCTATGATGGTTAGATCGTGTTCCAGGAAAAAGCGCTCAAACCTTTGATAGGCCTGGTTATGTTTATTTGTGATGTTTATGTTTGCGTCTCCCATCAATATTATGTTTTTGTTTTTGCCCAAGTATCTTGCAATGAGCCTATCTAGATTATCACAAAATGGTTCCAAGTCTTGATTTGGGGATCGGTAGAGACCAATAATGATTAAGTTTTTCTTAATTATTTCGATAGCGGCTATTTCCAGGTTTTCCTACAACATTTTTGCAATGCCTATCTTCACCGCTTCCGAATATACTCTCACTCAAAGGAATTGAAAGAAACAGCTGACGAGATCATCGATAGCACTGTAAGCAGGCACCAAAGGAAAATATTACAACTATCCCCCTCCCGCCAAGTAACCATGTATAACGCCTGGAGGACAACTCGAGGATCCCATGCAACACCCATCCCCTATAATCCTCCTCGCCTAGGGACAGAAGATAAAAGAAAGTACATGGAAGCAGCAATGCATGAGCAAAAAGAAATCTGGAAATCAAAAGAAAAAGTCATCCTTCAGGAGCTTAGCAGAGTATATAGAGAATATAATATAAGCCACATAAATGACAATGCTGCGGCAAAGGTTTTCTATGAAAAAACGAAAAACAAATATGCCATCATCAACCTACAAACTGGAAATAATTACACAGAACAAAAAATAACTAAACACTACCAATTTGGATTTGATGGAGCCCGACTAATAGAAGTAACAAAAGATAAAAACGGAAAATATGTCGCAGCCCCAAACAACATCGCTATTAATTCAAACATTGTAGTCTCAGATGATACCCAACTGTTAAATGACTTGCGCCTATACAATAGCATAAAGCATCTTAACATTAACTTTATACCTGACATCGATCTAAACCTTGTCCAAGGAGTGCCAGGCTGTGGAAAAACCACTTTTATATTAAACAACTACAAAACTGGAGATCTTGTCCTTTTTCCCACGCGAGACTCTGCCCTGGATTTCAGGAAAAGGTTTAAAAGCACCCATCCGAACAATAGTAAATATGAATGCAATGACACATTCCGAACACTGCATTCATTCTTAATAAATTCAACTCAACACATACAGACAGGAAATAAGTATAATAGGCTCATTGTAGACGAAGCTCTAATGCTGCATGCTGGGGAAGTTCTCTTTGCAGCAACCCTTGCAAAAGTAAAAGAAGTGATACTCATCGGTGACATGAATCAAATCCCATTCATAAACAGAACAGAGACACTTGAGGTGAATTTCCACAGGATTGCAGAAATAGCAAAAATCACCAAAACACTGAACAAAACCTTTAGGTGTACAGCAAGCAGTACCGCTATACTTTCAAGTCTTTATCCTCAAGGCATGGTAACAACAAATCACACCACAGGCGAACAGAGTCTAAAGCTTTTCGAGGGAATAGAAAATCTCAGCAAGAGTCTGACAAAGAACACATACACATGTCTTGTCTTTAAACAATCAGAGAAACTTGAGCTCATTAAACTTGGTTACAACACATCTACTGTTCATGAATTTCAAGGCAGACAGGCAGAACACATAGCCCTAATTCGCACCTCAAGTAAGCCAGAAGAAATATATGACTCACAACCACACTGTATTGTCGCAATATCAAGATATACAAAATCTTTTCTCTACATTACTCCCTGCAGGAATGACACCATAGGTAAATGGATACAATACGCAAACTCCCTAAGCCCAGAACAACTGTCAAAATTCATCACAAACACACCCAAAAACAACCTCCTGCACAATAAAAATGAACTAACCACAAAAAACAGTGCAAACAGTAATACTACACAAAACCAGCAACTCAATAGCCAAAAAATCATGAATCATTTTTTAGGCAAAGGACAGCCCCCCAAAGAAAGACACAAATTACAAAAAGTTCACACAACGAGAATACTCTGGAACTCAGCCCTCAAAAGAATCAAACATTTTGTGAAAGGTCCATTAAAATCGCACATCAAAACATAAATTGGCTGTCAAACAAATTAGAGAGATTGGGCCACTTTTTAGACGATGAAAAACCAGACCTTGTAATAGTAACCAAACACGGCCTACCTCAAGATAACCTTAAAAAAACCTGCCTTGAGGGCTACTCTCTATTAGGCGGATTTTCTAGGAGAGACCATATAAAAGGAGGAGTAGCTGGATATGTAAAAAATGGCCTAGATAAAGACATTAAACTCATCAGCACAAGCAAGGATGAAACAGAGCTCATCTGTGAAATGGCACTTTTTGAAATTAAATCCAAAAAGCACATAGTCCAAGTATTAGGAGTCTACAGACCACCCAGTGCAAACCTGGATCAAGCAATTAACATCTTATCAGAACATTTAAACAACACCCTACACACACACAAACAAACTATTCTAATGGGAGACATAAATGTAGACAACCTGACAGAAAATAGTGATAACACTAAAATCGAGGAGCTACTTACCACTTTTGGCATAACAAGGATGACACTGCCACCCACAAGAGTAACAAAAGAATCCTCAAGATCTATAGACTGGATCTGCACAAACATAAATCCAGAACTAATACAAACCTCTGTTGTCCAATCAGGACTTTCCGACCACTCAGCGCAGTTTATCACACTAAACATATCAAAACCTAACCCAAACACAACCAAAGAAAAAAAGAGAATTTTTAAAAAAAGGGGGATTAAGCTTTTCAAAGAAAACCTGCAAACACAGAACTGGAATAACATCCTGCTAACAGAAGACGTAAATCAAGCCTATGACAATTTCCACAACACCATACAAGCAGCTCTCAATGACACCTGTCCCCTTAGAATTGTAACAAGACGACATCGCAAAAAAAGGCACTATTGGGACAACGAATGCTTAAGGCTCAAAAACAACTACATCAATGCCCTGGAGAAAGAACAACGTACAGGACGAGCAGAAGATAAAGCAGAGACAGCCGCCAAGAAAAAAGAATATGACCAAAGGCTGAAAACACTCAAGAAAGAAAAAACTGCAGCACACATCAACCAAGCAGAAAATAAATCTAAAGCTCTGTGGCAGGTAATAAATAATGAAAGAGAAGCAACAAGAAGCACAGAAAACCAGCTAAAACTTCAAATAAATGGGGAACAGGTTAGTGAACCTCATGAAATAGCAAATCACTTTAACACATTCTTTGCCACAATAGCTGAAAGAACGCTCCAAACTAATAACACAAACTCAAACAGCATTCCCCCAGACCTACCACCCACAATAGACCACAACCTACAGTTCCGACCAACAACACATGAAGAAGTACTGAAAGCCATAGACTCCTTAAAATCAAAAACCTCCTCAGGCATCGACGAAATATCTGCCAAACTTACAAAAGAATGTAAAGAAGTACTTACTGGCCCACTCACAGACATAATAAACAAGTCTCTAAAACAGGGAATTTTTCCAACCAAATTAAAGATTGCCAAAATATATCCAAAGTACAAAAAAGGACTAGAAACTGATACTGGAAGTTATAGACCAATTTCACTCATTCCCACTTTTTCAAAAATAATAGAAAAAATTGTTCTTCAGAGACTACTGACCCACCTTGAACACCACAACCTACTCACAAGCCAACAGCATGGTTTCCTGAAAGGCAGATCAACATCGACAGCACTGATACAACTTACAGAACACATAATAGACCAACTGGAAGAAGGCTGCTTAGTTACCAGCCTATTCTTAGACTTCAGTAAGGCGTTTGACTGTCTAAATCATGACCGGCTGCTCCAAAAACTAAGAACATTAGGCATAAGAGGAAAAGAAGCAGAGTGGTTTGAAAGCTATCTAAAAGATAGAAAACAGCTAGTTGAGATCAGCTACACCAATAACAACATCACTCAGAAAGCCCACTCAAGAACCACTGATGTAATGAGAGGTGTGCCACAAGGCTCCGTGCTCGGCCCAGTACTATTCCTACCCCTCACAAACGACATGCCAGACCGGCTTCAAAGCGACTGTTATACAGTCATGTACGCGGATGATACAGTTCTCACCATATCTGATAAAAAAGCAGACACTCTAGAAAGAAACACAACAACCTATTTCAATCAAATTAAACGTTACTGCTCCGAAAATGACTTAGTCCTAAATGAAACAAAAACAGTACAAATCGCTTTTGTGACCAAAAACAAGAACACACAACTAACACCATTGCCTCAAGTAGAAATAAAAGAAACAACTAAGCACCTCGGCATCATAGTCGACTCAAAACTATCCTGGAAACCACATATAGACCAGCTGTGCAAGAAGCTCTCCTCAGGCATCTATGTAATTCGTAGAATGAAACAAATAAGTGGCCTGGATACGGCCAAAGCAGCTTACTTCGCCCTTTTTGAATCACACCTGAGGTATGGAATAGTGACATGGGGAGGGACAGCCAACACAAACCTAGAAAGGATCCTCAAACAACAGAAAAGAGCAATTAGATGCCTAGCAGGCTTACAACACCAAGAAAGCTGCCGGGAGACTTTCAGAGAACTCAAAACCCTCACCGTAATTTCACTCTCCATACGTGAAACAATCCTGTTTGCAGTCACCTCACAACAGCCAAGACATCAGGACATACACCAGCACAACACAAGGCATGCTTCAAATTTTGCCTTGCCATTGCACCATCTCAGTCTGTTTGAAAAGAAACCAGCATACAAAGGAGCTTTGTATTATAACCATTTACCTGAGCATCTCAAGACACTACCACTACCACGCTTCAAGAATCAACTGACATCATGGCTACAGGACAGACCATACTACTCAGAAGCTGAATTCCTGAATAACAGCACCAGTGGAGCTTTTCCTCATTTCTTACTGTAACTACTGACGCTTATACTATTCTCAACGAATATGTAAATAAAGAAATATTGTCTATTGTCTATTGTCTATTTCCGATACAAGTTCTTGACTAATGCTTGAGGTGTTAATTTCCTGTACTGTGTCTTTTAGTCCATCCTTTATGTAAATTGATATCCCACTCCATCTATGGTGCTTTCTTGAAAAATCACTTATAAGGATATAGCCCTCTATGTGTGTTTGGAGAAGATTTTCTTTTTTTAGGCCATGTTCAGAGATTATCAGAACATTTGGGTCAATGTTATCTAAGTCAATAAGTAATTTTTCTATTTTGTTTTGTATTCCACGTTGTATGTTTAGATGAAAGATTTTGAAATTAGGCTTGGTCTGAGTTTCTTTGTATTTTTTCCTTTTGTTTTTATTTTGAAAGGCGGGATTAGTCTTATCTTCCTATGGGGTGAACTGTTCGGGTGTATTTTCAGTTGTTTCAGCTTGGCTGTGACTTTGATTTGCAGGGTCGGAATCGTACATCCTCTCATTGTCTGTTTGTTGTAGGCCTATTGAGTCTTCTTCGTTCAGGTTCAGTTCCGTTTCGAGAATTTCGGTGAGTTTAGACGCTCCATGCCTGTTGGGGTGTATTCCATCTCTCCGGTAGTATCGATCTTCCGCTGCCGAAGTTGTGTTTATAAAGGTGACCCCCAGTTGCCAGCACATGAATTTCAAAGCTTCATTTGATTCGTTGATGTATTTATCTTGTATGTCCCTACGGGGAAGTATTCCATTTATGTACCATTTGACATTTTTGAATTTTTTCATTCCTGCATCCACTGTGTACCAGAAGGGTCTCATGAAGTGGTTTGCTGTCTTCGCCGATCCTACATTGTTTGACCCAATGTTTATAACCACTCTAAGTGGGAGGTGCTGTGCTTGGCTAATAAATTGACTGAGGTTTTTGATGGTCCCTCCTGGTATTATTCTTGTGTCGATGATGTCCCCGTATGTTTCTTTCAGCATACTTGCTGCAGCTCTAAGTGTGGAGTCTCCTATCAGGAGGATCTCTGGCGATGGCGGTGATTGATGACTCCCGGGAAAGACCTGTTCTGTTTCCGGTTTGTGGTTCCCCTCGGGGTTGAGGACCTGAGTTGCAGGGAGCTCCTCATGGGTCTCATTTGGTGGACTGTTCTTCATTTTTTCCTCAGTAGTGGATTGTTCTATATTATTTGGTAGTGTTTTGTCTGCATATGCTTTAGCGGGGTCCGTTTTATGTCCTTTCTCTTGTTTTGATGTAGGGCTAGTTTTATTACATGTTTCTGTGCAGAAATTGTAGATGTTTGTTCCATTTTATTGATGACTTCCATTTTCTTTACGATTACCTCTGATAATCTAGCATTTTCTTCCCTTTCTTTACTTATTTGAAGTTTTAGAGTGTCAATATCTTCCATAAGGATTTCTATAACTTTGTTCAGTTGCTCTGATTTAATTTCATCCTCATCTTCTGATGGGTCTGGTGTCAGTTGTTGGGGGGAGTTGTCGTCCGCTTGATTTCTCTGTGATGTGTTCAGTGTCCGATGTTAATACTTTCCTAGGCCTAAGGTTAAGACAAGCCTTACATACCCATGTAAAAGCAGAATCATTTTTTCCTAATTCCTTGTATTGTTTTTTTGTAATATTAGCACACTTGATGTGGAACCATCAAGTGGTTAAATAAATTGCTCACATTTGTATTAAAAGAAACAGATGCACGGAAATTTTGTGCAATCAATTTGTCGTTTGCAACATTGTAATGCTTTACCTCCACCTTATATCAGTATTTGTGGCGCAGTCGGTAGCGTGACTTGCTCCAAATCAGCCGGCCCGGGTTCCAGACCGGTCTCCTCCAACATACTTTTTGTAACGTGTCCAATAACGGCGTCACTAATAAATGTTTTACTGATGGTACCAATATTTATTTTAAGCAAAATAGATATATTAAAATATTTATAGGCCTGTTCAAACTCTCAAAAAACTTATTTATTAAACTAACAAGTTTACAAATTGATAGTTTAGGCTTGCTTATTTTTTGATGTTTTTAACTAATATAACGCTTTGATTAGGCTACTAAGGTTTAGGCCTAAGTAAACAATCGATTTTTTATGTTTATAAAATACTGAAGAGTGTCTGTGTTACATAGTAAGGGTGCAGCATTATTGTTTTTAAGAAATATATATGCCCATTAGGCCTACTTTGACAGACACTCCAACTAAAATTATGTAATTTTCTGTGAAATAAATAAATGTATTCTTTAAATATGGATAGTTATTGAAACTTGGACACTACAGCATAAATATTGAGATATGAAAGTGGTTATAAAAGGTTTCTCTACGTCCTATCCTACCCTAATACACAAATATTTGTTAAGCCAACCATCATAAGTTACAACACTCTAGGCCTTTCCTAATTCTTGAAACAAACTGTTAAGAACAATTTATCCAATAGGCCTACAAATGGATATTGGTCTACTTATTTCTCATGTTGTTGAGCCTAATAGAACGGTTTCCTCAGGCTAATTAGGTTTGCGCCTACCTAAACAATCAAATTGACATGTTTATAAAATACTAAAGAGTAGGGCCTATAAGTACAAGGATGCAACATTATTGGTTTTACGGAATAGGCCTACTTTTCCGACGCTTTAACTAATATCGTAGTATTTTCTGTAAAAAATATAGGCCTATTATTGTTCTTGGTATGGCAGTTCAAAGAAGTACATTTTATAGACTACCTTACATGTTTTGACTATAGCGTTTCATTTACCACTAATGAAGCTATATCCGTCGAGTATCGACGGGCAACAACTAGTGTTTGTTTATTTTTGGAGCGTGGGGAAGGGGTTGCGGGGGTGGAGATGGAGAGGATAAATAGATAACTTTATCATAGACTTCAAACAAAGGAGCTGTAAGGGAAGGTTTTTATATGATGTAAAGAAAAAAATAGATTTTTAATGTTTGTGTCGATTTTGCCACAAAACTTTTAAGGTTTTGTAATAAGTGGTAAAGACAATTTTTTAAGCAAATTTTATTGGAAACAAAATAAAATCAACGCCACTTTGATTGATTTTTTCCTAATGAAACTGTAGTTGATTTTCTAACATACTGCAACTTTAACTTTAAAGGGGCGTAGGGCGGAAAGCTCAAGGGGGATTTAATGGGACTTTGGTGAAAGTGCACAAATTATCATAGTCTATCAACTGTGAAAAATTCAGTTCCTCCGGAATTACTTCCGACACAAATTTATTTTGACTGAGCTATATAAGATTTGAAGATGTGAATTGTAACTTAACAGCTGATTACCTTCAAATGGTATGTTTCATATGAAAAGTTAACTTTATAATGTACTGTAGGTATATATCAAGGTATATATCATAGGTATATATCAAGAAACTAAATTTGCATGCATATATTGTATCAGTGCAATAATAAGAGGTAAAATGTCTCATGATGTCATCAAAAGATTTACTTGCATGGAAAGTGTGTTTTTTCCTATGTACCTTTGTAAATGTAGTTTTTTTCCAATTGAATTCAGATTAAGACAAACCAACTAAACTTTCAACAATGAACGATATAGTATATTTCGTCACTAGTCCGGAAAGTGGTCGTTATCGATGCAAGATCGAGTTTCAAGTACGAGGCGAAGCCTCGTACTTGAATTCGATCAAGCACCGATATACCACTTTCGGACGAGTTACAAACAGTACTTTTCATCATACCTTTGATAAACCACCTTTAATAAATTTACAGTTTGGATAAAAATTAATAAATTTTAACCTATATCCTCTTACCATATAGGAGGATGGGATAACACCTCTTACGTTGTTATTTGTTTATCTTGTATTTGAACTATTTACAGCTGTTATTAAAAATAAAAATAAATTAACTTGTTTAGTGTCCCGAAAACCACTGTTACGCGGTCTAGTCCCGAAAACTTTCTTTACCAACACGTTTATCCAGCCCACCGGGAATCAACTAGTTTCGATCACAGCTGACCGTTCCGAAAACAACGTTCATCGCAATGGTATGATGAAAAATAAGTAATAGTTAATTATGGTTGGCTATTTTAAACAACAGTACTGATGCCATTGTTTAAGAAATAAAAAAACTGGTTTGAAGAACCAGTACATATTTACTTTAATTTTTAATTGTGGTTGGTAGATTTTAATGAGTTTAATTGTTAAGGTATTGATTTTTTTTTTTTTTTTAATTTTTATTCTTGTTTAACTACAGCTGACTAAAACTAGTTAGCCTGTCTCTTTTTACTTCAAAGTGTAATTTTTGATAGTACTGCTTGTCCTGAAACTCTCGGCCAATCTTTTAAAGTATTATTCCCAGTAGCAGCTCTCCCATAAGGACTAACAGAATTACAATTGGTCCGTGTAAAGTACCTTTAAAGGTCAGTAGAGAACTCAGTGACACTCTGTACAGCTTGTTTTATATTAAGGTGAACAGAAAAAAGTGGTGAGTTCAATGCCAGATGGTGAATGGGCTCGTTGCTGGTGCATTTGATAAAACAGCTAGATCACTAAATTAAACTAAAGATGGTTTCTTGAGTGTACAAAGTGTAACAATATCAATATTAGTTTAAAATGTAAAGTACTTATGCCACTGTCTGGTGTGGTTTTCACGGAACGTAATCTGTATTTGTTTATGGAGAAGGTTGCTTAATCCACCATTTAATAAGGGACACAGCGGAAAAATATCAGTATTAGTTTGGAAAGGAAATGATAAATTTAACTCTTTTGACTCAGCTTTCTCGGAACGTAAACCGTATTCATTTAGCTTCTACGTTACTGAATTTGCTGTTTAATAGTGGAAGTTACCGTACAAAATGATAGCTACCATGGAACGTTCCCAGTATTCGTTTAGTGACGACGTTACAAAATGAACTGTTCATCACGGAACAAACGACTCCATGCCCGATTGCCCGGTCGCAACCGAGAGTTGATTTCACTGAACTCTATGTTTGTTTATTTTGGGAGCGTGGGGAGGGGGTTGCGAGGGTGGAGACGGAGAGGATAGATGGATAACTTTATCATAGACTTCAAACAAAGGAGCTGTAAGGGAAGGTTTTTATAAGATGTAGGGCCTAAAGAAAAAAAATCAATTTTTTAGGTTTGTGTCGATTTTGCTACAAAACTTTAAGGTTTTGTAATAAGTGGTAACGACGATTTTTGTAGCAAATTTTATTGGGGACAAAATAAAATCAACTCCACTTCGATTGCTTAACTCCTTACGACCCTGTAGTTGATTTTCTAACATACTGCAACTTTAACTTTAAAGGGGCGTAGGGCGGAAAGCTCAAGGGGGATTTTACGGGACTTTTGGGAAAATGCACACCTTATCATAGTCTATAAACTGTGAAAAATTCAGTTCCTCCGGAATTACTTCCGACACAAACATATTTTGACTGGGCTATATAAGATTTGAAGATGTGAATTGTAACTTAACAGCTGATTACCTTCAGATGGTATGTTTCAAATGAAAAGTTAAGTTTATAATGTACTGTAGGGTAGTTTTTTCACCAACAGAATGTGTGCACGGGCACCCTAGTTTTGAATATAAATACGTATATATATATATATACATATATATATATATATATATATATATATATATATATATATATATATATATACTAGGCGCTTGTAGGGGCACAGGCCCCTAAAAATCCAAATGGTGATGTTATCTCCAAAATTAACTTTCAATTCCAGACCTAGTTGCGCAGATACTTTATTCCTTCTCAAGCTGTAGTGTGAATGTACACCAGTGGTTCCCAAACTTTTTAAACCCATGGCTCCCTTTCAGTACAAACATGGCTTGGCGGCGCACTTAAAATAATTGATCCATTTTGCATTGTATTACATTACAATTACATTTTAAATTTATCTTTTAAACAGTTAACGGTTAATATATTCTTATATAGCACTTTAAATAAGATTGTTACTATAATACAGAATTCAGGATCTTAAACATTTCTCACAGATTGGTCAGTTAGTTAAAGCAGGAAACCCACTCTAGCCCGGCGGCCTCCGTCACCGTCCGGCACAGGCGAGTCCCGGCAACATTGCTTTGCATTGATTTAAATGGGCGGTAACCCACTATACTCGTCAGGCACGGCTCCGTACCGTCACCGTCCGTCACCGGCGGTGACCGCTCTTGGGGGCATTTTCGCCGGCCGGCGGACCCGGCGGACACGTCAAATTTTGCAGTCGACTTCCAACCTTCATTGTGGTTACATTGACAGTGCTGTAAAAGCTGCGTACAATGAGTACGGATGAAATGTTTATGGAATTTACTGTGATTCTCGGGGAACTCCAGTAGCTGAAGCAACTCATAAAACTTCTTCTGTGACATAAGAAAGTACGAAAAGAATTTCACGTCGTCTTTCTTCAAATCTTCAAACAAATTGTGAAATTCGCCACATTCTTTTCTTCTCTTGAAAATTTCATTAACCCACAACTTATGCTTCCTTCTCTTTATAATCTTTCCTCTTCATGACCACACGCCGCGGCTATCACAAACAACTCATCGTCCGACGAACTCTCCATTGCAACTGCTGTATTTAGCACCGTTTCTGACGGAGCTTACCGGGCCGGCGACGATAAAACTTCATATACAAAACTTTCATGGACAAGTGGGTTTGCGAGGAAAAAATCGACGGCCATCGCAAAGTTTTGTAGTAGGCTTTTTGGTAGATGACGGCGGCGCACCTGGCACTAGCTCGCGGTGCACCGGGGCGCCGCGGCGCACAGTTTGAGAACCGCTGATGTACACGGTTGAATTTTCTTATAAAATATTACCTAATCTTGACTTATCTTTTAGGCTGTATAAAATCAGTAATGAACCAATAATCTCCCCTACATTAAAATACAGTAGGTAGTCTATTTTGTGAAAAAATTAAATTTATTACACTATTACTGCCAGAAACGATAAAAATAGGTTTAACCCTAAACATGTGTACATAATGAGTTCGTAACTCAAGTAAATACAATAGTTCAATTCAACATCACAAAATAATTATTAGCCCATTAATACTGTACACTCATGTATCCTGGACCCCTGTGCCCCCTCCCATGCCCCAGTGTCCACCACACTCGCCTTGTCCCCCAAGACTACCCGACTACCCCGTTCCCCTTTCGTGACCCGTGCTTCCTGTTCCCCATATTCCCCCGTGGCCATATTCCCCCATGCCCCCGTGCCAATGTGCCCTCCATACTCCCATGCCCATATACCTTTCCCAAGGCCTACGTGCCTGCTATGTACATTTTTCCTCCTCCATGCATCCCAACCAACCCCCCCTCCCAATGCCACAGACGTCTCTAGTGTAACTTGTGCCCCCATTCCCATGCCCTCGTTCCTCCCTTACCTCCGTGCCCCCCATGCCTGCCGTTCCTCCCCATGCCCCTAAGTTCCCTCAAGCCTCCCCTTTGTCCCCCGCTCCCCTCCCATGTCCTGTCCTTCCCGTACCCCCTATGAACCCGTGTCCCAAGTACCCTCATGCCCCCATATCCTCGAATCCCGAGTACACCCATGCTCCCGTACACCCCACTCTCTTGTGCCCACATGCCCGCCTTTCTTCCCTGAGGCCCCCGTGCTATGTCTCCTATTCCACCCCCCTGTTAACCATGCCAAACTACCCCCCGTGCCACCTACTTCCCTAGTGCCACTGGGGCCCTATTTCCATGCCCCCGTGCCCCCATGCCTGCCATTCCTCCGCGTGCCTTCTATTTCCCCCTAACGCTCAACGTGCCCTCCGTTCCCCTCTCGTGACCCATGCTTCCTGTACTTCCTATGCCCCGTGGCCCTTGTAAACCCCATGCACCCGTACCCCAGTGCCCCCATGCCTCTGTGCCCCGAAATTCTAAGGTGCCCACATGTCCATCATTCTTCCTTGAGGCCCTGTGCTCTCTATGTCCTCCAGTCTTCATCCGTGCGCCCCATTTCCAACTACCCATCATTCTATCGACGTCTCCGGTGCCCATTGTGCCCCCATGCCCATACCCCCGTGCTTCCCATACCCCCGTGCCTCCAATATCCCCGTGGCCCCCATGACTGACATTCCTCCCCGTTCCCAATATGTGCCCCATGCCCCCTACCTAAAGTGCCACCGACACCCCTCGTGGCCCCCAAGAACCCGGACCTATGGTGCTCCCGTGCCCCCATGCTCGCCGGTCCTCATCCCCTGTGCCCCCCGTGCCACCCAACCCCACCCGTCCCTTGTGTCTACCGACGCTTCTTGTGCTATGATTGTAGTCTATTTTGTTTGTTCGTTCAATGAAGTAGAACATTGTTTGACTTATTGTTCGTTTCGCACACTGTCATTTACATGAAAAAATCCCTTCATTTATATACTAAGGGACATTTGTAGTTTCTGTACGACCTATGCAAGGTAAAAAGCAGATAATGAATATGGCAAAATATTCCTTATGTTATCCAATGTTAGTAGTTTACAAATGATTCAGTAAAAAATAAACAAATACTTAATAAAACCACTCAACTCTAACCACTAAATAACCATTAAATAACAGTAAAGTAATAACTATACGACTTGCACTGAGTAAAGACAATATATTAACGATTTTATCAAACATACCATGGCTAAGTTACTTTTAACTGCAGTATAGTCAGCACACAAAATCTTAATGTACACATTACAAATTACATAGATGGGGTGGTGGGGCCACGAAGAAGAAATCTACTGTGGATCCGTAATTTTTCCATGACCCATGTTTTTCTTTCTTATAGTGCTCTGCCAATTTAAAAAAGTTGTAATTTAATGGTTATCTTCTCTTAACTCAAAATATCTGCTCAATAACCAGCTGAGTTTACGATAAAAAATATACACAGGAACATCTGCTTAATCACACGTGTAGCTCTAAAAATCTTCTTCCCATTAGATTAACATTGGAACTTCAAGGTCCAATGGGGCGGAGCCCAGGTAACTTTTGATGATTCTGGTATTTTTCCTTGCGTCCTTGGCCCTCAAGCTTTAAAATGAGCCATCAACCGTTACCCTATCTTCCTTCTAACTCGAGATATTTCGTGGGGACCGATTCGCTTACGGAATTATATATATAGATATATATATATAGATATATATATATAGATATATATATATATATATATATAATTCAGAAAGATACCGTAAGCCTACAAACTCTCCCACCAATAGACTTGATACTTCTAAGAAACCATACCAAATATATCAAGAAACTAAATTTGCATGCATTGAATCAGTGCAATGGTAAGAGGTAAAATGTCTCATCAAAAGATTTACTTGCATGGAAAGTGTTTTTTTTTCCTTTTTACCTTTGTAAATGTAGTTTTTCTCCAATTGAATTCAGATTTCCGAGAATGAGCGGGTAGGTTAGTGACTAGTTAGCAAGCTATTACACATAATTTAGGATATACTACTACAGTACAAACCAACTAAACTTTCAACAATGAACAATAAATAAGTAATAGTTAGTTATTGTTTGCTATATTAAACAGCAGTATTGATGCCATTGTTTAAGAAATAAAAAAAACTGGTCTGAAGAACCAGTACATATCTACTTTAATTTTTAATTGTGGTTGGTGGGTTTTAATGAGTTTAACTTAATTGTTAAGGTATTGGTTTTTTTTAATACTTGTTTAACTACAGCTGACTTAAACTAGTTAGCCTGTCTATTTCCACTTCAAAGTGTACTTCTGATAGTACTGGGTGTCCTAGAATTCTCTGCAAATCTTTAAAAGTATTATTCCCAGTGGCAGCTCTCCCATGAGGAATAACAGATGCCGTCCCACCGAATGAGTTGGTTAAATAATGAAAATAAATATCTCTACATTAATGTATAGTCCCCACATTATGTGTACAGTCAACAGAATTACAATTGGTCCGTGTAAAGTACCTTTAAAGGTCAGTAGAGAACTCAGTGACACTCTGTACAGCTTGTTTTATATTAAGGTGAACAGAAAAAAGTGGTGAGTGCAATGCCAGATGGTGAATTGGCTCATTGCTGGTGCATTTGATGGAACAGCTAGATCACTTTATTAAACTAAAGATGGTTTCTTGAGTGGCGCACTACCCGAGATTAATCAAATTGGGATAACATTTCAGTAGTTTGATTGTTTCTGTTCTATTTTTAACATGTTTTCTTTTGTTACATCTTTTACAAACGAAAACTATTGTAAAGTTGGAGGAAATAGAACAGGCGAGTCAAGGTCAAGTCTTTTAATAAGCCAGCTGATTTTTTTCCTACTTAGTTAAACTAGGGATCGTCCACTAGCGAAATGCCAAAAATTCAGTTCATCTAGTGCCAATTAGATTAAAAATGTTATATAACTGAAACATCTGTTCTTCCTGATTTGCCAGCATTGGTTATTAAAACAGCAATTATCTCTCCAACTTCTCCCATAGGATTAACATTGAAACCTTGAAAGCCTATAGGGAGCCCTGGGCTTTTAAAATTTGATTGTATTTGATTCTGCTTATCTACAGGACGATACCTTTCCAACGGTATATGAAACATGATTGCCAATTAATATATAGATGTTAAATTTATTTATTTAGCCTAACCTTGACTCGCCTGATCTATTGCTGCCAACTATAGCAATGTATACAGGGATTTTAGTTTCCAAATTCAATAAAAATTATTATTCCTAGTGTTAGTCTTATGGACACGTAAATAAACTTCAAGGGCTGCTAGTGCAAGTACTATAAATACAGTACCTAAAAGGCAAAAGCTTCCAGCAAAACTAAAAACTGGTGGCAAACATCAAAATTGATAAAAAATAAAATTGGAGTAGAACACAAGGAAACAGCTTCATTAGTTATAAGAATGTAAACTGTGTATGTATAAGTAAACTTGTTTACTTACTAGTTTACAAAGTAAATAGGGCTAGTGATAAGCAAAATTAGTCAAACCGGCTCAAATTACAAAGCTTACCTCTCTTAATTTTGATACTAATGGGTTTTACACTATTTGTTAATATATCTTAAATAAAAATATCTAACAGTTCACATCACATAGCAAAAGAGCGTGTTTTTATTAATACTACAGAATTTTTTAATGTAAAAAGAATGATTCACAATAGATTTCCTTTTGAGTGAGCACTGACTCAACACAAAATTTAACCCTTAAGAGCACGCATGGCTGTCAAAATAACCGGATAGGCACTTTTTTTGCATAAAAGTAGTATTTATTGCGTGTTGGCAGGAAGGGTCATCCATAACTGTACTTCGCCCGCCTCATTCCAGGAATACCGTGACCTACTGTCCGTCGCCTACATCCCCTCCTGTCAGTCCAGTGGTAGCTTTGTCGAGTACTGGTCAAATCGACACTGTCTGTCAATGCTAGGCTAACACTGACTACTTTCAGTTATAAATTAATCTATACCTTCCTATTTTGTATTATGAAGTTTCTTTTTCATATGTATTTACAATTTATAGATGTAGGCTTACAAAAGTTTCAGAGTTGTTAGGCCTACTGATTTATGTAAGAAACAGTTTCCAAAAATATAATACTGCATTGTTTATGTTAATTAAAACTATCCATTTATGTTTTATTATCTTAAGCATATTTAAAAGGTCAGATATTTATATTAAATTTTTACAATTTTATGTAATTGAAATGTAATTTTAACTAAAATATGGCTGTTTTATTATACCCGGTCAGAATGACCTTGTGCATCTCATCACGCTTTGAATTCAGTGTGACTGCTGTCATGTTAAATTAAGATAAAAACATTAACCATAACAGTAGAGTACAAATGGGCCTATCTATAATTATTTGCCACATGGATCAATTTCAGAGTGTTAAATAAATAAGTTAAATACCTCATCCATCGTCAATCCACTAGTTTTATGATTACTAGTTTGAAGAATCAAGACTGCAGTCCAATTTAAAAAAAAATCAGTTGATTATCAGGCTTTATCAATATTCTAGCTAATTTCAAGAGGCTATTCTAGAGTAGGCTAATTTTTTTTCAAACAGAAGTTGACTATTCATACTTTTTTAACTCTCAATCACTTTTAAATCCCATTAGATGTTATTTTTTTACATTACATGGCTCGTTCAATCTACTTTATTTAATAAAACAGTTCTTGTTCAACCATGAATATTGAAATACGTTTATCAGAAATGTTAAATGTTGAATTGGTAGGCATATCCAAAAGTTACAGGATTAAACCAAAACAATTAATTATATACACACTAACGTGAGGAGACTTCTCATCCAATGCTATTGTTTCAAATTTAAATTTTTGTCATTGTTCCAGTATACCATAAAAAAGTAGCACCAGTAAGTCGTTTTCTGCATAGAAAAACCCATGACCGTAACTTAAACAAAACACTGATTTAAATGCAGCGTTAAGAAGAGTAGAACTGACTTTTCTGTTATTGATTTGTTACTTGAAAATTCATGAATGCTGTACTGAAAAATTATTTTTACTGTAGTATTGTTCTGTAATACGCTAAAATGGAAAACCACATGTTTATACTGGAGCACATTGTTCGTTCTGAACAGTTGAGTGAGCTGTTAATAGAAATTCTTTTGTTTAGATTAGTTCTAGAATGTGCCCACTATTTTTTTTGTTTCAAATATGGCTATCCCATGAGAAGTCCATTCATGAAATGTAAAAATAGTCAATGCCAATACTGTGCCTACAAGCAGCATGCATTCTACATGCACTCACTTTTTATTCATCCCGAAGTCCAAGTACCCTCATATAATGACTGCAACAATAAATAAGAGTTACATAACAAATTTCTTTGGCATCATTGGTGTTACAAATACTGTTCTAGTGTTGCATGTAAGATGAAAACACCAGTGACTACCAGTTAAGATTATGTATAAAAATATATGAGTCTACCTACGAGATCTAGGCACTTTTTGCATAGGAGACTTTGCAACAAACCGGGGATCTTGCTATGAGATCCTTGACACTCAGACGACATCAATGGTCTCATTATGAGACTCACAGCACTGAAAGGGTTAAAAAGTTTGCTAAATTAAGAAATTTGCTATACCGGGGTTTGTTATATCAAGGTTTGACTGTAATATTTATTAAAAGCTTTACCCGGCATGTTTTGCAATGCCAACTTGAGGAACTTCTGGCACTTCAGGTGAGTTCTTTCACTGTAAATCATCACCAATGTTCGCTACGCTCACTCACCTTCGGAATCAGCTTGATCGCTGTATGCTCACTCACCGTCAGGTTTAGCTCAATCGCTACGCTAACTCGCCTCAAATCTATACTAATATCTAGTTTTAGTTTTCACTTTTACACGATTGTGTACCAAACTCACAACACAATTTTGAAAAATATTAAAATTTTAGTTGTTTTAACTATTTAATTTAACCATGTAAACACCACAATTTAATATACAATGTTTCACATCGTATTTACACATTTAATTCGATATAACTATTTAAAAAACTAATCCAATGCGGTAAGGAATAAATTTTTAATAGCTGTTCATTTAAATTATTAAATTGATTTAAAGATTAAAGGAATTTAAATACAACGTACTTAAATTTTGCTAGTTATTTATTAGTACATAGGCTTTTGTATACATGTTTAAATTTTGACTTATGTTACACCTTATAATACCCGCTAAAACCACTGGGGGCAAAGCCCAAAAGCATATGAATAACAAGAATAGGCCTATCTTTTTCCTAGGTAAATAAAGAATAGTTATACTAAATTTCAGGTCAATCGGTCCATTAGTATTCAAGACACACAAAAACACAAAGATTCATACACTCATTTTTATAGATTTAAACTAGCTTACCCGGCATGCTTTGCAATGCCAAAATGAGGAATTTTTTTGCCCTTCAGATAAGCTGGTCGCTACGCTCACTCGCCGCAAGTCTATAATATCCTTTAGTTTTTTACACTACCAATCTTCCCTCCATACTTTAAATAAGAACAACCGTTTTAAAATTTCAACTCATTAATACATCTGTATATGTACAGTTCTATAAAAATATCTTGTCTATAAGAATAACATTGGAACTTGTAAGGCCACTGGGGCAGAGCCCTAAAGCAAATGAAAAACGGGAATAAGCCTACCTTTCCCCTAGGTAAACAAAGTACGGTTATACAAAATTTAAGGTCGATAGGTCCAGTACCGGTAGTATTCATGCCCATTCAAAAAACACAAAGACACAAAAGCACAAAGATTCATACATTCATTTTTATAGATATAGAAGATAAGATATACGATAAACTAACTCAGGGAACCGGCTGATCGTACCAACCAGGATGGCATCAGGTTCCCTGAGTGATCACTCCCATTACGCGGCGAGTTTTTTAAGTGGCTATATTAAATGAAAAACACAACTTTTAGATTTTAAATTTAACCAAGTTGAATGTTCAACGCTATTCTTTAGTTCTGAATTAGGTATTTAGTATCCGATTAAATAGGCCTAAAATTTTACTTTACTATTCCGGCTTTTGTAATGTGTAACATGACTATTTTACATGCAGTATTTGATTACAGAGCACAGTGTAAGTGAGGAAGTCAGGGTTGTCTGGTTGCCATATTGATAACATTATTTGGGAGGGTTGCTGGAGAGGGAATTTGAACAAAGTTTTTGAGGAATCAATGAGTCAAATACTAACGTTTAAAAAATAGCTGATTGAACTGCTTTTGCACTTTTTATTGAAACTAAACGAATTTTCGCCTATTGTTGAAATTAATTCTGACAGGATACTAGGCTGGGCCTAAAAAATCTGGCAAATATCGGCAAAAAACAATTCCATAATGCACAGAATGTCATGGACAGTCAGATTGAGATATTTTATAATATGAACATTTACACCATATTTCAGAGAAAAAAATGGGTTTCTTGACTGTGACTATAATGATCGCCACGGCACTTGCCTAACAAGTAAAAAAGTGACCAGTAGCAGTGGTGCCACCCCGCTGTCCTGTGGATAGTATAACTCAGGGTAAATACCCAAAATTTATAAATACCCGGTTATTTTTTGTTTTTATTTATGAAATCGAGCAAGATAAGTATAACTTATTTTCGCCTGAATATGTTAATATCATTATTGTACAATATATTGAGATAGTCTTTAACTATTTAATTACCATTTTCTTCTTATAACCTACTATCCAAAGTTTGTAACAGGATAAATAAATAAGATTTGTTCACATCTTAAATCATGTAAAGTAAATTGAATTAGCAATTACTGAATTTGTAATCTTACTATGAAATGAATGAATGAATAAATATATATATCGTATGGCTTCCATATCCAGCCACCAATTTCTGAGAAATATAAAAGATACCCTGCAGTGCAGAGCTCCTTCATCAATAAATTTATACTGAACTAAAACAAACATTTATATCAAACTCTTTATAAAGCTAAAAGAAACTCTTTATAAAGCTAAATCTAGGGCGCTAAGCCATTGCAGCCCAGTTTCACTTGCACAATGCAGACCAATCAACGTTTTGGGGAAAGCGGTCAATGGGCACTTAGAGACTATGTGAGTCATAGTCTTTAACTCCGCTCCACAGCCGCATGACTGGTTTTCTGTCATTCCCCATTTGTATTTCCAATAATTACATCTTCCCACTAAAGTGCGGAATCAATAAAGAACCGTCCACCTTCCGACGAAGATCCATACCACCTACTGCCAAGGTCGAGTCAGCAATTAAAGTGATTCTGACCTTGGAAAGAGCCCCAGGAGGAAATCCAGTCCGTATGAATGGAAAAGTTTGTCTCCGTCAACTGGGATGCTGGGAAGTCTGTCCGCAGTGGTGGTTTTAGGGACCTCAATTGGGTGATTACCTGGGGTAGGTTATCATGGATGGGTAGCTGTGGAGCAGATAACGATCTTATTATATTCCCTAGCAAATGCCTCTCTTTGTCTTATTTCAGGTGGAGCAATATTACACAGCACCGGGAACCAGGGTACGGGGGTTGCCATGAATGAGTCTCATAGTCTTATTTAGCAGGCCGGCGATCTCTCTTACATGCACACTGTTCAACTACACGGGAGCACAGTACTCAGCAGTTGAATAAACCAGGGAAAAAACAGTGGTTCGCAGAACTTATGCGTTAGCTACAAATGTAGAGCCAGCAAGGTGTGGACAATGTTAGTCCTAGCTCTAACCTTGGCTGCTGTCTTTTGTAGATGCAAAATAATCAATCCCACGGCTTCCAATTAACAAAAAATGAAATTCTTGCCAAGTCGCCCAAAATCTGGCTATGAGCACTTAGCAGTAAAATCGGGTCACCAAAATCGGGCAATTGACACCCACCTAGAGGTTAAAAAAAACCTTGTACAAAACACGACTGAATATTATAGACGTCAACTTGCAAGTTAAAGGATTACCATCGAGGGCTAGAATTTTTAAACGTCATTGGGCGCAAGTGGAAGTTACCTCCGCAGTCGGAAAGCATGAAAATATCGTTTTTTTGAAAAATATCGTCATTGAGGCGTACACACATTTGTTTTATAAAGAAGACTAGCCTACACGGTACTTTTCATGTATTTTTACACATATAAAAAATTGTGGTTGCTATAATATTTAATCTAGGTAATATTTTTGAACACTAATGATGCCTATTGAAATAAGTAACTTACTGTGCTTATTCAAAGATTAAAGCTGCCATGAAGTAAGAGTAATTAAATATATATAGGCTATGTTAATTATAAATTAATTATTGAATGATTATCATTGTACAACTGTAATTTACGTGTTCGTTAGAATGATTTGTAAACTTTACACTTTTCATCAGTTGGCTAATCAATTTTCCTACTATTCTAAATCCTAAATCATTCTATCTAATATTAATAGGCAAGCATGTTTCTTTTCCTTTTTTCTCAGCACGTAGGAGAAATCCGCGCATACCGTTAGAAAGTTAAATGCTCCTGTAGATGAGCAGAATTCCATTATAATGCACTTCGGCCCCCAGGGCTACGCACTATAGGCTTTCTAAGATTCAATGTTAAATACTCTTATAATTCTTATAACTTACATTTATATTATTCATTTCTACGTTTACTGACGATACAGCTCTCTTAAGTTCCCATGAAGACCCTAATGTAGCATACCAAGCCTTACAGGACAGCCTAAATGATTTGTCGGATTGGTTAAATAAATGGGAGGTGAAGGTTAATGAAAATAAGTCTGCACATATAACATTCACAACCAAAATGGAAACATGCCCCCCAGTGCATTTAAATAGGCCTAATGTAATTTTGCCTAATTACACTGAAATTAAGTGTCTGGGTATGCATCTTGACAGACATCTATCCTAGCAGAAGCCATATATGGCATAAACAACAACAGGTTAACCTGAAATGGCGACAAATGTCCTGGCTCTTCAATAATAATTCTAAATTTTCAGTAGAAAATAAATTACGGTACTCCTCTACAAATAGTCCTCAAGCCCATTTGGACCTACAGCATTGTGTTATGGGGGAAAGCTTCCAAGTCCAATATAGATATTCTCCAGAGGTTCCAGTCCAAGACGTTACGAAGCATCTTACTAGCTCCTTGGTTTGTGTCAAACCTCACCATTCATAATGACTGTGCCATACCCTTAGTAACGGAAGAAGTCTCGAGATTTAGTGATAAGTACCGTACATAAGAAAACTTGAAACACATCCTAATCACGTTGCCGTCAATCTTCTCGACAATAGCCAACAAATGACAACGTCCATTGTAATTATTGTTAATTACCGAAAGACTAATAAACATATTCTTATTCTTATATTCTTATTCATATATAGACTAATTCTTGACTTGCCAACTCGTTTTAAAACCATAACGTTACTTTTCTTTTGTTTAGTACTGCTGATGTTCGAATGGTATCTAACTCATGGTTGAATTGGTCTTGTAATTAATTATGTTATACATTATAATATTTACTTATTATTCCTAAATTAGAACAGATTGTAAATAAATTCAAGTTATAAAAAAAGTTACTCTTATACAAGAGGTTTAACCCTCCAACTGGTCATTATAATTTCCTGTACTGGTAAGGTATTTTTTGACCGCTGGGCAAACATTTAGTAAAATCAACATGAAACATATAAATTGCTATATAAAACATACAAATTATATATATCATTTCAACAGCTCTTCTTATTGAAATATAGTGTAAATTTTAAATTAATATTACAAACTTCCAAGGGTGTATTTAAAGGGTGTATCAAATATACTTTATACGATTTACAATAGAATTCATGAATCAGACATAGTACCTCCTTGTTTTAAAAAAGCAAGAACGGTATTGATTCATAAAGGTGGAGATGAAAATGATGTCAACAACTGGAGGCCGATAACAATCTGTTCCGTCCTTAGAAGAATATATGAGAAGATCCTGGACCAAAGATTAAAATCATATGTAACGTTCAATCGGTTTCAAGGAGGGTTCAACAATGTACCGGGAACAGATATAAATACCCAAATGCTAAATGAAGTGTTATAGGAGGCTAAGCGAAAAAGAATTGATTGTAGTATATATACATTATAGTAATATATTATATATATTATAGTAATATATACATTACAATTGATTGTAGTAGGGCCTATTCTATTCCTGAACATTGAAAAGGCATTTAATGTAAGTTGTATACATTTAGATTCGGTCCTAAACTCATTGCCCATTCCAACAAAGCTTGCCAAATCAATCCTGCAGTTACAAACCAATAATTTAACTCAAGTTGAGACGGCAACAGGAAAAACCAAACCTATCCCAATCATGAGAGGTGTATTACAAGGGTCACCTCTTTCTCCAACGTTATACAACTTATGTGTTGATAACATTTTAGATCAGATGTCAGAACAATCTCTCAGTGAGCAGCTTGGTTTTAAACTTTGCCCTGACCTACCACCAATTAGCATATTAGGTTTTGCAGATGACACACTCTTAATAGCAAAAAACAGAGTGCAGTCTTATTATACAACACGATTACAAATTTATTTCATGACATTGGACTGAAAATCAACCCAAAAAAGACTAAGGCCATTAGTATAAAGAAAGGTAAGATTCAACAAGAAAGCTATTTTTTAGACTTAACAGAAATAAAATCAATTGGATCTGAAGACAAAATTAAATATTTAGAAGTAAACTTTGCACATGAAACCAATATTTTACCAATATGAACAAATTAACTCTCTAACAACCAAAATTGAAAAATTAACATGTTCTCCTTTCCTAAAGACTGAACAAAAGATATTGGTTTTAACTAACTACATTTGGCCAACTTTAATTTACCCGTTTCAAACTGCACCATTGAAAAAATTTTCACTTAGTTTCTTTGAAGATGTAGAGAAAATTTTACGTTCCGCTCTAAAGGAGGTATTGGATTTACCAAATGACACTCCAAGCGCATTTTTTTACAGTTCTTCAAAATTTAAAGGATTGGGCCTATCAAAATCAATATGGGAAGCAGTATTGCAACACATAAACATTTGCCGCGTATTACGCGCAACAAGAAACCCATATCCTGATGTACTGAAAAATTTTGATATCGAAGAAAGTTACTGTTTATAGAAAATTGGACTTCTTCAAAACGATGACCAGACTAAACAAACAGTAAGGGCATTGCGAAACGCATTAAAAGACGAAGAATTTGAAAAATGGAGTAAACTGCCTTACAAAGGCAGAGGCATAAAATTATTCCAGCAATGCCCTAAAATTAACAAAAGCCTTAACTCATCACAAGGATTGACCGAAGCTGAATACAAGATGTATTTAAAACTAGTAAACAATGTGGCTCCGGTTAGAAGTATCAAAGGGAGGTCCAAGGACGGGAACCAGTGTCGGCACTGTTCCGACACTGAGAATTACACAATTGAAACCTTACCCCATGTCCTTGGACAATGCCCCTACAGTGATCTTCTTCGTAACACGAGACACCACGCAATCAGAAAGATAATTGCTGATCAATTCAGAATACAAAATAAATATGAGGTGTACAAAGAAGTCACTGCAATCGAACGGGAGGATCTATAAGAAGAAGCGACATAATTGTCATTGAAAAAGAAAAACTTAAAGGTTTAATCATAGATCCGACAGTACGTTTCGAAATAAGCGATAACCAGCCAGAAGAAGTGAACAAGGAAAAAATTAACATATACAAAAATACAATTCCATATTATAAAGAAAAATACAAACTTAATGAAATTGAAATTTATGGAATTCTTATAGGGGCAAGAGGCACAATACCCTACCCTGTCCAAGAAATATGGAAAAAATTTAATCTTGAATGTAAATCACTACATAACGTGGTGCTGACAGCAGTAAAATATTCAGTCAAGATACTGAAAAACCACCTAGTATACTGTTGAATCCTAGTAAGGTATCCAAATTTTTGTTTAGTATTCTTTGACAATTGGCAGTTTACAATGTGTAAAAAGATGTAAATTTTGAATAATACTTATAATACTTTATTAACCTCAATAAAGTATTATTTAATGAAAGTTTTAAATATTAATTTAAAATTTACATAAATTAACTTATATACTTTTTTTTTTAAAGAAATGGGCTATTCAAAAATAGTATTGTTTTTATTGTACTTACAAAAATGTATTATGTTAATCCTCCTATTTCGTAATAATAAAGATATTTTTCTTCATTGTTTTACTTTTAGAGTAGTTATCATGGTAAGGTATGTCGTCCATACATCAAAAATAAGATAGCCAAATTGACCAAAATTTCATTGGCTTTTTACTGATATATAACACTTGATTGTTTATATTGTAAATAAAATATTACAAAGCAAATAAGTGAGGTAAACAGAAACCACCTTTTCGCCGCCATATTTTTATTGTTATTTTTTTTTTTTATTTTATACTTTATTAATTTTTTATGATAAAACTTTTACTAAACCTATTTATAAATAATAAATATAATTATTTATTATGTATATAAATAATCTAGACTTATTTATAATAAATAATAAAGTTAGGCCTAGGACTATTCACTCACCTAGGCCTAGGCCTAACTCACAACTTTCATGTTCACTGACAACTTCACTTTGTACTCTGAATCTTCATTTAGAAGGCCCTAATAGCACTATAATTTGGCTTGCCATAATTTTACACGGTCAAACTGGGACACCGAGGGTATAATACCCCCTACCCGACTACCCCAATGAAGAACAATTGAGTGACAAAATTATGTAAATATTAGGTTTAAATAATGCGGAAGGCGAAAATTCTATTTCTTAATTTAAATACCGCTATACAAGTTTGGTTAATAAACATTGAAATTTTCGGATTGATCAAGGATTTCTGAAATAACACTCTAAAAATATAGAGCAATCGGTTATTTACATTTTTTTAAGTTATTCTAACAAGATCAGATAGACTTTAATCTTGGTAAAATATAATATAGGCCTAGCACAAAAAGTGACAAAAAAGACAATAGTATGTCATTTAAACAAGTGTTTGGATGGACTGAATGTAGACTTACTGTATCTAAAATATGTCTCAGTACTAAATAATATATCATCAAACATAACAACAAACCATAACAAATTGAAAAAAATACACACAACATGTTATTTAACAAGGGTTAGCTCTATTGAATGAAATTGATTTCTAAAAATCTCGTATTACACAAATTGCAAAATTTAATTTAATATTTTCCTCGTGCTTTACTAAAACCGGGACAAAAGCAAAACCGGTCGGGACACTGGGACAAGAGCGAAAAACCGGGACGTATGGCAAGCCTAACTATAATTACAGTAGACTCCCTCTTAACCGGCCACCTTTTAACCGGTCTCCGCTTTAACGGGCCTACTCTGGCACAAACACATCGTCTTTTTAACTGGCCATTTTTTATCTCAACATTGCTTTAACCGGCCATGTTTCGCGGGAATCTTTGTTTTCTTATCTAATGTATCATTCAATTCCACATTATATCATGATGTTCTCAAACCACCTAAAATGTACTGTCCTGGACTAAAGTGTATGCCACTGGAAGTGAATGTGTTTGCTATCCAATAGATAATATAGGAAATTTAATTATTATTAGTTTTTTTTGTCACTGATTTCATCGGTGTCGGATGTTAGCTATAAATTATATAAGAGTAATATATTTATAGTTGGTTTTTTCAAGCCATAATTGCATTTAGGCCATATGAAATTGTAGGTTGGAATTTTTAAATGTACATCGGTTTAACCGGCCTAATCATTAACCGGCCGAGGCCTGGTCCCGAGATGGCCGGTTAAGAGGGAGTCTACTGTACTCAATTCACTCATTATTACATTGCGAACTAACTATAATTCACTAAAATATGCATTTCAAGTAAAAACATAAACACAAAACAGCGCCGACTCTACGATACACATATAAACAAAAATTCAGAAAATCAGAAAATTCAGAAACACCAGAAATTCAGTCTTACCGACATACTAATATTTCAACAAATACAGCTGAACATACGATGACTAGATTGCGCATTGTTTCCTTTTTAATACTATATAAAAAAAGCATCGATATTGACCATAAAATAACTGAGTAAAATGCATTTTACTGAACCCTTGCAAATGGATCACGATCGCGATCTTACCTGTACACGCGTTACGTAGTTGCGTCACGATCGCTATCTTTACCAGTTGGAGGGTTAATTAATGAAATCATTAGACAGCTTTTTAAATAACAAACGTTAGAAAAACAGGAAGAACAGATGTTACAGAATGATACAAAATATCTTCTGTCCAGATCACTGAATTTTTGGTTGAATTTCGGCCAGGAGGCGATCTCTAGTATACATTATTACTTTAGCCTACTCAATAATCAAACTTAAGTGTGTCGTCTGCCTCTGCAGACCATTGAAACCCTGATGTAGTCTAATTACCGTAGGTATAAAATCAGACACAGGCCCATTATAGCCTAGCTGACCAGGCTGTTACAGTCCTCCAATTGGAGCCTAAATTGGCCCAGTTCTCGCTTTTGTCAGACTCTGTGGAAAATACGGCGAAACTTCGTTATACGACTCCAACGTTATTATCGACGTGGAAATTTCGATAGTATTGCTATTCTAAATTTCAATCTTGCAATTGTTCAATAGTTGTAATCCTTTGAGTTAAGATAATCAATCGTAATACAATCATATGGTAATTTATTTATACTAGCCTATACTCATAATAATAATCTAACCTAACAATCTAACCGTAAACCTCCGTCACTTTTGTTGACAGCGATGTTTAACAACAAAATCAATGGTGTTCAGAAACATTTAAATCGGATATTCCCTCACTACAATGGCTAAAAATACCTTTCTGATTCGTATTTGATTGGTTGTATTTGTGTGACGCCATTTAATTTTAGGTCCAACAAAGTCTGCTTCTTCTCACAATTAAGATAAGTTTTACACCTACATAGCCTAATCAACTTGGGTAGGCTAGTTTATTCTGTGTTGTTCTTTGATAATGTTACAGGTTACATTAGCTAAAATTTGTAGGCCTAGTTGTTTTTGTTATTTTCAGTTACTTGTTTGCAATATAGGCCTATTTGTTTTATTGTCAATACCCCCCGTCGCAGCAGACCTGCGTACTCAGCGAATTTCCAAATTAGTAATATTAATTTTGACCAGCTTAACTTGTAAACAAAATTTCATCACGTGCTCATAAATAGGGAAATAAATGTCTATTCTCCTTAAGATAAATATAGGAAAGAGTATGCAGGTATGCTGCCATGGGTGACACTAAAAGTAGGTTTTTAGCATAGAAAAAATTTATTTTGACCATATAAAGCCATATAGTAAGTTTCATCAATATCTGTCCATAAATAAAAGAGTTTGCCTATTCTCCATATGATTAACATGGGAAAAGAGTATGCAGGTTTGCTGCCATGATAAGTACAAAAACCAAGATTTTTTTACCTTAAATGGATGAATCTCAACCAAATGAAGCTAAATACCAAGTTTCATCCAAAAATATTGGTTAATAAGTGAAATATTAACACATCCTTATTCTCCATAAGATTAACATTGGAGCCCCAAAAGACAATGTGTCTTTCAAAGACTTTGTAATATCTCGGTAACCAATGGAGATAGAGCAAAGCTTCAAAATACTAAATTGTGTGTTTTTTTGAGCTAAATCTAATAGTCGAAATAAAAATTTAAAATTTTTAAAATTTACATATGAAAAATGCAAAAAACCCATTTCGTGGAGTCCCATTATGCCGATTCCCATTATATCGACAAGCGCAAAATCTTCCCATTATTCCTACACATGAAATCGTCCCATTACGTCGACAACGTCGGCATAATGGGACGATTCGATGTTGGTGTCGATATAATGGGAAAAATAAACTTTGGTGTCCCATTATGTCGATTCCCATTGTTCCTACAAACGCAAAATCGTCCCATTATTCCTACACAACGAAATCGTCTCATTATGTCGACAAAGTTTAACCGTCCCATTATTCCTACCTAGGCGGGAAAAGCCAAAGTTTGAAAATTCCCATTATGTCGACAGAACCGATCCCAAAAGAACAGTTCCCAAAAGAGTCGTTCAATTCAGATCGTTCGCGGCCATGCGCAGAGTTGATGCGCAGTCGAACGACACAACCTGTTTCCCTCTCTTTCTACTTCGGCACCGTCCTCGCCTTCTTTGCAAACCACGCAACCCCGTGCTGGTGTGTGTGTAACAGCGACCACAGAATTAAATAGACTGGCTATCCCATAATTGTCGGATTTGAAGTTAAAGTCGGCCATCTTAGCTGAATACAGAAACGTAGAGCGACGCTGGAAAGGCTAGAAATTATAAATGTGCACTTATCATTTACACCGCAGTTTAAATACCTTAAAATGCTCGAAATTCTTTGAAATTTTACACACTCATATATTAATAGTGCGTGACGCTAGTCGTGTGGTTTTAATTCGAAAATAAAAACTGCTTGACACTTAAAAAACTAAATAAATTCCAATCTTTTTGTACATTTTAATGAGTGACATAAAAAAGTTACATTGCGAAAAAAATTTTGTTTTAAGGTCAGGTGCGTTATGTAAGCGAGAGAAATGTAGCCAAAAAGTTATTTTTTTTCGAAAAGTATTTTTTGAAAAAATTAGCTATTGTAGTTTTTATCATAAGACAGGTAGAACACGAGCTTCGTGACGCGGTAATGCGGCCTCTCGGCTCCGCGGCGGCCCGCTACAAACAGGGGAATTTAACGTGGTTAGCTTAGCTTCTTGATTTGATTTTCAAAAGATCTTATGATTACATGTTTACAAAACTTGGTCTTGCATGTTTGTATCTACTAACTACATTTACTTGTAATTATAATTATAAATTGTTGGCCAGATAATTTGGAAAACAAACAACAATCATAATCAGTACAGATCTATTTATTTTACATCAATTCAAATTTACAAATCAATAATTAAAACTATGTTTTAATAACATTACTGACTGCTTTGCTACTACAAAGTGTTTATGTGAAAACATCATCTAAGCAATACCAATAAGGTTATAAAAACAAATAAAGACAATAAACCACAATAAATAGTTTAATAAAATATGAGTTTACCATAGGGACATATTTCAAAATACAAAGACAGTTTAAATAAGCAAAATATAGCCATATAAATGACAAAGTACAAATAATGAAGTAAGAAGAATAAAATGACGAACGTCTGCAATAAGTTTCTTATTGTTTTACTGTCCCATAAAATGTGATTGTTTTAGTTAGGAGGTTTCTGATATTTTGTTTGTGTACAGCGTCATTGTAAATTTTAGTGTAATGATGTATTCTGATTGCGAAAAATCTTTTGCATATTAGTTTGGTAAGCAAGACGAAATGGTTTTAAAAAAGATCTTGATCTAAAATGTCACAGTGAAAAAGGTTAAGACCAATACAATGGTTTAAAATTTAGTCACCATCATGTCTACGACATTTTTAACTTCATAACTTTGTTTGGAGGCCTACGGTAGCACTGTAAAAGCATGTGGCATATATTACTATAAGACAGTTAATAGTTTATGCCTACTGAAATAAGACGAGATCAAAACCGAATAAAAATAACAATCTCTATATTTAAAACACAAAGGTAAAAAACCTTTGGACAGTTCGTCTGTGATTTCTACTGGACCGATATACATGCGGGTTGCACCAAAATAAACGTTTTTGGTTCTATATTAGCAGGTTTTATTCGTATTTCAAAAATATTTACGTTAAATCGGTCAAAAATGAAAAATATACTTTTCTTATGGAGATTTAACATGGGAAAAAAACCAACATTTCCAATCCTTTGGATAGTTTGTCTGAGACTTCCACTGGACCAATTTACACGCAGTTTGTACCAAATAAAACGAAAACCTTTGTATATTAGCAGACTTTATTTACTTTAACATTATCTTACTTCCTTAAATTAAAAATATCAACATTTTCAAACCTTTACAATTTATTTATTTTACACGCTTTCAATCAGCTGATTGTAAACACATTAGGTATTTAGTCTAAATACAGTGGATGAGCAAAAGCTCATGAAGGATTTGGTTTTATTATGGCCAGTACCTAAAAACGTTTACTATTATTATGATGTATTGTCATTTATGAAAAGAAAGTTGCTTAATCGTATAATTAACGTTATCTTACTCCCTTAAATTAAAAATGTCGACATTTTCAAATTTTAACAATTTAGGCCTAATTATTTTACACGATATCAATCAGCTGATTGTAAACACAAAGGGTATTTTGTCTAAATACAGAGTAAATGAACAAAAGCTCATGAAGGATTTGGTTTATTATCGTCAGTACCTAAAAACGTTTACAATTATTATGATGTATTATCCTTCAAATGCAAAGAAAGTTGCTTAATTATGTAAAATAGCTGATTGCTTTAAAATTAAGACTAAATTTTAAAGGTTTAGTTTAAATAAATTGCTCACATTTGTATTAACAGAAACGGCTGTACAGTATCGGAAATTCTTTGTGCAATCAATTTGTCGTTTGCAACGATGTAATGTTTTACATTTACTTCCCTTAACAATAGTGTTTGTGGCTCAGTCGGTAGCGTGACTTTCTCCAAATCAGATGGTCCGGGTTCCAGACCGTTCTTCACATTTGAACTTTTTGTAACGTGTCCAATAACGGCGTCTCTAATAAATGTTTTACTGATGGTACCGATATTTATTTTAAGCAAAATAGATACAGTAAAATATTTATAGGCCTTTTCAAACTCTCAAATAACTTATTTATTAAACTAACAAGTTTACAAATTGATAGTTTAGGCTTGTTTATTTTTTTATGTTTTTAACTAATATAACGCTTTGATTAGGCTACTAAGGTTTAGGCCTAAGTAAAAAACCGATTTTTTTATGTTTATAAAATACTAAACAGTGCCTGTGTTACATAGTAAAAGTGCAGCATTATTGTTTTTAAGGAATATGCCTATAGGCCTACTTTGACAGACACTCCAACTAAAATTATGTAATTTTCTGTGAAATAAATTTTTATTCTTTAAATTTGGATAGTTATTGAAACTTGCACACTACAGCATAGATATTGCGATATGACAGTGGTTATAAATAAATGGTTTTTCTACCCTTGCTATCTTACCCTAATACCAATTTTAGTTAAAGCCAACCTTAACTTACAACACTGTGGGCCTTCTTTCTTAATTCTTGAACAAAACTGTTAAGAACAATTTATCCAATAGGCCTACAAGTGGATATTAGTCTACTTATTTCTGATGTTGTTGAACCTAATAGAACGGTTTCCTTAGAGCTGTATCCGTCGAGTGTATCGACGGGCAACAACAAGTACATTTTATTCTAAAACCTACATTTACTATAATACTTTTAGTATTCATACAGGCCTACGTATTACCTTCATACGGCACACTTGCATAAACAAGGTATCAATAATTCATAAACCCGAGTGGCTTTAAAAGAATTTTACTAAGACAAAGATAAAGATAAACATGGATGGGAAATTTAAACCTTTAATTTCGTTAATAATCCTGGGGTGTGTTGTTCTATCACTGGCCTAATTTGCAATAAAAACCTATTAGAAGTATAGAATTCTTTCTAACATTTTTTTAAAGGACAGAGACATTAGTAGGATAAAAATTTCGTTTTGTAGGATAGTTCAAGTAAAGCTATTTAAAAGCAAAAAACAGGGATATATTTCTTGATGCCGCATGGGAATTTTAGACATTTACATGTTTGTTGGTAAGTTATGTCATATGTAAAATGTTCACATTTTACTGATGTTTTTAAGATGTTCAACATGATTTTAAGATGTTCAATTTAACTCCGTGAAAACATTGCTTCTGCATTAAAATCAATGCAAATTAAGGCCGTTTTAACAGCAAAGTCAATGTTTGCACGGAGTAAAATCGCAATATCTCCGTTATTTGCTGTTAGATCCTTACAAACTTGGTATTATTGGTTAGATAATTACATTTGTCAACTTTTTTGTGTCTTGTAAAATTTTTATAAAATTTGCAGATTTTGAGATATTTGAGTTTGAAAATTTGAAATGGCCGCCATTTTGAAAATATACCGTGGAAAAAATACTTTTTTCCCTGAAAATGTACATTGGTATGATAAAGATTCATACCAAATATGATTTTAATAGAACCATCCGTTACGGAAATAAAAATTACCAAGTGAAAAAAAAAAACAAAATAGCGGCTGGGTGAGTAACTAAAGACTTCCGGACAATTTAAATATGATATTTTGATATATTTCTAACCAAGGAACAATGCCCTGAAATATCGGTAGGGAGTTCTGAAACACCCTATATATATTTGATTTGCCATAGATAATGTTACAGAACGAATGGAAAGAATAAATATTTTTGGTATAACAATACATCCTACTACTTCCCGTACTACAAGTAACATTTTTTACATTCCTTAGAATCTCCAGTTTTGACTATTTTCAATTGAAATCTAACAACAAAGAGGACAAATATATTGTTAACACATAAAATACTTACATAAAAACCGCTAAAATTTAGTACCTCTACGCTTACAATAATAAGAAAGGATAGTTTCTATTTATTTCACTTTTAATTATAATAATAAACAATACAAATTAAGGTTGTATTATATCAGAACCATTAAGTACTCTCACCGAATAATATGGTAATTCGTTTACGTGTGTTGGACGGTGGAAAATAAGTGCGTGCGGTTCGTTCCCATCCCTTTTACTGTACGTGAAACGGCTCGCCGGCCCCCATCCAACTCGTCGACATGCCCGACGCCGCCTGACCAGATTTTCACTCGCGCATGAAGGCGTGAAGGCGTTCGCAGCAAGAGCGATCAGAGTGAGCTCTAGCGGCGGAACGCGAAACAGAGAACCGTTCTTTGAGTCGTTCTTCTGAGCCGTTCTGAACGAAGAACCGATCTGTAGGAATAATGGGACGATTTCAAATGTCGGTATAATGAGCGATTTTAGTGTGTAGGAATAATGGGACGGTTTAACGTGTCGACACAATGAGACGATTTCGTCTCATTGTGTCGACAACTGAAATGTCGACATAATGGGACGATCTGAAGAAATTGTCGATATAATGAGACGATTTGAACTTTTCATTTTCCCGCCACTTTGTCGACATAATGAGACGATTTCATGTGTAGGTATAATGGGACGATTTTGCGTTTGTAGGAACAATGGGAATCGACATAATGGGACCTCGCCACCCATTTTTGGGGTACAAAACCCCCCAAAACTACCCCTTCCGGTAGGTCGATATGTCTGGTTTTCGAACTCATCCAAATAAACGTAGGATTACACATCTCTACCAAATTTGGTGTCGATCGGACCATTTTTACGAGAGTTATCGTGTCTGGACACACACACACACACACACATATATATATATATATAATACCGTAATACCGTAAAGAGTGAAGTACCCATTAAAAATACCAGTATAAGCTCCAGCCTGAATAGTCACGCCAGCTTCATCGGAAATGAGCTACCTCCTTCAGATTTTGACATTCTTCCCGACTTTGATAGCCAGCCGGGCACTGAAACATTGAATAACCCCGTTTTAGATTTTTTATCTAGCTTTGATAGCCAGCCAAGGCCTACAACGTCTCGTGATCGACCTAATAGATCAGACACTGCTGGTAGTAGCGTAACCGAGCCCCCCTTGACTGCATGTCCTTTTTGTGAGAAACAGTACAAGTGCGTTAAGCGACATATAGCTTCAGCCCACCCTGAACAGCATAAAGGAAGACGATCAAGTAGAAATACCTCACCAACCCGGTTAATTCCCCTTGATGATTTAGTCACTCCTCCCCCAGATCCACCTGAACCTGAAATTGCCCCTAACAACGCGGGTCTCACAGTGTGCACAGAGTGTGGTAAATGGTTCAAATCGCTGAAGAAACACATTGTCTCAGCCCATCCAAATTTGTACAGGGAGCAAATAGTGGGCAAGTATGGACACACTGACACAGCTGAGGCTCTGTCAGAGAATGAGAGGCTAGAATCCTACAAGACTCAAATGTTAGATTGGCTCGAAAAATTCAAGTCAGAACTCACGGAAGAGGAATTCGATTTAGCAGTAGATGAGTTCCAGGGATTCCTGAAAGAAGCAATAAACCTGCTTCCTGGTCCGAAACACCCAGCGATAAAGTTTTTCAGAAAAAGGAAAAATGGTTTGATAGTATCGGGGGGTATGCGGAAAAGCAAAACTTCGAACCCGCAGAGAAAGAGTAAGAAGGATCGAGCTAAAAGAAGAGAGGCCTACCTATACGAGATTACGCAGTTTGAATTTTTCAATAGAAGACGTAAGGCGGTAAGAAGAGTGCTGGGGGGTGAGGAAGTTAAGTGTGAGATTGATATAAAAAATATAGAGACGGAGTTTTCTGCCAACATAGGAACACCCAACCCGGTTGTTTTATTCCTCAAGGGGAAAGAGAGGGCACGGGACTTGACGAGGTGGAGGAAGGTCTAGACGTCACTAAAGAGATGGTACAGATGGGGATGAAGGGAATTAAAATTGACACAGCACCGGGACCGGACGGTGTTCTGATGAGGTCAATCCAGGATGAAAGGGCTCGTGAAATATTAGCTGTGATTTTTTCTCGAATTTTAAAAAGAGGATGGGCTCCACCATGCTTCAAGAAAGCCAGAACGATCCTTATATACAAGAAAGGAGATAGGAAGGACATAAAGAATTGGCGGCCCATTACTGTTTTCCCCTTTTTGAGGAGGGTCCTTGAGAGAATTGTAGATAAACAGTTAAGATCACGAATCAATATCAATAAGCACCAAAGAGGTTTCATGCCAATTACAGGCTGCCACATTAATGCATCAATACTAAATGGACTTCTAAGAAAAGCCAAGACAAGTAAGGAGAATTTTTGTGCCATATTTTTAGATATTTCACAGGCGTATAATAATGTCAGTCATTCTCAGGTGAGAGCTAAAATTGAGGAATCACACCTTCCTACCAAAACCAAAAGCCTCATCCTGGACCTAGTTGAGAACAATAACATTACCATTGAGTGTAATGGGCAATGCACACCCCAGATTGAAATGAAGCGTGGTTTACCACAGGGAGCGCCACTCTCGCCGATACTTTACAATTTCACCACGAATTCCATCTTTGATGAGCTGACGGAAGAAAATGTGGCCAACTCTTATGGTATGTCACTGTGCGAACGGCTCGAGTCCTTGACCATAATGGGCTTCGCAGATGACACGGTTCTCCTGGGAAAAGACGCCTCCTCTGCAAAGGCTCTATACGGAATGGCACGTTCAAAATTTGAAGATATGGGGCTCCCAATTCACTCTGGAAAAACTCAAATAAGGGGAGGAAATTTGTCCTGGATGGAGTGGAGGTGAACAGCATTGAGACCGAACAAGAGGTGAAATACCTCGGAATCAATTTCAAAGATGAAATTAGATTTGACCGTCAGTCTGTGATTAAGCTACTCAAGGACAAAATTGAAAGAGTTGTTAGCTCCCCTCTTCTAAAAGAAGACCAGAAGCTTAAAATTTTGCAATCTTATATTTGGCCAATTCTAATCTATCCCTTGCAGACTGCCCCGCTTTTGCAGATTCCGGTGGGCTTCCTTACCGATCTTGACAAACTAATTAAATCAGCTTACAAAGAAATTATAAAGCTCCCTCGGGATATTCCTGACTCGGCTATCTACGCCCCAAAATCGGCCAGAGGCCTGGAAACATTTCGTGCGGAATGGGAGGCGCCAATTCAACATTTCAATATTATTAGGAGACTTCAAAACACAAATGACGAGTTGGTGAAGGCGGCCAGAGATCTACAAATGGAACGGAAGAAATGCCTAGAAAGACTCAACATCAATGACGAACCGCGCCTGTCCGCTACCAAAATTAGACAAACAATGAGGAAAAGGGAGCTGGAAAAATGGCAGAGTTTGCCTTTTAAGGGGACAGGTGTTGAGCTTATGTCAAAAGCCGAGAAGACAAACAAATTCCTCACAATCAAGGAAGGCCTTTCCACGTCAGAATTCAGCGAATCGGTTAAGTTGATCACCAATTCTATTGCTGCTAGAGCAGTGCCCGGTAGATCGAGAGACGGATTCCAGTGCCGCAGATGTAGCACTGAGACAAACCCAACATTTGAGACCGTCCCTCACATCTTGGGCAAATGTGAATTTGGTGAACTCTTGCGTAATGAAAGACACCACTGGATTCGACGCACACTGGCTGATGCTCTGAGAGTGCAGGGGCTTGAAGTTTTTGAGGAAGTACACTGTCTAGAGGAAAACGGTTCCCATCGTCGTGCTGATATTTTGGCCTTCGACAAAATAACCAGAAAGGGGGTGATTATTGATCCAACCGTTCGGTTTGAAGACAAGGCGGATCAACCCGAGATAGTACATCAAGAAAAATTAGCCATCTACAACCCCACGGTACCCTATTTCAAAGAACAGTACGGTCTTAGAGAGCTAAAGGTCATCGGCCTGATGGTGGGAGCACGGGGAACGATCCCGGAATTTTTCTTGAAGACAATGAAATCACTAAACATCCCCATAGGCATTGCTAAGGATGTAGCCCAGCATACCCTCCGAATGTCGATAAGGATTTTAAAGAACCACCTTTACGCACCAGCATAAACTCAATACCAAGACAAAACACACCAACCATCCCCATTAAAGAATAAGAAGATTAATCGTGCATGGCTGGCATCCCCTGTCGTCTGGCAGCCCAGTGTCTACTGGAGGGGCTCACCGAAGAGGGTGTTATCATTATATATATATATATATAAATTTTAATGACTATTATTTTTGGTTTCTGGGCACCTCAAAACAAAAAAGTTAACATGGTCCCGGGCTTAGGTCTTACCATGAGACCTACGGTAATAGCTTATTCCCTATGGGAAATTCGCTAAAAGGTATGTTTAATTAGAACAAAACTAATTCAGGTGATAAAATCGTAATTGTATCGTGTAATTGTATCATCGAAAGAATCGCAATATCGGCATTTCCACATCGATAATAACGGTGGAGTCTGATAACGAAGTTTCGCCGAAAATACACCCTTCCATGCATTAGTGGCACTTAAGCTTAGCAATTCCTACAACCAACACAGAGGTTACTTTTAGAGCTAAAAAAAAAGTTATTGGCAAGTGATAATGCATTAACATGCGAATGAGTTGAAGGTTAGAATTAAGGGACTATCCCTAAACTTAAAGGTTAATCACTCTATGGGCCTAGGCTAGGCCCTATGATAGTATGCCTAATTCTAATTAGTAGGCCCTAGGCCTAATTCTCTATCACCCTAGCTAGTGGGTGTTCACTTTCTTTCACTTTCTCAGGTTAACAAAACAACAGTTATGGCACAACTGGCTTTGT